>CAMRHE010000925.1:0-334853 GCA_947044405.1 Leptodactylus fallax
TAATACTGCTTCAATATACAAGAAAATAACTACTATAATACTACCTCCTATGTACAAGAATATAACTACTATAATACTACCTCCTATGTACAAGAATATAACTACTATAATACTGCTCCTATATACAAGAATATAACTACTATAATAATGCTCCTATATACAAGAATATAACTACTATAATACTGCTCCTATGTACAAGAATATAATTACTATAATACTGCCTCCTATGTACAAGAATATAACTACTATAATACTACTCCTATGTACAAGAATATAACTACTATAATACTGCCCCCTATGTACAAGAATATAACTACTATAATACTTCCTCCTATGTACAAGAATATAACTACTATAATACTGCTCCTATGTACAAGAATATAACTACTATAATACTGCCTCCTATGTACAAGAATATAACTACTATAATACTGCCCCGTATGTACAAGAATATAACTACTATAATACTCCTCCTATATACAAGAATATAACTACTATAATACTGCCTCCTATGTGCAAGAATATAACTACTATAAATCTACTGCTCCTATGTACAGGAATATAACTACTATAATACTGCTCCTATGTGCAAGAATATAACTACTATAAATCTACCTCCTATGTACAGGAATATAACTACTATAATACTGCTCCTATGTACAAGAATATAACTACTATAATACTGCTCCTATGTACAAGAATATAACTACTATAATACTGCTCCTATGTACAAGAATATAACTACTATAATACTGCCCCCTATGTACAAGAATATAACTACTATAATATCACCTCCTATGTACAAGAATATAAGTACTATAATACTGCTCCTATGTACAAGAATATAACTACTATAATACTGCTCCTATGTACAAGAATATAACTACTATAATACTGCTCCTATGTACAAGGATATAACTACTATAATACTATCTCCTATGTACAAGAATATAACTACTATAATACTACCTCCTATGTACAAGAATATAACTACTATAATACTGCTCCTATGTACAAGAATATAACTACTATAATACTACTCCTATGTACAAGAATATAACTACTATAATACTACCCCATGTACAAGAAATAACGCATAATACGCTCCTAGTACAAGAATATAACTACTATAATACGCTCCTAGTACAAGAATATAACTACATAATACTGCTCCTATGTACAAGAATATAACTACTATAATACTGCTCCTATGTACAATAATATAACTACTATAATCTGCCTCCTATGTACAAGAATATAACTACTATAATACTACCTCCTATGTACAAGAATATAACTACTATAATACTGCTCCCATGTACAAGAATATAACTACTATAATACCGCTCCTATGTACAAGAATATAACTACTATAATACTACCTCCTATGTACAAGAATATAACTACTATAATACTGCTCCTATGTACAGGAATATAACTACTATAATACTGCTCCTATGTACAAGAATATAACTACTATAATACTGCTCCTATGTACAATAATATAACTACTATAATACTGCCTCCTATGTACAAGAATATAACTACTATAATACTACCTCCTATGTACAAGAATATAACTACTATAATACTGCTCCCATGTACAAGAATATAACTACTATAATACTGCCTCCTATGTACAAGAATATAACTACTATAATACTACCTCCTATGTACAAGAATATAACTACTATAATACTGCTCCTATGTACAAGAATATAACTACTATAATACCGCTCCTATGTACAATAATATAACTACTATAATACTGCCTCCTATGTACAAGAATATAACTACTATAATACTCCTCCTATGTACAAGAATATAACTACTATAATACCGCTCCTATGTACAAGAATATAACTACTATAATACTGCTCCTATGTACAAGAATATAACTACTATAATACCGCTCCTATGTACAAGAATATAACTACTATAATAGTACTCCTATGTACAAGAATATAACTACTATAATACTGCTCCTATGTACAAGAATATAACTACTATAATACTCCTCCTATGTACAAGAATTTATCTATTATAATACTGCTCCTATGTACAAGAATATAACTACTATAATACTGCTCCTATGTACAAGAATATAACTATTATAATACTGCTCCTATATACAAGATTGTACCATGTGATTGCGAGGTGCTGGGAGTTGCCATAGCCTGCAGTTCTAGTTTTTTGTAAAGTAATTAAGTTATAAGTTAGGCGGGGGAAGGTTGTTTAGCTTAGTGTAGAAAGATAATTTTATCCCGGACAAGCCATTAACATGTTCTTAAATTTTCAAACTACTATTCAGAATATGTTTTCATGTGTGTACACGGGGTTTGTCTCTATTTCTGGCCATTATGTTACTTGTATTCTGCATTTTTTGCAGTTTTCCCTTTTTGGAACTTTATCTCAAATTCTCTGTTCTCCCTAAACTTGTGGGTGGAGAATAGCCGCAACAATGTTTCCGATAGACTGCACATAGAGAAAACTGGAGATTCCCATTCTCACTCACTCAGACAAAGCATTTATTCCATATAAGACATCATAGAAAAGGACTGAGCAGGACTGATGTGAATATAGCACTTGGGGTGAGATAGAAACTTACTATTAGCTGCACACATATGTATGTGTCTCTCAGATTCGCACGCCACCTCCTCAGCATTCTTTCTACCTAGACTCCCATGGGCACATATAATTTGATAGTTCAGTGAACTGACAGTCTGTTTTTAGAGACCAAGGAGGATTCAGCAAATTTTCAGAGTAAATGTCAGTTTGGTAGTGAATTTTGCAGAAGGAAAGGAACCTGATAAGTGGAGAAAGATATTTCCTCTACAGGTGAAAGCAAGATTTTTGGGGGTTCTTCAACCATGATTGATTATTATACCCTGGTGTCTAAAGAGACCCAGGAGTATAATAATCGGAGGCAGCAAGGAGTTCTGGAAACAGGTCACACTCACCTTTCCTCTCCTCTCTGGGCGCTGTCACACATTCTTCTCTCCAGCCTTGTCCACTGTTTCATTTGACTGATGTGTTCCCGGGTGTCGAACTTTCACCAATCAAATATGGTTGACCTATACTATAGATAGGTTATGAGTATTAAAAACCACTGGGAAGGAGGAAAGAAAAACCCTTTAAGTACTACAAAAAGTATCTGTCTTGGTTTAGTGGACCCAACATGGTCTACATGGACAGATGAATGACTACAATGAGCACCATGTAATGCTTCCTTTCGCCTGAGGCGTTGCCGTGGGAGAACTGAACTTTTGCTGCCAGGTTCAGGTTCTCCCGCAGAAAATCACTGGAGGTTCCCCCAATAGGACACCATGAATTCGGCTTATGTTTGGTGCACCATTCCAACAAAAAGGGATTATCCACAGTGAGCCAACCCTTTAGGGCACCAGGCACATGGAGGAATCTGGACTGGAAAATCTGATCCCTACATTGGTTGGATTTCTCAGCCTGAATCCTATCATGAGACCAGGACTCCTTGGGTCATGATGACCTGGGAGTCCCTGCCTGGCCGCAGCTTCTCTGTCCTGTACTGTATATAGATCACTATGATGCAAGAAGTCCCGTCTCCTGCCTGGGTTTGAGCTGGAAGATCCGGCTGAAGTATAGACATGCTTTTCTGGGCTGGATTTCCAGGTGTGTACAGAGCCTAAGGGGTTAATGTCAGTTTTCATCACCCTTCAATTCTACCTCACCTACCTGTACCTGTCAAATTAAAGGGGTTGTCCATGACCTGGAAGGTAATTGATAGGTCATCAGTATCAGATCAGTCGGGGTCCCACCCCGATTAGGTGTTATGGCCGCTGGATGCCATATACTAGGTATATGGCCAGAGGCTATCCTGCTCCAATTCCAGTGAATGGAAGTGAGGCTGCAGTTCCAGGCTCCACCACTTTAGTGCACAGGGATCCATACACTGTATACAGCTTCTGGCCCATACAGTGTAGTGGTGGCACCTGGAACTGCAGCCCCGCTCCCATTCACTTGAATATGATCAGAGCTGATTCCGGCTATATACCTAGTATATGGCTTCAGTCGGGAGTCAGACCCTGACCGACTCGATACTCATGACCTATCCTGGGGATGGGTTATCAATTACCTTCAGGTCCTGGACAACCCCTTTAACCTTCATTACGAGAATCCTAAATCTGATCCTCGCCATTTTGATTTCACATTGTATGATTCGCCACAGGGTTCCCTACTAATATCTAGAACATTCTGTTTTGCTGCGTAGTTCTATAAATATTTTAGTAGTCATGGACCATTTTGGAGTCTCTCAAATCTCTAGAGCATCCGCTCCGCCAAAAGAGAATAAAAAAAAAGAATATGATACCATTTGTGTATTTAAAAAAAAAATTACAAAAATTTTACATAATTAATGGTTTCATCTCATCGCCTGAAATTGTCGCATATGTAAAATTCCTGGCATGAAATATTTACAGAAGGATAATTGCCAAAATTTATCTATTCAGAACAAATGTCTTTTTGGAAGTTTTTGGGGAATAGAATGCCCGTTGGTTACGACCCTTCAGGCGCATTGAATTTAAAACGTTATTTAACATGGGCGAGGATGAAAGAGACGGCGGCGGCGGCGGCGTAGATCGCTCACATTATCAACTCTGAAAAGTAATAATTGTGTAAAATAAAGCTCCTAATAAAAAATGAAACGCTCGTGGGCCGGGGCAAGAAGCTTAAAAATCAATTTAACTTTCTGTCTCAACGCTAAATGCTCCTCAATAAATTAGTGGTGATTATCGTAATCTAAATTAAAAACAGCAGGTCAGGCCGCCCGCAACGAGAGGTGTAAGTGTAACATAATGAGGCCGCAGCAACATACTCGCCGCAGGTAACAATAACTTCATTTACTGCCACACTTTATGCAGAAACATACCCAATGGAAAGGCCGGCAGTCCGAGAAACAGAAAAGTTATCGTTAAAGAATATACAAACTAGTATATACAATATGATAAAAATAATGGTGGCAAAAATACTAGCTATAATAACAATAAATAATAATAAAAATAATAATAATAAAAGTAATGATAATAATAATAATAATAATAAAAGTAATAATAACAATAACAATAAATAAATTAATAATAATAATAATAAAAGTAATGATAATAACAATACAAGTAATAATAACAATAAAAATAATAATAATAATAATAATAATAAAAGTAATGATAATAATAAAAGTAATAATAATAACAATAAATAATAATAATAATAATAATAACAATAAATAATAAATAATAGTAATAGCAATAATAAAAATTATAATACTAATAATAACACTACTATTACTATTAATAATAATTTAAATAAATAATAATAACATTGATACAGCTACTATTACTACTACTACTAATAATAAAAATAGTAATAATAATAGTGTTCATTATCATATTAATAATAAAATAATAGTGCCAATTAGCATATTAGTAATAATATTAGTAATAACAAGAAATAATATTAATAGTAATAAAAATGATAATACTAATAACATTACTACTACTACTCATAATAATAATAGTAATAATAATATAAAAGTAACAATAATACTAAAATATACAGTACAGACCAAAAGTTTGGACACACCTTCTCATTCCAAGAGTTTTCTGTATTTTCATGACTGTAAAAATTGTAGATTCACACTGAAGGCATCAGAACTATGAATTAACACATGTGGAATTATATACTTAACAAAAAAGTGTGAAACAACTGAAAATATGTCTTATATTCTAGGTTCTTCAAAGTAGCCACCTTTTGCTTTGATTACTGCTTTGCACACTCTTGGCATTCTCTTGATGAGCTTCAAGACGTAGTCACCTGAAATGGTTTTCACTTCACAGGTGTGCCCTGTCAGGTTTAATAAGTGGGATTTCTTGCCTTATAAATGGGGTTGGGACCATCAGTTGTGTTGTTCAGAAGTCAGGTGGATACACAGCTGATAGTCCTACTGAATGGAGTGGTAGAATTTGTATTATGGCAAGAAAAAAGCAGCTAAGTAAAGAAAAACGAGTGGCCATCATTACTTTAAGAAATGAAGGTCAGTCGGTCTGAAAAATTGGGAAAACTTTGAAAGTTTCCCCAAGTGCAGTGGCCAAAACCATCAAGCGCTACAAAGAAACTGTCTCACATGAGGACCGCCCCAGGAAAGGAAGACCAAGAGTCAATTCTGCTGCGGAGGATAAGTTCATCCGAGTCACCAGCCTCAGAAATCGCAGGTTAACAGCAGCTCAGATTAGAGACCAGGTCAATGCCACACAGAGTTCTAGCAGCAGACACATCTCTACAACAACTGTTAAGAGGAGACTGTGTGCAGCAGGCCTTCATGGTAAAATAGCTGCTAGGAAACCACTGCTAAGGACAGGCAACAAGCACAAGAGACTTGTTTGGGCTAAAGAACACAAGGAATGGACATTAGACCTGTGGAAATCCGTGCTTTGGTCTGATGAGTCCAAATTTGAGATCTTTGGTTCCAACCACCGTGTCTTTGTGTGACGCAGAAAAGGTGAACGAATGGACTCTACATGCCTGGTTCCCACCGTGAAGCATGGAGGAGGAGGTGTGATGGTGTGGGGGGGCTTTGCTGGTGACACTGTTGGGGATTTATTCAAAATTGAAGGAATACTGAACCAGCATGGTTACCACAGCATCTTGCAGCGGCATGCTATTCCATCCGGTTTGCGTTTAGTTGGACCATCATTTATTTTTCAACAGGACAATGACCCCAAACACACCTCCAGACTGTGTAAGGGCTATTTGACCAAGAAGGAGAGTGATGGGGTGCTACGCCAGATGACCTGGCCTCCACAGTCACCAGACCTGAGCCCAATCCAGATGGTTTGGGGTGAGCTGGACCGCAGAGTGAAGGCAAAAGGGCCAACAAGTGCTAAGCATCTCTGGGAACTCCTTCAAGACTGTTGGAAGACCATTTCAGGTGACTACCTCTTGAAGCTCATCAAGAGAATGCCAAGAGTGTGTAAAGCAGTAATCAAAGAAAAAGGTGGCTACTTTGAAGAACCTAGAATATAAGACATATTTTCAGTTGTTTCACACTTTTTTGTTAAGTATATAATTCCACATGTGTTAATTCATAGTTTTGATGCCTTCAGTGTGAATCTACAATTTTTATAGTCATGAAAATACAGAAAACTCTTGGAATGAGAAGGTGTGTCCAAACTTTTGGTCTGTACTGTATAATAATAATAGTACTACTAATAAAAACAATAATAAATAGTAATACTAATAGTGGTAATTATCATATTTTAATAATAATAATAATAATAATAATAAAAATAAATAGAAAATAATAACAATAATAACAACAACAATACCACCACTACTACTATTACTAATAATCATAAAAACAATAATAAATAATAATAATAAATATAGAAATAAATAATAACAACAACAATACCACAACTACTATTACTAATAATAAAAATAATAGTAACAATAATATTAAAAACAATAGTAATAATGATAAAAATAATAGTAATAAAAAAATTGTAATAATAACAATAGTAAAAACTTTTTGGCAAAATTTTTGGTACAAGTTGGGGAATTTAAAGAGAACCTTTCATGTCCTCATCAATGTGCGATATTATATACCGCTAGAAAGCCGAAATTGGGCTGAATTCAGTGCACTGACAGGTTTCCCGGTATGTGCCCTGATGGTGGAGATATCAGTGATGTTAGTTTCAGTACCGGTATCTCCCCACAGTCAGAAAGGCGGACCTTACAGCCTAGCGTCATCTCTGGGCTATGAGGAACACCGCACCTCACAGTACTAGTCCATGGAAGAGTATTGTCAAGGGGGCGTTCCTCATAGCCCAGTGATGACGCTAGACTGTAAGGTCCACCTTTCTGACAGTGGGGAGATAACGGTACTGAAACTAACATCACTGATATCTCAATCACCAGGGCACATACCGGGAAAGCTGACATTCAGTGCACTGTTTGCTTTCTAGCGGTATATAATACCGCACATCAATGAGGACATGAAAGATCCTCTTTAAGCCAAGTCTGTATCCATCAAGCCTTATCTACATTCCTCTACCCTCAGTGAGTGAGGAGTAAAATGTGCTGCAAAATGCAGCAAAGAATGCTGTGGAAAAAAACACAGGGGAAAATACAATTCCAAAAACGCTTGTGTTTTTCTCTGATTTTTCACTGCGTTTGGCATTTTTATGTTTTCTGGTGTAGATAGGTGTTAATGCGGCACCTCTTTTGTTCTGCGCCTGCATTGCCACTTTTTGTAAAGAGGATGGAACAGGGTGGAGAGAAAGGTGGGCGGAGACATTTATTTTAATTTAAGTTACTTTATTTAAAATTATTATAACACTCCAGAAAATGGACGTTAGTTATAGATGAAGTTTATGTCAGTTTTTGACTGCTGTAGATTTCATTCTGTTGCATGGGAGGCCGGAGACCCCAAATAATTCAGGTGCGCCTCCCGCCAGTCGGGGACTTTATTAAGGTTGGGTTCACACTAGCGCTCGGTCTCCGTTGGGGAATTCTGTCCCCCATTCCACTTGAAAAAGTCCCGCAAGTAAGACTTTTCTCTCCGTATTTTTCGGGTGGAAACTGGGCGGAAACCTGGTGGATACCCATTATAGTCTACGGGTTCTGCGGGTTTCTGCAGGTAACCGCTATTTAAGCGGATTAGGTGTCCATTCTTTGGGTCCCCAAGTGGAACCGAGGAACGGAAAGCCAAACGCAAGTGTGAACCTAACGTAAGATTGGTTATTAATAAGAAATTTTCTGTAATGTGATTAAATAAAATGTCGTTCACTTTGCTGTTTCCACAACAGCCAAAAACGCTGCTAAAGCTTCAAGTAGCAAAAAATACTGCAGAAAAATACTCAGTGTATGTGTTAAGCATTTTTGCTGCATTTTTCTCTACGTTTTTTTCTTCCCCTATGAAATATAAGGGAAAATGTTCTCCATTCCACAGCTAAAATGATCAAAAATGCACGCAACTCTTTTTTTCCTGCAATATATGGATGAGATTAAACAATTTTTTATAATAATATATTTTTTCTGCAGTGTTTCCGCCATGAGGGACCTTAACCTAAAACTGACTTTATTGAAGTTTTTTCTTTTAAGTGTTTTTTGGAATTTTCAATGAATTTTTTTTTACCTTAAAAATATCATTAAAAAAGCAGTAAGTGTTTTTGGTGTTTTTATAAATAGGGTGCATGGCTTCTACACTTTTTGGTGCAAATTACCCAGAATTCTGGCACTTTTAGCTTATAAAGTCTCTCTCGGTGTTTGCTCTGCTTTTTAAATGTTGTACAGGAGATATTTTTATATTTAAAGTCTTCCTTAGGGGCGGCCATAGTGGAGACACTTCCATCCTGCTCTATGGCCACAGATATGTCCTAGATTATTACAGTCTCCAGGAAATAAAAGAATACAGCCCCTCCACCGAGACAGAGACTGTATACTGTATTTTGTTTTATATAAGCCCAGTGGGCTGTGCAGGAAGAGGGAAGCAGAATATAGATTTTTTTTTTATTTTCTTTTTTTGTTTTTTAGATATATATATTCATAAATGTCAGTATAAAGTACATTATTTCTACAACCTCTGCCGCCCTGTGCCCAGCTTTTATTTTTGAAATGCGGGGTCCTAAGTTTTGCCATTGGGCCCCATGATTTGTATGCAGGTCCCTGTGCACCTTTTAATGATAATGAGATAACTCTGCTCATCCTGCCCCACTACATACAGCAAAGCTGACATGCGTAGAGGGCAACAAACAGCACAAAAGATATATTTATATAGTTCAGGTGACCACCTGGTCCTGTACACCCAATAATTGTGGTTTAATGGTCTCCGTGTCTTCTGCTAGGCTGGCTTTTCACACCTAATTTTCTCCTCCTCCCGGCTCACAGCATGCAGTCTCACAGACACAAGTAGTGAAAAACTACCACATCCCCCTCCTCCCTGACTACAGTTTACTTTTTCTAATGTAGTCAGAAAAATTAGAACTAAAAGGTTTCTGTGATTGACAATTTCCCCTAATACAATATATTCCAAAGGTTGATATAGTTCATATAGTCACACATACTACAAATTTATGAGCCAAAATTCTAGGGATCGGTAAAGTAACCAGAACTTTGCAGCCATCCTATACTCTGGTTAGATGATGGTCCTCAAAGTGGACCCCTCCTCTGTTAATATAGGGGGCCTCTAAACCAAACAACTCCAAATTATGCTGAGACATCCATAACACTGTTCATCCTGATCTTCCTGGTTCCTGACTAGTTGAGGAGCCCCTGGAAGCTGAAATAAATCAGAACTTGACAGACCTACAAGGCAGCATGCTTGGCAGATCTGAGGCTGGACATATGGAGGAATGAAGAAGCTCTTGTATTACGTATAGACCCTTTGGATAATGAAGGATTTTTCTACACGAGGCGTGCAGAAGTTCAGGCCGGTGACTCAGTCCTACACATGGCTGTCTATTGGTACAAGCAGGGAAAAGGCCCAGATCTTGTTTACTCCTGATATATAATAAGAGCAGTGTAATCGGATCAGACAACAGGAAATCTGGATATACTCACAGTACACCCTGCAGAAACATGATCCACTGGTGCCAGGACACATAGCGCACACGCTTCACCGTCACACGCCAGCACCAAGACACAGGCCAGGAACTGGAGGAGGAGGAGGAGGAGTGGTGATAAATAAGCCGTACATCATGTTATATTATATGTGTGATAAATGATGATACAAACTGTATATAAGATACATATATAATAAATAATAACATGTGACAAATTATATGTATCTGATAACTGATTATACACCGTGAGAGGCATAACACATGTGATAAATGATGATAAATAAGCCATACATCATGAAACATATAATAATATGTGTGATAAATGATATGTATCTGATAAATGTATGATATGTGTGTTAGACGATTATACACCATGAAAAATATAACATGTATGTCATAAATGATGATAGATATGTGATACATTATGATACATATAATACTATGTGTGATAAATGACACATATACTAACTAATAAAATGTGATACATTATATGTATCTAATCAATGACTATGTATGTACAGTCATATGAAAAAGTTTGGGCACCCCTATTAATCTTAATCATTTTTAGTTCTAAATATTTTGGTGTTTGCAACAGCCATTTCAATTTGATATATCTAATAACTGATGGACACAGTAATATTTCAGGATTGAAATGAGGTTTATTGTACTAACAGAAAATGTGCAATATGCATTAAACCAAAATTTGACCGGTGCAAAAGTATGGGCACCTCAACAGAAAAGTGACATTAATATTTAGTAGATCCTCCTTTTGCAAAAATAACAGCCTCTAGTCGCTTCCTGTAGCTTTTAATCAGTTCCTGGATCCTGGATGAAGGTATTTTTGACCATTCCTCTTTACAAAACAATTCCAGTTCAGTTAAGTTTGATGGTCGCTGAGCATGGACAGCCCGCTTCAAATTATCCCACAGATGTTCAATGATATTCAGGTCTGGGGACTGGGATGGCCATTCCAGAACATTGTAATTGTTCCTCTGCATGAATGCCTGAGTAGATTTGGAGCTGTGTTTTGGATCATTGTCTTGCTGAAATATCCATCCCTGGCGTAACTTCAAATTCGTCACTGATTCTTGTACATTATTCTCAAGAATCTGCTGATACTGAGTTGAATCCATGCGACCCTCAACTTTAACAAGATTCCCGGTGCCGGCATTGGCCACACAGCCCCAAAGCATGATGGAACCTCCACCAAATTTTACAGTGGGTAACAAGTGTTTTTCTTGGAATGCTGTGTTTTTTGGACGCCATGCATAACGCCTTTTTGTATGACCAAACAACTCAATCTTTGTTTCATCAGTCCACAGGACCTTCTTCCAAAATGAAGCTGGCTTGTCCAAATGTGCTTTTGCATACCTCAGGCGACTCTGTTTGTGGCGTGCTTTCAGAAACGGCTTCTTTCGCATCACTCTCCCATACAGCTTCTCCTTGTGCAAAGTGTGCTGTATTGTTGACCGATGCACAGTGACACCATCTGCAGAAAGATGATGCTGCAGCTCTTTGGAGGTGGTCTGTGGATTGTCCTTGACTGTTCTCACCATTCTTCTTCTCTGCCTTTCTGATATTTTTCTTGGCCTGCCACTTCTGGGCTTAACAAGAACTGTCCCTGTGGTCTTCCATTTCCTTACTATGTTCCTCACAGTGGAAACTGACAGGTTAAATCTCTGAGACAACTTTTTGTATCCTTCCCCTGAACAACTATGTTGAACAATCTTTGTTTTCAGATCATTTGAGAGTTGTTTTGAGGAGCCCATGATGTCACTCTTCAGAGGAGATTCAAATAGGAGAACAACTTGCAATTGGCCACCTTAAATACCTTTTCTCATGATTGGATACACCTGGCTATGAAGTTCAAAGCTCAGTGAGGTTACAAAACCAATTTTGTGCTTCAGTAAGTCAGTAAAAAGTAGTTAGGAGTATTCAAATCAATAAAATGATAAGGGTACCCAAATTTTTGCACCGGTCAAATTTTGGTTTAATGCATATTGCACATTTTCTGTTAGTACAATAAACCTCATTTCAATCCTGAAATATTACTGTGTCCATCAGTTATTAGATATATCAAATTGAAATGGCTGTTGCAAACACCCAAATATTTAGAACTAAAAATGATTAAGATTAATAGGGGTGCCCAAACTTTTTCATATGACTGTATGTTAGATAATTATACACCATGAAGATCATAATGCATTATTTAAATGATGATACATGTATGATGAATAATAAAAGATGACAAATGATAATAATGTGTGATAAATAATATAATGTAACAAATGATACGTATCTGATAAATGATGATATATGTGTGATAAATGATCATGCACCAGGAGGAACATAACACGTGATGATACATGTATGATGAATAATAACCTATGTGACAAATGATGACATGTGATAAATAATGATGTGATAAATGATAAGACATGTACGTTATGATACATGTGTGATAAATACTGATACACCTGACAAATGATTCATATGTGCTAAAAGATGATAAGTGAGAACATGAGAAATAATAGTACATGTGTTATAAATGATGATACATGTGTGATTGATGAAATATGATAATGATTCATGTAACAAATAATGGTGCATGTGATATATAATAGTACGTGTGTAATATATACACACATGGACATAATTGTTGTTCCCCTCGTTTAATGAAAGAAAACCCCACAATGGTCACAGAAATAACTGGAATCTGACAAAAGTAATAATATATAAAAATTCTATGAAAATGAACAAATGAAAGTCAGACATTGCTTTCCAACCAGGTGTAGGGAACTGCCATTTCTACTAGTATATAATGTATCTGGCTTCTTTGCCCCTGCAGTTTGGCTTCAGAGACCCCAGGCATTTAGTGCAAGTTTTGTTTTGTAAATACAGTGAGTCAGACACATGTGAGGCAGAGCTGCTGGGGGGAGAGATGTGAGCAGAGCTGCTGAGACAGACATGTTGTGTCTGGGGGAGTCTAAGAGCCACTTGTTCCTCTTTACTTCACAGTATATAGTTAGGTATGTGTTACCCCCTATATACTCACAGGACCTAGCTAGTAACTGTAGTTAGGGATCCATATATATATATAGTTCAGGGCAGTGATAGGTTAGGCTTCCGAAGGCCAACTAGCTAGTTAGAGGCCCGGTGGCACTAGTAGTTTAGCTGGCAGGTTAAGGACTCAGTGTTAGGGTAGTCAGGCCTGCATCTACTGCCGTCACCGTCGCCCTGTTTGCTGCCTGTGAAGAATCTCACCATCATCATCATCATCTCCTGATCGGCTGTCTGTCATCTCCTGGAAGAATCCGAGGATCCACAGTCATCCACAGGGGCCCCTGCATCTCTTCTGTTGCCTGGAGGTATTGTGCACTGGACTCTTGCTATATATTTATATATATACCCGGGTATATAACCTAAGACAGTTGAGGACTTGCTGGTTGTTGTAGTATTGCTGTGTTCTGAGTATATTTTATGTATGTATTATTACCCTGTTGATTCTTATAAAGCTACTGTTATAACCTTATGTGGTATCTGTATGTATTCTTCAGACTGTGAGATTAGTACAGTGATCCTTGTTAAGGCTACTAACTGTACCTCATGGGTAAGTCCCAGGAAGAGATCCTCCCTGTAATACAGAGGCTCTATCCTGGGTGGAGGCACTGATATATTTCATATATGTTCCCACTCTTCCCTTCAGCGAAGGCTTCAGGTCCCATTATACACACAGGTCAGCGCCAGAGTCTGTTGCGGGAGGGATAATACTCATACCCCCTCCCCAAATAGGGCTACATTTGGAGGCACTGCTGAGATTTAGAAGTGGGAATAGTCATTGATATGGAGAAGCGATATAGCTCAGAGGGGAACCTCCCACTAGCTACTACATGGGATTACCGACCTCCTGTTCCTCCCCTGGTTCAGGTAAAGGAAGAACCCCGCTCAGCCAGTTACCCCCCCAGTATGGCCGTCGCTAGCAGTTCCTCTAGTGACAGTGCTATTAGCACTTTAGCCAGGCTGACTGAAATGTTAGCTCAGGGTCTGCAGGCCACTCACTACAAGAAACTAAAAGTATTCTCTGGTAATGTCCCAGTACCACAAGGGGAGGAAAACTTTGAGATATGGAAAGAACATACTCTCCAATGCCTGAAGGAATGGTCTTGCTCTGAAGAAGGCAAGCGGCAGCGTATCAGTGAAAGTTTGCGGTCTCCTGCTGCAGAATTGATCCGCTTGTACAGAGACTCTCATGAAGGAGTGAGTGCATTGGACTATATACAAGTACTGTCTGATCACTTTGAGCCATACTATGACCTTGCCCAGATGGTTGCTGATTACCGAATGGTTCGTCACAAAGAAGGGGAAAATGTCTCTACTTTTATTAACCGTTTACAGCTACTTCTTTCACGTCTGGTGTACCACGCAGCTATATCTACTTCAGAGGTAGACGCTATGAGAACCAGTCAGTTGGTGAGAGGGTTACAACCTCATCATCCTCTTGCTCAAGTACTCAAGGTCTTACTATCTGATAGAGTCCTTCCATTTCCTGACTTAATGAAGTTAGTGAAGAAACAAGAAGCTGACATTAGTTTTAGTACCCCTAAGAAAGCGAAAAGCATCTCTAAAGAAGATGTTGTTCTTAATTCAAACAAGGACAAACCAGCGGAGCGGTCAGAACTTAGACAGTCCGCCACTCCACCCACTGCCACTCAATGGAGGAAGGATGCTAGAACCTGTTATAAATGTGGTCAGACGGGCCATACTGCCAGACAGTGTACGGAGGACAGTGAGGGATTGAGACACAGTGCTGTCTTCTCTATTCAGAATCAAAGACACCGAAGGAAGGCGGGCCGAGTAAAGACCAGAGGCGCTATCGCGGGCTCCAGGTCCGTTGTCAAAGTCACTGTCAATGGTCATGCCGCTCCTGCCCTGTTTGATACAGGATCTCAAGTGACCCTGATTTATCGCTCGTTCTACCAAAAGTATCTGAGGGATATACCTCTTCAGTCTACGGGACAAATGAAATTGTGGGGGCTTAATTCAGGATCATATCCTGTAGATGGCAGCCTACAAGTAGTTATAGCTGTCCCTGAATTAGAAGATCAGAGTGTCGCTCCCATGAAGATAACGGCTCTTGTCTGCCCTGATACAGGGGATTCTTGTGCAGCTCCTGTGATACTTGGCACTAATTGTCCCGCAGTGCATTATGCTTTTCAGAAGTTTCTTGGAAGAGATTGGAACCCTGCAGCTCAGCCGGTGAATATATCTTCTGATCTTAGAGAACTCTGTGATGCCCTGTCTACTGGCTATCGACATGGAATGGTATATCATATCGGTGAGAGAACCGTGGAAGTTCCTGCCGGCGGGGAGAGAATTCTGAGAGTAGCCTCCAGCATTGCTCCCGATTTGCTTGAAGGGGGGAGTTATGCCCTTATGGAAACCCCTGAAGAAATGATTAACCAGAATGGCTGGATGGTGATCCCAGAGAGAAAGGACTGGAGAAATAAAGTGGAGTTATCTACCTGTGTGACAGTGAGGAACTGTTCACCGCATCCGATCGTAATTGGACCATACCAGAATGTGGCCCACTGCTACCCTGTGCTTGGAGTAAATCCATACGCTGAAGTGTGCAGGATTCAAATCCGAGATGCAATCCCTAATCTCAATCTTGACTTGAGTGATCCACATTTACCAGAGGCCTGGAATCAGCGACTGACACAGAAGTTGTCTGAATTATCGGAAGTGTTCTCCATGGATGATATGGATGTAGGTTGTGCTAAAAGTGCTCAACACACTTTCCGATTGACCGATTCTACTCCCTTCCGGGAGCGACCACGGAGAGTTGCTCCAAAGGATGTTGATGAGTTAAGACAGACTCTACAGCAAATGAAAGGTCAGGGGATCATTGTGGACAGTAAGAGCCCCTATGCCTCACCTATTGTGGTGGTAAGAAAAAAATCTGGAGCAATTCGCCTATGTGTGGATTACAGAACTCTGAACCGGAGAACCTTACCTGATCAGTATACACTGCCGAGAATTGAAGAAGCTCTGGAAGCTCTGAATGGAAACTGTTGGTTCACAGTGCTGGACCTAAGATCGGGATACTATCAAGTCCCAATGGCACCTGAGGATCAGGAAAAGACAGCCTTCATATGCCCCTTGGGTTTCTTTCAGTTCACTCGTATGCCGCAAGGTACAAAAGGTGCGCCAGCAACGTTCCAAAGGTTGATGGAAAGAGTGTTAGGTGATTTAGTGCCCCGGGAATGCCTTGTATATCTTGATGACATTATTGTGTTTGGAAAGACGCTGGAAGAACATGAAGAACGACTCAAGAGAGTACTCCATCGCTTAAAAGAAGAGGGGCTGAAGTTGTCGGCTGACAAATGCAAATTTTGTAGATCTTCGGTCACTTATGTAGGTCATATTGTTTCTGCTGAAGGAGTTGCTACCGATCCTGGTAAGATTGAAGCTGTGGTGAATTGGCCCCGACCGCAAAATATTACGGAGTTGCAATCTTTCTTGGGGTTTTGTGGATTCTATCGACGATTTGTGGAAGGATATTCAAAAATTGCTCGAGCCCTCCTCGACCTGTTGAAGAGTGATGCAGGAGATCCGGGAAAGAAGAAAGGGTCTTCCAAAAGCCTTTTTGGCGATAGGTGGACTGCGGATTGTGAAGAAGCATTTAAGTTGTTGAAGAAGAAATTGACAGAAGCTCCCGTTCTGGCTTATGCTGATGCACATAAGCCATATGTGCTACATGTAGATGCCAGCTTTGAAGGATTAGGTGGCGTGCTGCACCAAGAATACCCGGCCGGGTTACGGCCCATAGCTTTCATAAGTCGAAGTCTTTCTCCCAGCGAGAAAAATTATCCAGTACATAAATTGGAGTTTTTGGCGCTCAAGTGGGCCATTGTTGATAAATTACATGACTATTTATACGGAGCCACGTTTGAAGTAAGAACAGACAACAATCCACTGACATACGTTTTGTCAACCGCTAAACTCGATGCTACAGGACATCGCTGGTTGGCAGCTTTATCCAACTACCAATTCACACTCAAGTATAAATCGGGGCCTAAGAACATTGGGGCAGATGCTCTATCAAGACGGCCTGGATTACCTAGTCCGGAAGTAGTGGATGAATGGGAAGAAGTGCCAAGTCCTGGAGTAGGAGCTTTGTGTGCCATGGCTGCTGTAGTTGAAGACCGAGTAGCCTTTTCTGAAACTCGGCTTATTGACTCTATTGGGGGAGGTCCCGAAGCTGTACCAGACATGTTTGCCTACCCTGCCGCTTTAGGATCCTTTGAGAGTTGTTCTATATCTTCAAAGCGAATGATCTGGAGTCAAAAGACTGATCCTTTAATTGGACCTCTTTATCAAGCAGTGAGTTCTCAAGACAGAGAAATGTTAAAGACATCCCTACCCTCTGAATGCAGTCAACTTCTACGAGATTGGGAGAAGTTTGAAATAAACAATGGCCTACTTTATCGTGTGGTGCTGTATCATGATCACCCTGGAAGGCGCCAACTAGTTATTCCAAGCTGCTTTCAGAAGATGATTTTCCGAAGTCTGCATGATTATCATGGTCATTTGGGACCTGAGAAGACTTATGGCCTAATACAAGACCGATTCTACTGGCCCAAAATGAGAGATACCGTGACTCGTCTGTGTAGGTGCTGTCGCAGATGTTTGCAGAGGAAGACTGTCCCGGTTCGAGCGGCCTTCATGGGACACTTGAAGAGTTCGGGCCCCATGGATCTTGTCTGCATAGATTTCCTTTGTATTGACAACGACTCCAGAGGATTTGGAAATGTATTGGTGGTGACTGATCACTTCACACGATATGCTCAAGCCTTTCCGACTAAGGATCAAAAAGCAGTCACTGTTGCAAGAGTGCTTTGGGAAAAGTATTTTATCCATTATGGCTTACCACACCGATTGCATTCTGATCAAGGCCGGGATTTTGAGAGTAACCTGATCAAAGAGTTACTTCAGTTGTTGAACATCCGCAAAAGTCGGACGACGCCTTACCATCCAGAGGGAGATGCCCTTCCTGAAAGATTTAACAGGACTTTACTTGATATGCTTGGTACCTTACGAATTGAGGATAAGCGATCCTGGAGTCGAAAAGTGGAGGCTATGGTGCATGCCTATAATAGTACAAGGCACGAGAGCACAGGATATTCACCATACTTTCTGATGTTTGGAAGAGAGCCTAGGCTACCTATTGACATCTTGTTGGGAGTCTCTACCGATGGTATCAGTCATCGAGATCATTACCGATACGTGGCACGTTTGAAAGAAACGCTTAAGAGTGCTTATCAGCTGGCTGAGGAAAATGCGGCCAAAGTGAATGAAGGAAATAAAAGGAGATTTGATCTTCGAGTAAGATACCGAGAATTGAACCCTGGGGACCATGTTCTGCTACGGAATTTGGGAGCATCTGCAAAACATAAGCTGGCTGATCGATGGCGGAGTGAACTCTTTACAGTGGTAGATCGGTTGCCTGGAATACCAGTCTACAAGATAAAAGGACGGGACGGGAGGATCAGGACTTGGCATAGAAATCATTTGTTGCCTGTACCTCAGATTGATGGTATGGATATCTCCAATGATGGCTCGGCCTGCGATTCTCCACAGTCCTTAGCCGATATTCCACCTGACCTTCCTGAAACTCCTGAGAGTGATTGGACTGTGGCTCCTGAAGTTCCTAGATCACCAGTATCTTCTCCTTCAGGGAGACCTATGAACCCTCAAACTCCAGAATTCGTACCTAGATCTGTGTCTACAGATGAGCAGGGATCTAGCTCTCCTACGCCACCAGCACCATCCCTTCCCATGGCAGACAACCCTAGTTTAGGGCCTGGACATGCTAGTTTACCTCAGAGAGAGGTACGGAGAGGAGAGAGAATTAGACACCCTCCACCTATGCTGACATATGATAGTTTGGGGGACCCCAGATTTACTACTCAGCCTCATTTATACCATGCTTGGGTGGGTGCAGTGTCCACTTTGGTCAATATGTTACCAATTTTCGCTCCTGCTGGCATGTATACCTATTAACCTGTTGTGACTCTGTAAATGCAAAAGCAACCATATTGATATTGTCATTGGTAATGTTGACTGTATACTATGACTTTGTATGTCTTTGACGTGACGTAAAGATTTCACCAGAGGGAGAGTGTAGGGAACTGCCATTTCTACTAGTATATAATGTATCTGGCTTCTTTGCCCCTGCAGTTTGGCTTCAGAGACCCCAGGCATTTAGTGCAAGTTTTGTTTTGTAAATACAGTGAGTCAGACACATGTGAGGCAGAGCTGCTGGGGGGAGAGATGTGAGCAGAGCTGCTGAGACAGACATGTTATGTCTGGGGGAGTCTAAGAGCCACTTGTTCCTCTTTACTTCACAGTATATAGTTAGGTATGTGTTACCCCCTATATACTCACAGGACCTAGCTAGTAACCGTAGTTAGGGATCCATATATATATATATATAGTTCAGGGCAGTGATAGGTTAGGCTTCCGAAGGCCAACTAGCTAGTTAGAGGCCCGGTGGCACTAGTAGTTTAGCTGGCAGGTTAAGGACTCAGTGTTAGGGTAGTCAGGCCTGCATCTACTGCCGTCACCGTCGCCCTGTTTGCTGCCTGTGAAGAATCTCACCATCATCATCATCATATCCTGATCGGCTGTCTGTCATCTCCTGGAAGAATCCGAGGATCCACAGTCATCCACAGGGGCCCCTGCATCTCTTCTGTTGCCTGGAGGTATTGTGCACTGGACTCTTGCTATATATCTATATATATACCCGGGTATATAACCTAAGACGGTTGAGGACTTGCTGGTTGTTGTAGTATTGCTGTGTTCTGAGTATATTTTATGTATGTATTATTACTCTGTTGATTCTTATAAAGCTACTGTTATAACCTTATGTGGTATCTGTATGTATTCTTCAGACTGTGAGATTAGTACAGTGATCCTTGTTAAGGCTACTAACTGTACTTCATGGGTAAGTCCCAGGAAGAGATCCTCCCTGTAATACAGAGGCTCTATCCTGGGTGGAGGCATTGATATATTTCATATATGTTCCCACTCTTCCCTTCAGCGAAGGCTTCAGGTCCCATTATACACACAGGTCAGCGCCAGAGTCTGTTGCGGGAGGGATAATACTCATACCCCCCCCAAATAGGGCTACACAGGCTTCAACATGAAACAGGCCTGGACAGAAATGAGGGTTCCCTTAATATTTAGTTGCACAACCTTTTGAGGCAATCCCTGCAATCAAACGATTCCTGTAACTGGCAATGAGACTTCTGCACCTCTCAGCAGGGATTTTGGCCACTCCTCATGAGCAAACTGCTCCAGTTGTCTCGGGTGTGAAGGGTGCCTTTTCCAGACGGCATGTTTCAGCTCCTTCCAAAGATGCTCCATAGGATTGAGGTCAGGGCTCATAGAAGGCCACTTCAGAATAGTCCAATGTTTTCCTCTTAGCCATTATTGGGTGTTTTTAGCTGTGTGTTTTGGGACATTATCCTGTTGCAAGACCCATGACCTGCGACTGAGACCAAGCTTTCTGACACTGGGCAGCACATTTCTCTCTAGAATCCCTTGATAGTCTTGAGATTTCATTGTACCCTGCACAGAATCAAGACACCCTGTGCCAGATGCAGCAAAGCAGCCCCAGAACATAACAGAGCCTCCTCCATGTGTCACAGTAGGGACAGTGTTCTTTTCAAGATAGGCTTCATTTTTCCATCTGTGAACATAGAGCTGATGTGCCTTGCCAAAAATTTAGATTTTGTCTCATCTGTCCATAGGACATTCTCCCAGAAGCTTTGTGGCTTGTCAGCATGTAGTTTGGCAAATTCCAGTCTGGCTTTTTATGATTTGTGTTCAACAATGGTGTCCTCCTTGGTCGTCTCCCATGATGTCCACTTTGGCTCAAACAACGACGGATGGTGCGATCTGACACTGATGTTCCTTGAGTTTGAAGTTCACCTTTAATCTCTTTAGAAGTTTTTCTGGGCTCTTTTGTTACCATTCGTATTATCCTTCTCTTTGATTTGTCATCAGTTTTCCTCCTGCGGCCACGTCCAGGGAGGTTGGCTACAGTCCCATGGATCTTACATTTCTGAATTATATGTGCAACTGTAGTCACAGGAACATCAAGCTGCTTGGAGATGGTTTTATAACCTTTACCTTTAACACGCTTGTCTATAATTTTCTTTCTAAGCTCCTGAGACATCTCTTTCATCGCTTCCTCTGGTCCATGTTGAGTGTGGTACTCACCATGTCACCAAACAGCACAGCGAGTATCTGTAGCCCTATATACAGGCCACGGATTGATTACAGGATTGTAGACACCTGGGATGCTAAGTAGTGGACATACCTTGATGTAACTTGTCACTTTGGTCACATTATTTTCAGGGGAACCCTCATTTCTGTCCAGGCCTGTTTCAGGAGTTTTCTTTTTTTTAAAATTCTGTTGAAGCCTGGTTGGAAAGCAATGTCTGACTTTCATTTGTTCATTTTCATAGAATTTTTATATATTATTACTTTTGTCAGATTCAAGTTATTTCTGTGACCATTGTGGGTTTTTCTTTCATTAAACGAGGGAGGGGGAACAACAATTTTGTCCACATGTGTAATGGTACATGTGATATATAATAGTACGCGCGTCATATACAGTATAATAGCACAAGTGTGATAAATAATAATAGTACATGTGATATATAATAGTACGCGCGTCATATATAATGGCACGTGTGTGATTGATGAAATGTGATAATGATTCATCTGATAAATGATAATTCTGTAAAATTTTTTATGTATCTCTCATATTCTCACAGTTCCTGAACAGTTACTGGCCTGGAATCATTAACCCAATCAGCAAGACAGGAAACCCACACCGGTCCTATACTACAGAGCACAGATACCGCCTATAGTGTAAAGTCCAATCCCCTGTCTATAGTGTTTGCCCCCTGTGATCCCCGGGTCACACACCTGGAGGACATCACATCATCTGCAGGTCCACACCATATATATATATACTCAGGTATCCCCACCATAGATATACTCAGGTATCCCCACCATAGATATACTCAGGTATCCACACCATATATATACTCAGGTATCCACACCATATATATACTCAGGTATCCACACCATATATATACTCAGGTATCCCCACCATAGATATACTCAGGTATCCACACCATATATATACTCAGGTATCCCCACCATAGATATACTCAGGTATCCACACCATATATATACTCAGGTATCCACACCATATATATACTCAGGTATCCACACCATATATATACTCAGGTATCCACACCATATATATATACTCAGGTATCCCCACCATAGATATACTCAGGTATCCACACCATATATATACTCAGGTATCCACACCATATATATACTCAGGTATCCACACCATATATATACTCAGGTATCCACACCATATATATATACTCAGGTATCCCCACCATAGATATACTCAGGTATCCACACCATATATATACTCAGGTATCCACACCATATATATATAATCAGGTATCCCCACCATATATATACTCAGGTATCCACACCATATATATACTCAGGTATCCACACCATATATATACTCAGGTATCCCCACCATAGATATACTCAGGTATCCACACCATATATATACTCAGGTATCCACACCATATATATACTCAGGTATCCACACCATATATATACTCAGGTATCCACACCATATATATATACTCAGGTATCCACACCATATATATACTCAGGTATCCACACCATATATATACTCAGGTATCCACACCAATATATATATACTCAGGTATCCACACCATATATATACTCAGGTATCCACACCATATATATACTCAGGTATCCACACCATATATATAATCAGATATCCACACCATATATATACTCAGGTATCCACACCATATATATAATCAGATATCCACACCATATATATACTCAGGTATCCACACCATATATATACTCAGGTATCCACACCATATATATAATCAAGTATCCACACCATATATATAATCAGGTATCCACACCATATATATAATCAGATATCCACACCATATATATACTCAGGTATCCACACCATATATATACTCAGGTATCCACACCATATATATACTCAGGTATCCACACCATATATATACTCAGGTATCCACACCATATATATACTCAGGTATCCACACCATATATATACTCAGGTATCCGCACCATATATATACTCAGGTATCCACACCATATATATACTCAGGTATCCACACCATATATATATATATACTCAGGTATCCCCACCATATATATACTCAGGTATCCACACCATATATATACTCAGGTATCCACACCATATATATACTCAGGTATCCACACCATATATATACTCAGGTATCCCCACCATATATATAATCAGGTATCCACACCATATATATACTCAGGTATCCGCACCATATATATACTCAGGTATCCACACCATATATATACTCAGGAATCCACACCAGATATATACAGATGTAGCAGAGCTGAATTTTCCCTTACATTATTTCCTCATTGCTCCCACACACTCAGCTCTGCTACATCCTTGTTATATATAAGATGTTCATATCTGTAAATAAAGTGACCAATATTCTTTGCATCAGGGTCCTTAGGACCACTAACATCTAAATTGCGGCGATCGCCTGATACCGGCCGCTATATCACAGCGTGACAACCCAGCAGCTTTAATCAAAGAAACCCAGAGGTCACCTCTAACCCCGTCCTCCTCCTCCTCGGCCACCGCGTCCTCCTCCTCGGCGTCCTCGCTCTTCCGCCGCCTTTTTACCAGCTTTTATCATTCTACAACTTTTTTTTAACTAAAGCGCCAAATGTCTCAGCTTTACGGTATAAAACAAAGGAGAATGTAAGTATCTGCATTGTGTGACTTACGGCCGAGCGCTGACGGCTGCTTTTAAGGATTTTAATTAGTTCAGCATTCTTTGCTTTGAGTCGTAATTATTTAATTACTCCTCGGACGTGTCGTATCCGCTCATGTAAATCTGCTCCACTTTCTCTTCTATCATTAATACATATATTTATGGATTCAGTCTGTGAAGCCAATGCAGAGCGCTGTACGGCGTGGACGAGTAGGGTTAGTGCGCAATGTTGTATATGCCTCCGGGCCGCCTGCAGACTATATATGCCCAGGGGGTCAGGACATACTTGTATGACCTAGCAGGGTTGTCCGGGAATGACAGTTATGGGCCAGAAGGCCGGGGAAGGGGAAACATAAAAAAAAAACCAAAAACATACTCACGTGTCCCCGGTATTCCAGTGTCCACCGCCGGGGGGCTTGTACTGGCGAAAGTCCTTGCCACACGTGACCACTGAGGCCAATAACTGGAAACAGGACAGGACCCAGGACTTCACTCACATATATCCTCGGTGACATCCCAGGACCTTTCATGTGACCACGTCCATTGGCCTCAGAGGTCACATGCGGCTGGAACAAGTCCCTGGCGACGGACACCGAAGCGTCGGGCACAGGAGAGTGGTTTTTTTTTCACAGTCTCACCTTCCCCGGCCTCCTGGCCCAAAAACTGTAATTCTCGGACAATCCCTTTAAGCAGCTGTGAGAAGCAGAGACAGTTTATTAGCGCCCCTGCCTTCCCGATTGCTATATACACAGCCCTCAATGAGCACTGTATACACAGCTATGGGAGCTCCCATGTTGCAACTTCCCTTCCAGCCCGGTTAAACATGTTTTTATCATACTAAAGCACTAAACGTAAAACCGCCTACACTTATTTGGTATTACCCTATTCACACTGTTGCGTAGATTTAAGTTAACTTGTTTTTTTTTTACCACAATGGGGGGGAAAAAAAAGCAAAAAATACTTTCTCCTTCAGGCCAGGGCCCCACATAACATAAACTGCAAGATCCCAGAGCGCTACTGCTTTAATTGTTTGTCTTTGGGTTGTGTTGGTATGTCCCGTCCTCTGTGTTTTATGTTCTATGTACTGTATATATTGTTTGCAGCTTTCCCTGTTGTATTTCGCCTCTGGTTCGCCCCCAGTGTTCAAACCTCAGCTTTGGTACAGCCCTGGCCAATCACAGGCCACTGGGCAGGGTTGAAGGAGACTTTTGTCTCCCTGGCAACCGTTGGAGCTCAGTCTAGACTGTGTGGTTGAGAGTTGCAGGTTGCAGAGAAATCACTGCAAGTCAAATCTGAGACTGGACTTCAGCGGTTGTCCTTACAGCCTCTAGGAGATGAATACTGCCCAAGGCTCATCTGGAGACAGCCCTAAATAAGGGAGTTCGGCTGTCAGGAGGAGCAGTGGAGTTCTGTGACAGGAGGAGTTGACTCAGTACCATATCTAAAGGTAAGCAGATCCCTGTCAGGACTACAGTCCCCAGTATCTACACCTGGGAGTGGCACATGAGAGGAGTTATAGTTGGAGTGGAGTTATCCTTAGAACCTTAAACATCCCTGGGCACCCTCCTAAGACCAAGACTGGGGAGTTGGACACTGGAGAACTACTACTCCCATTCTGGAAGCTGCTTGTTGTACTTCTACAGTTGCTGAGTAAAGCATCATCCTGTTTCAACTGCACATCTGGCTGCCTGAGTCGTTCCTGCGTTACCATCAGGGCCCTTCCGAATTCCATCACACCGGCTCAGAGTAGAGAGGTCCCCGGGGAAAACTACTACCACCACCATCAGGTAGTGCTGCAGGACCCCCCTCAGCAGTGTCTGGCCCATGAGTGGGGCTGGGGTGCGTGATTGAGTGTGCTCGGCCTAGCTGGTGGCACGTCATCCGCCACTACTACTCCCATCCTCCGGTTCCCTCCATCTGGGTTGCGGCAAAACACTGAGCGCCCCGGAAAAAACTGCAGCATTTTACATTACCTGCAAAGTGGATAGGATTTTGTAAATTTTTGTAAATTGAAGCATGTTAATCATACCTAGGTATAATTGAAGCAGAAAGTCCGCAGAGGAAAACTCTGGAGACTTTCTGTGAAAAGCACTACAGTGAAAACCGCAATGCGTTTCCGCCACAGTTTTTCCTGCATCGCTTTTTGGCTGTGGCACGCTATGTGGGGCCTTAACCTCAAAAAGTGTTAATAACAGTTTTGGCCTTAAATAAACCTAAATGGTGCAATTGAAAAATTTGCCCTGCAAATAACAAATCATAAAACAGTTTTATCGATTAAAAAAAAAAAAAAAAGTCCTGGCTCATGAAATGACAAAAAAATAAATAAATAAATAAATAAAATAGAATATTGCTTGATCCTTAAATGGGTCGTCTGGGCTAAAATTTAGTTTTTTAAGGCAGGGGGAGGTGAAAAAAAAAAAAAACATACTTGTCCCCATTGCTCCGGTGCCTCCTAGTGTGGTCCAGTCCTGCAGCTCCATTGTTGTCTTCCGGTGGAAGTCCCCGCCGCATGTGACTGCTGAGACCAATCAGTGGAAGAGACCCGTGACGTCACAGACGCCAAGGAATTCCACTGCAAGAAGACACCTGAGCAGCAGGCCTGGACTGCAGTGGGAGGGCACCAGAGCACTGGGACAGGTGAGTATGTTTTTTTTTAAAAAAATTTCATCACCAGCCTCATGAAAAAATTAAATTTTTAGCCTGTACAACCTCTTTAAGGTCTAAAAAAAAAGTATTAAGTCATGATGCTGCATTGTTCATAGTGTAGAATAAAATGAAAAAAAACTGTGGCGGAGTAGTTAGTCTGTCCATATTGTCCTCTACAAAAACAAAAAAGAAGTCAAAAAATTCTATGTATCCAAGTGGTGCCAAAAATATACAACTCATATCATTAAAAACAAGCTCCTGTTTGGCCATGTCAATGGAAAAAGTCTCAGAAATATGTATATAATAAGGGGTTGTCCAGGCAAAAATGGACAACCCTTTTAATGTTTAAATCAGCTGGGGGCAGTGAAAAAAATAAAAAAAATTCATACTCAATTGTCCCCATTGCTCTGATGTCCTTCCGCGCATCCCGATTCTTCTGCTCCAGCGGCGTCTCCAGCGTTTTGTTGAAACCACTGTGACCGCTGAGGCCAATCAGTGGCCTCAGCAGGCCTCAGGAAGAGGACCCGTGATGTCACAGGTAGTGACATTGCAGGCCCTTCGCTGATTGGCCTCAGCGGCCGTGTGACCGCTGAGGCCAATCAGCGGCTTCAGCGGAACTCCGGAAGACGCGGCCGGAGCAGAACTGGGACATACGGGAGGACACCGGAGTAATGGGGACAGGTGAGTATGCATTTTTTTTTTTATTTGTTTCACTGCCCCCAGCTGATTTAAACCTTAAAAGGGTTGTCCATTTTTGCCTGGACAACCCCTTTAATTTCCATGGCATAAAAAAAAAAATTAACAAATCATAGGCAACTTGAAATGGTGTCAATAAAAAGTACAGCTCTAACTACAAAAAACAAGCCCTCACACAGCTTTGCTGAATCTCACAGCTCCTGGAACTTGTTGATAAAAAATATTCCAAAAACTCTTGAAACCAAAAGCCCAAAATACACTGGCCATTAAGGGGTTAAAATGGGCTGACCTAATAAGTTAGAATCTCAGGATCAGAACATGTTTGCAGCATTACAGCCTTTTCGTCTCAGTGAACAGCGACCAGACCCTCACCGATTGGACCTGGGTGTCCTCACTCTCTCACCACCCATTAGGGACTTGGATGGGTCTCAACTTGAACCCCCTTCCCTATGGACCCCATAGCATTGGGATAACCTTGTTAAAGTATAATTATCAAGATAAGAATCTGGATACTTAGGAGAAGTACTTAGTGGTGAGAGCTTCAATAGGTTGCCTGCTTTGGATAAATGTCCCAAAAATAAGGTGATGACAGGATATTTAGCTGCTGGGACCTCCATGACGCCATGAGTGATCCTTCTTCACTGTATTCTTATCTGTAAAACAGTAGCTGCCATTTTAAGTAATTTGTGCAGGATGAATCCAAAAAGTTTTGGATTTGCCAAAATCCAAAACTTTTAGGAAATTTATACCAAATCTTATTCATGCCAAATCTATTTGCTCATCTCTAAAAGTGGGTGGTCCTGGTAAAAAATGACTTTTTTGTAAAGAAAATGGAAAAGACAATGGAGAATTCTGCAAACCCTTCATGTGGATTTCTACACATAGTTTCCTTCCATCTTCTGAGATGTTCCAATGATATGTCTAAAGATAGTGAACATGCCACAGGCCATCGAAGAGGAGCCCAAAATGTAGTTGCCCCACCTAACAAGAGTAGATGTTGAGTTGCCCCTTCGATAACCAACGAGCAAAGATCTGATGTCCATAGGAGGTTCTTCCTCCCCTATCGGGACTGTATATTTTTGTTTTTTTACATCTTCTGCCCCTTTAAGACTATCCTTATCTCCACTCACCTCAACTTTTTCTCTCCGAGCAATTAAAATAAGAAACAAATAATTTTCTCCTATTTCTCCGTCCTATGGCCTCTCCGAGCCTCACGTACCTTGTCATCGATTTATCGGAATGAAGTTTACATTAGCAAAATCTCAAGTATCTTTCGACCAATAAGAGGAACTGGAGACTATTTTTATAATTGCACCTTATTCCTGTCCTTAACCAGAGATGCATTAAATTTGCCTAATAAATCCAGCTGTAGGCAGAATACGGATCTCAATCATACACATGTGACCCATTACCTTCTCAGCAGAACAATTGTGTGCAAGGCTCGGAAGGGGCCGGAGCAGAGGAGACTCATTACCTATTTCATGTGTTACTTAAGGAAAATCAACAAACTAACCACAAGGCAAACATCTCACAGCCGTGCCGCTGACTTTTCAAGGGTATTGGATTGTGTTACTGCAAATCAATGAGGACCTGGCAGACCCATTTTGGGGCGTAGGTAACACATTAGCAAGTTCTTGACTGTAATTCTTCAGGTGATGATATCTCCTGCTCACAACCGGGCTAAAGCTTGACGTTATATAGGTAGAAATTACTTGTGTATATGATGGAATATTATGGGAAATGCCCAAAAATTGTATCCAGTGTGCGTAGCTAGAAGGTCATGGCTATGTTAAAGGGATTGTTTGAAATTGCATATTGGTGGGGGTACGACACTTGAGACCCCCATGGATCACCTCTTCAATTGAAAGTAGGTCAATGACAGAATTACTAGTTGAAATTTTTTGGAAGTGTGGTAAAATACCCGGTATCCAAAAAGTCCAATGTACATCTACCAGCTGATTTGAGTAACTCTGACCCAAATCAATTTTCTGGAGATTCGCTCATCTCTATTCACTAGTCATGAGTCCATTAAGCTCTCTCAAAATGTTCATCCCCAACATTTCTAGAATGTCATAGTTCACGTCTTTCTCTACCACCACCTCTCCCTTCTTCTGGAGTTCTTGGTCCGACCATAGATTTCTACACAATGTTTGCTGCAATAAGACTCACTCAGGATGCACAATCTTCATAAAGGGGAACCAAGAAGTGCTCTCCAAAAAGTTCATTCATCCATGGTGGTGATTTATGACCCGGTATGCACCAGGCATGTGAGCTCAATCCTGTTGAATTTGGTGGTGATTACATGGCATTCACAAAGAAGTCCTTTTCATCCAGTAGGGGGCATAGCCTTTAATTCTCCCTCATGGTTTGCCCCTCATCCACAGGTGGACTAAGTTTAAACATCTCTGCTTGGTAACTATGGAAGACGGTGGGCAGTAGAAGTGGGTGAACCCACGACGATTCGTTTTGTCTCCGATTCAGACGAGTTGACCCTGCGGTTCGATCCTGTCCACCACTACTTGTTAGGTAGCAGGACCCGGTTCACACTACATTACTCTTCCTTCTTTTTGAGCACTGCTTCCTTCAGCACCCGGTGTACACTGAGGTCAGTATGGGGGCGCCATTTGTCCTCAATGTGTTGTATGACACAAAATGTGTTCTGTAAAATGAATTCATTGATCATAGACTTCGTTGTGTCGGCACAGAATTGATATTTGTGATTACAGAAAACATTTTTGTGCGCACAATATTATTATTGATACTATTTATTTTGTATGCGCAGAAATCAATTTGTCTCACAAAACCTATTTTTGAGTACAAAATGTCATTTTGTCATACAAAATAAAGTTTTTGTGGCAAAAGAATTGATTTATATCACACTGTATTCATTTTGTAACCCAGATTGTTACTTTGTAATCAATTTGTTATCCCATCTATGTCAGATTTCTGGCATATTTGGGCGATATTGAGACCCTTTCTTGTGCCACATCCCCTGTTCTGCACCTCGCTCGCCACTTTCCACAAATGTCGGAGCGGAGAGGGCTGGGGTGGGGATGCCTATTATTTATTATATGTATTTTTCTTACTTATATAGCGCCATCATATTCTGCACGGGCGTAATTCTGAAGCCGGAGCTTCTTGATACATCAGTTGCCCCTTTATTAAAGGCTTTTTCCAGACCCAAATCAAGTTTTCATACTGATGACCTATCCACAGGATCTGTGGGGGTCTGACAACCAGGCCTGGCACAGATCAGCTGTTCTGACAAAATCTGGGTGTCAGAAGCCACTGCAGTAGACGGGGAACATGTGCAGACTGCTCCTATTCATGTAATAAGAGCAACACAACAGCCCCGTCCACTGCATCTCCTTTTACTTGAACCCCACTAGAAATTTCTGACACCCGGAGGCTTCTAAAACAGCTGATCTGTGCAAGTCCCGGGTATCGGACCCCAACAAATCACATAGGTATAGGACATCAGTATGAAAACTCGATTTGGGGTCAGAAAACCAGTTTAAGACTGGGATATGGAATGCCAGTCTTAATAAATCTGTCCCATTATGTTACAAAATAAAATTCATAAAATTTCGTACAACAAAATAACATTCTTGGTCACAAAATAAATTCTGTGCCACAAAAAGAAATTTTTAACCAAAAAAATAGATTCCGTAAACACAAAATGTGCTTTTTGTGCAGACAATTGCTTGTGTAAGCCCAAAATAAATGATGTGATTATTTTTGTGTATACAGAATGGGGCAGATTTATTAAGACTGACCCGACAGACTCAAGGCACGACTGGTCAGTCGCTGTCGCCCCCTAGGTCAGGTTTTCTTTCTATTTTGTTGGTGCAACAGATCCATGAGTCCAAGTACACATGGAAATCTCTGGCTTCCCCTTAGTTCTTGGAGTTCATTTGCACACTGGGTAACCTAATCTGCGCTCATATTTTTAGGCATTTGACCATAGGGATCCTCGTGATCTTCCTAGGTGGCCCCGATCCTACTTATCTTACTCCAGAAGTTGCCATAAAATAAATAGGAGATACAGAAAGGGATCAATAACCTTTGGGATCGGTCGGACACCCCTCATTCATCTTAGAATACACTAAGTGCATATCAGCACATATACAGTGGGGAAAAAAGTATTTAGCCGCCAATTGTGCAAGTTCTCCCACTTATAAAGATGAGGCCGGCCTGTAATTGTCATCATAGGTAGACCTCAACTATGAGAGACAAAATGAGAAAACAAATCCAGAAAATCACATTGTCTGATTTTTAAAGAATTTATTTGCAAATTATGGTGGAAAATAAGTATTTGGTCACCTACAAACAAGCAAGATTTCTGTCTCTCACAGACCTGTAACTTCTCCTTTAAGAGGCTCCTCTGTCCTCCACTCATTACCTGTAGTAATGGCTCCTGTGTGACATTGTTATCAGTATAAAAGACTCCTGTCCACAACCTCAAACAGTCACACTCCAAACTCCACTATGGTGAAGACCAAAGAGCTGTGGAAGGACCAGAAACAAAATGGTAGCCCTGCACCAGGCTGGGAAGACTGAATCTGCAATAGGCAAGCAGCTTGGTGTGAAGAAATCACCTGTGGGAGCAATAATTAGAAAATGGAAGACATACAAGACAACTGATAATCTCCCTCCATCAGGGGCTCTGCGCAAGATCTCACCCCGTGGGGTCAAAATGATCACAAGAACGGTGAGCAAAAATCCCAGAACCACACGGGGGGACCTAGTGAGTGACCTGCAGAAAGCTGGGACTAACGTAACAAAGGCTACCGTCAGTAACACACCACGCCGCCAGGGACTCAGATCCTGCAGTGCCAGACGTGTCCCCCTGCTTAAGCCAGTACATATCCGGGCCCGTCTGAAGTTTGCTAGAGAGCATTTGGATGTTCCAGAAGAGTATTGGGAGAATGTCATATGGTCAGATGAAACCAAAGTAGAACTGTTTGGTAGAAACACAACTCGTGGTGTTTGGAGGAGAGTGAATGCTGAGTTGTATCCAGAGAACACCATACCTACTGTGAAGCATGGGGGGGCAACATCATGTATGGGACTGTTTCTCTGCAAAGGGACCAGGACGACTGATCCGTGTACATGACAGAATGAATGTGGCCATGTATGGTGAGATTGTGAGTGCAAACCTCCTTCCATCAGCAAGGGCATTGAAGATGAAACGTGGCTGGGTCTTTCAGCATGACAATGATCCCAAGCACACCGCCAGGGCAACGAAGGAGCGGCTTCGTAAGAAGCATTTCAAGGTCCGGAGTGGCCTAGCCAGTCTCCAGATCTCAGCCCCATAGAAAACCTTTGGAGGGAGTTGAAAGTCCGTGTTGCCCAGCGACAGCCCCAAAACATCCCTGCTCTAGAGGAGATCTGCATGGAGGAATGGGCCAACATACCAGCAGCAGTGTGTGCCAACCTTGTGAAGACTTACAGAAAATGTTTGACCTCTGTCATTGCCAACAAAGGAGATAGAACAAAGGATTGAGAGGAACTTTTGTTATTGACCAAATACTTATTTTCCACCATAATTTGCAAGTAAATTCTTAAAAAATCAGACAATGTGATTTTCTGGATTAGTTTTCTCATTTTGTCTCTCATAGTTGAGGTCTACCTATGATGACAATTACAGGCCGGCCGCATCTTTATAAGTGGGAGAACTTGTACAATTGGGGGCTGACTAAATACTTTTTTTGCCCACTGTAATAATGAAATCATCTATACTTTCCTGTCTAGTACTGGTTCAAAGAGAAAAAGCTATAAGCCTATACTGCCATCTAGTGCTCACTGGGTATACTACACTCTGTTTAACCACCACAATATCTATAATATAGTAATCTATAGTATAAGAATATTATGAGCAGATTTTTCGTGACAATTAATTAATTTCTTTAAAAAAAAGAAGTTAAAAACAACATCCCTAGTGGTCTACAGCAGTGAAGCAGTTAATAGTACTGCAATCCCTTGTGGTCTAGGGAGGTGAAGGGGTTAAGCACAATATTCCTAAAGGTCTAGGGTAGTGAAAAGGTTAATGAAAGCTTTCTGGAGTGAGTCATTGGTAGTCTAGTGTAATGGCTGCAAAAGATAATAGTAGCAAAAAGGATAATTAACCCCTTAAAGGGGAATGTGGCGCCAGAGAATGACCTATTTTTTTAATCTGAGTTTTATGCTAAATATACTGTATTTTTCAAGAATTTTTGGTGAGGTTTTAAAAACAAAAACAAAAATTCCATGTTATCTATATATAAAAAAAAAAAAACTAAAAATCCCGCAGTTCTGACTATGGTCACTAAGCTAAATAATATGCTGAGACTTCCTGTTTTCTGCAGGAAATTTCTTTGCAGCAGTCACCTCACTTACTGCACTCTGATGATCATATAGACATAGATAAAACACAGAATCCACCAGTCACAATAGGTGATGTCACATCTTATCTACTCCCCTCCCCCCCCCCCCCGCACAATGACCTCTGCCCAGGTGACAGAGCATGCCAAGAAAACTATCCCATACAAATCAATAGGGTCTGGCCCAAACCATTCTGTCTATGGCCCATGGTCCATCTCCAGAAAAACAGGAAGTCACAGGCTATTTTAGGCTTAGTGGTAAGAGTTGGAATTGAAAGATTTTCAGGATTTTTTTTTTTTTAAATATACATAATAACATGGAAAATAAAAAACATCAATCATATTATACTGGGCAGTTTATGTGCATTTTGCAATATACTTTTACTGTGTTTGAATTACTGTCTAGTGTTGCTGCACCAGCCCTGATCACTAGTTGGCGATATTGATACATTTCTGTATGAGACTTTACAGTAAATGTGACCAGTAGAGTTCTATTGTCATCCACCACATTACTGTAGAGGAGATGGTCGATGAGTATTTTGAGAGCCCATAATTTGATGAAGCAAGAAAAAATAATGTAGGCTAAAAACATGAAGTTTTTGGGTTCTCATTCAAGTTCTTAAATTTATAAGACTGAGAAGAATATCAATAGGCAAAGGTAAAGCAAAGGTGTTTGTCATACTGAGGTCCTGAGTGATGAACAATACCCAGTTGTGTGCATGTAACATCCAAGAGCAGGAACTCAAAGGTCACAACTTTACAAAAGATCTGAAGGGTGGTGATATTTGACAGGTTACCCTTTAAAAAGGACCTTTGACCTCGTCCACCATCTCCAACTCTTTGCACCAATCAATAGCCTCCGCTCCACTGATTCCAGCGCAGTTGGAATTTTTTCTCTAGCCCCTACTGTTCCCGAGCAATCAATTCTGTTAGTTTCAGCACAATTAGACTCTCTACTGTCAGGTGGGCGGTCCTAGGCTGGAGCAGAGTCAAGGACTGCCCACCTGACAGCAAAGAGCATAATTGTGCTAAAACTTACAGCAATGGTTGCTCAGGAATGGTGAGGGCTAGAGAAAAAATTCCAACTGCTCTGGAATCAGTGGAGTGGAGGCTATAGAAGGATGTAAAGAGTTGGAGTTGGTGGAGGGGGGAAAGGTCCTCTTTAAAATAAGACTGTTTTGGACCAGGTTACGTGAAAGCAACTGAGCTTTACTGAATATGACAGTGGCACAAAAACTTGAAGTGTTTCGATATTTTTAACTCCTTCCTGTCACATCCATTTTTAGATTTTTGCTTTTGACTCCCTGCCTTCCGAAAGCCATAACTTTTTTATTTTTCCGTTCACAGAGCCATATGAAGGCTTATTTTTTGCAGGATAAACTATACTTCATAAGGGTACTATTTATTATTTTGTAAAGTGTACTGGGAAGCTGGGAAAAATTGGACAAAAAATGTGTTTGTGCAACTTTCTCACGGGCTTTGTTTTATGGCATTGACTGCGCAGTCAACGTGACAGTCACCAGAATGCTATGGGTCGTACAATTCTGGCAATACCAAATTCAGGCTGGGTTCACACCTGCATCTTTAGACTGTTTGGGAATTCCATTCCCCATTCAGCTTAAAAAATACAGAGAGAAAAGTCCTGCAAGCAAGTCCTGCGGGTTTCCGCAGGTAACCACTTTCTAAGCGGATTAGGTTTCCGTTTCTCCGGAAAGTCGACCGTAGGTGTGACTCTAGCGTTATAAAATTTTTCTACGTTTTAATCCCTTAAAAAAATGCAAAAAAAAAAAACCCCTATTTCTTGGAGTCGCCATATTCCATATTCTAACACTTGTAACTTTCTTGCTGTAATGTCTTGTAATGTATTTCTTTGATTGCTTTTTATCCAGATTTTTATAGGAGGCAAAACAGTAAAAAACAGCAGCGAAAAAACGCCTCTTTTGATTTTTTCCTACTATAGCATTCACAGTATGGGAAAATTATTTTCATAAGTTTGTGGACACAGAGATACCTAATGTCTATGTGTTTCACTTTTTTATGTACTTTTACATGTTTTCTAAGGAAACGATTTTAATTTTTTTAATGCATTTTTTATTTTTTTTACTGTTCTTTTTAGACCCCCTAGTGGTCTTGAACCCCCAGGGATCTGATCACTAATACAATGCATTGTAAAATAATGGAGCTTCTATCCCTGGCTGCATAGAGGGGCCTCTAATAAAAGTGTATACCAGGTAAGCCTCAGGGTCTTCAATAGGCTCCTGACTGTCATGGCAATGGCTGGAGGGGGTCACTGAATCATTCATATCTCAGGTATTGCAGAACTGCGGTCCTGGTGACATATGAAGGAGGAGATTCTCTCAGCACAGTTTTAGTCTTGATATTTCTGAGATATTCCCAGTTGAAGACACAGTCAGGATCAGGAGCCGCAGTATAGGAAGATGCCGATCCTAGGTGTGTTTTCACAAGTAGAACGGTGACCTTAGTGTCATATGAAAGCAGTAAGAGAAAGAAGGAAAAATACAGAAGGGATAGAAAGTGCATTTCATTGCAGGATTTCACGGATAATTAATAAAGTAAATTGCAAAAATCAGATAACCGTATTCCTTTACTAAGGCCTGGCTGATTTCTTAAAACAAGGTTTTAAGTTTTATATAATTTTTTTTTTTTTAATTTTACAAGTCACTGTCTTTAAAAAAAACACTATATCCTGCTATTTTAACTCTGGCCACTAGGCCTAATAATATACATTTCTGTAGTGGTTTTCTTTGTAGCAGTCACTTCATCTACATCACAGGCTGTATTACAATACAAGATAACACCTTTATAAATAGCAACATTGAACCATCATTACATCACTAATGTGTTTCCTCATTAAAGGTAAAAAAAAAAGCTAAAATTATTGGGGTTCCAATACCCGGGACCCACAGGATCAGCTGTTTGAATGAACCATGATACCTGTGTAAGCGCCGTGACCCCTTCTCTGTTTACATAGTGTCATCTCATAGCGGCCATGTCATGTAACTACGGCCTCGTCCTATACACGTCTACAGGAGCATCTCAATAAATGAGAATATCTGTGAAACGTTCCTTCATGTCAGTAATTCAGTAATACAATCCATAATCAGCGTCTTACATGATTGTGTGTCCTACTGAACCAGACTGAGGGACCATTTATAGGCTTAGGAAACCTCGGCAGGTGACACTGAATTTACAAGACTGAACTGAACTTACAATATTCTCATTTTCTTAGATTTGGGTTTTCATTCCCTGTAATCCATAATCAACATTTACAGAAATAAAACACTTGAAATAGAAGACTCTGTGTGTAAAGAATCTAGAAAATATAGGAGGAACTTTATTAATGGAATTACTGAAAGAAATAAACGTGTCAAAGATATTCTAATTTATTGAGATGCCGCTGTACATCACACGGTCACTATAAATAGACAGCATATGATATAAACAGGCGCCGGCCCCTCCATACAGCTGATCAGCGGAGGGGCACTGATCTCTTATTGATGATGTATTCTGAGGATAGATTATCATTAAAAATAAGCTGGAAAACTCCTTAAGGCCGGGGCCGCATGTGGCGGAAATGACCCGGAAAAAAACGCTGCGTTTTACACTTCCTGCAAAGTGGATGGGATTCTTGCAAATCCCATCCACACATTGTGGAAAAATACAGGCAGCATGTCAGTTATACCTACAGAAACGCCGGCGGTTCCTATAGATATAATGGAAGTAAATGCTTTTAACAGAGCAGAGGAGAAGCTCAGGTAAGATGGCCGCCCCCATAATCATGGACAGAAAATAGAAAAAAATCTACAATCAGAAAATGGAAACATATAAGAAAAAAAAGTGATAAAAGTGATAGATTTCACTATCTGGTTTTAATGAATAAAATAAAATTGGCGACATGTTCCTTTAAATCGGCTTCCGCTGACTCTCAGGTGGTTACGACTCCGGCTTAGAATATAACATAGAGGATTCAGATTTTGTAACCTCTGCAGTAACTTTAGTAAGAGAAGCCAAATGGAGGCTCGGACATGACACCCTTGTGTCTGTGAGGGTAGCAGCGATGACATAATCCCTTCCTGGCAATGTTTATATCTGTAAGTCTCTCGTCTACGACTACAAGAACAGGAAACCATGTGACCTGAGAAAGTAAATAGCGCACTCTCACACGGCTCGTCCCTCCAGCGGATACATCACTGGGCTCTGGTGTGAAGTGCTCATGGCTGCCAGATGGTGTGAGGTAGCAGTCTCACCCAGAAAGTAAGCAAAAAACAAGTCAGAAGATACTCTAGTTACATGCGGAGCTGCATTCTGCTGGCTGGCCTCATATACAGACCGAGGCTCACTTACATTTTTACATTACTGGGGACACTCCATGTAACACTATTACTGGGTACACGCCAGGTAGTACTATTAGTAGGCAGAATCCAGGTAGTACTAATACTGGGAACACTGTGGTTAGTACTTAGTGGGAACACTCCAGGTAGTACTATTAATGGGAACAGTCCAGTTAGTACTATTAGTGGGGACATTCTAGGTACTACTATTAACGGGGACCCTTCAGGTAGTACTATTAATGAGGTCACTTTGGTTAGTACTATTACTGGGGACTCTCTAGTTAGTGATATCAACTCCACCTCTAACAGTACGAGGCTATGTTAGAATACAGTCAGAGGGGAAGTTCCTTACAGCCCAGGCTGTAAGGCCAGCCGTTCTGACAGTGGGGTGATATCGGTGTCGAAATTAATGGGAAAGCCGATGGTGATGAGGACATGAAAATTCCTATTTAAGATGCCTGAGCTACATAAAGAGCACAGTTGGTAGAAACAACGCAAAGTGAGGTAACCTCCTTTTTATTTCCCAGCACTTCACAATAATGTCCACAAGATGTCAGCAAAGCTTTTTTTTTCCAAGTCTCATCACCAACATTACAAAAAATTTGGATCATCAGAAGACCAGAGCTGCGCTCACTATTCTGCTGGTGCAGTCACTTTGTACATACATTACATTACTTATCCTGTACTGATCCTGAGTTACATCCTGTATTATACTCCAGAGCTGCGCTCACTATTCTGCTGGTACAGTCACTGTGTACATACATTACATTACTTATCCTGTACTGATCCTGAGTTACATCCTGTATTATACTCCAGAGCTGCACTCACTATTCTGCTGGTGCAGTCACTGTGTACATACATTACATTACTTATCCTGTACTGATCCTGAGTTACATCCTGTATTATACTCCACCCCCTTCTCCAGAGCTGCGCTCACTATTCTGCTGGTGCAGTCACTGTGTATATATATTATATTATTTTTCCTGTTCTGTTCCTGTTTTTTTTCCTTTTTTTTACCCCCGGCCCCCCCCCTCTTTTTTCTGGGTGCGCTCTCTTTGTTTTTTTTTTTTTTTTTTTTTCCTTTTCTTCCCCTGTTTTTTTTCCTTTTTTATTCCCCCGCCCCGCCCCCCCTTCTCCTTTTGTGCTGTCCCTGTGTTTTTTTTTTATTTTTTTTCCCCTACTCTTCCCCTGTTTTACCCCCTTTTTTTTCCCCCGGCCCCCCCCCCTCTCTCCCCCTTGGACAGTCACTGTGTACATACATTACGTTACTTATCCTGTACTGATCCTGAGTTACATCCTGTATTATACTCCAGAGCTGCACTCACTATTCTGCTGGTACAGTCACTGTATACATACATTACATTACTTATCCTGTACTGATCCTGAGTTACATCCTGTATTATACTCCAGAGCTGCGCTCACTATTCTGCTGGTGCAGTCACTGTGTACATACATTACATTACTTATCCTGTACTGATCCTGAGTTACATCCTGTATTATACTCCAGAGCTGCACTCACTATTCTGCTGGTGCAGTCACTGTGTACATACATTACATTGCTTATCCTGTACTGATCCTGAGTTACATCCTGTATTATACTCCAGAGCTGCGCTCACTATTCTGCTGGTGCAGTCACTGTGTACATACATTACATTACTTATCCTGTACTGATCCTGAGTTACATCCTGTATTATACTCCAGAGCTGCGCTCACTATTCTGCTGGTGCAGTCACTGTGCACATACATTACATTACATTACTAACCTGTACTGACATCCTGTATTATACTCCAGAGCTGCACTCACTATTCTGCTGGTGCAGTCACTGTGTACATACATTACATTGCTTATCCTGTACTGATCCTGAGTTACATCCTGTATTATACTCCAGAGCTGCGCTCACTATTCTGCTGGTGCAGTCACTGTGTACATACATTACATTACTTATCCTGTACTGATCCTGAGTTACATCCTGTATTATCCTCCAGAGCTGCGCTCACTATTCTGCTGGTACAGTCACTGTGTACATACATTACATTACTTATCCTGTACTGATCCTGAGTTACATCCTGTATTATACTGCAGAGCTGCACTCACTATTCTGCTGGTACAGTCACTGTGTACATACATTACATTACTTATCCTGTACTGATCCTGAGTTACATCCTGTATTATACTCCAGAGCTGCGCTCACTATTCTGCTGGTAAAGTCACTGTGTACATACATTACATTACTTATCCTGTACTGATCCTGAGTTACATCCTGTATTATACTCCAGAGCTGCGCTCACTATTCTGCTGGTACAGTCACTGTGTACATACATTACATTACTTATCCTGTTCTGATCCTGAGTTACATCCTGTATTATACTACAGAGCTGCACTCACTATTCTGCTGGTACAGTCACTGTATACATACATTACATTACTTATCCTGTACTGATCCTGAGTTACATCCTGTATTATACTCCAGAGCTGCGCTCACTATTCTGCTGGTACAGTCACTGTATACATACATTACATTACTTATCCTGTACTGATCCTGAGTTACATCCTGTATTATACTCCAGAGCTGCACTCACTATTCTGCTGGTGCAGTCACTGTGTACATACATTACATTACTTATCCTGTACTGACATCCTGTATTATACTCCAGAGCTGCACTCACTATTCTGCTGGTACAGTCACTGTGTACATACATTACATTACTTATCCTGTACTGATCCTGAGTTACATCCTGTATTATACTCCAGAGCTGCACTCACTATTCTGCTGGTGCAGTCACTGTGTACATACATTACATTACTTATCCTGTACTGATCCTGAGTTACATCCTGTATTATACTGCAGAGCTGCACTCACTATTCTGCTGTTACAGTCACTGTGTACATACATTACATTACTTATCCTGTATTATACTCCAGAGCTGCGCTCACTATTCTGCTGGTGCAGTCACTGTGTACATACATTACATTACTTATCCTGTACTGATCCTGAGTTACATCCTGCCGGGCCCCTATTATACTCCAGAGCTGACACTCACAACCACACCAAACCTAACACAACCCTATTCTGCTGGTACAGTCACTGTGTACATACATTACATTACTTATCCTGTACTGATCCTGAGTTACATCCTGTTTTATACTCCAGAGCTGCACTCACTATTCTGCTGGTGCAGTCACTGTGTACATACATTACATTACTTATCCTGTACTGATCCTGAGTTACATCCTATATTATACTCCAGAGCTGCGCTCACTATTCTGCTGGTGCAGTCACTGTGTACATACATTACATTACTTATCCTGTACTGATCCTGAGTTACATCCTGTATTATACTCCAGAGCTGCGCTCACTATTCTGCTGGTACAGTCACTGTGTACATACATTACATTACTTATCCTGTACTGATCCTGATTTACATCCTGTATTATACTCCAGAGCTGCACTCACTATTCTGCTGGTGCAGTCACTGTGTACATACATTACATTACTTATCCTGTACTGACATCCTGTATTATACTCCAGAGCTGCACTCACTATTCTGCTGGTGCAGTCACTGTGTACATACATTACATTACTTATCCTGTACTGATTCTGAGTTACATCCTGTATTATACTGCAGAGCTGCACTCACTATTCTGCTGGTACAGTCACTGTGTACATACATTACATTACTTATCCTGTACTGATCCCGAGTTACATCCTGTATTATACTCCAGAGCTGCACTCACTATTCTGCTGGTACAGTCACTGTGTACATACATTACATTACTTATCCTGTACTGATCCTGAGTTACATCCTGTTTTATACTCCAGAGCTGCGCTCACTATTCTGCTGGTGCAGTCACTCTGTACATACATTACATTACTTATCCTGTACTGATCCTGAGTCATATCCTGTATTATACTCCAGAGCTGCGCTCACTATTCTGCTGGTGCAGTCACTGTGTACATACATTACATTACTTATCCTGTACTGATCCTGAGTTACATCCTGTATTATACTCCAGAGCTGCGCTCACTATTCTGCAGGTGCAGTCACTGTGTACATACATTACATTACTTATCCTGTACTGATCCTGAGATACATCCTGTATTATACTCCAGAGCTGCGCTCACTATTCTGCTGGTACAGTCACTGTGTACATACATTACATTACTTATCCTGTACTGATCCTGAGTTACATCCTGTATTATACTCCAGAGCTGCGCTCACTATTCTGCTGGTACAGTCACTGTGTACATACATTACATTACTTATCCTGTACTGATCCTGAGCTACATCCTGTATTATACTCCAGAGCTGCGCTCACTATTCTTCTGGTACAGTCACTGTGTACATACATTACATTACTTATCCTGTACTGATCCTGAGTTATATCCTGTATTATACTCCAGAGCTGCGCTCACTATTCTGCTGGTGCAGTCACTGTGTACATACATTACATTACTTATCCTGTACTGACATCCTGTATTATACTCCAGAGCTGCACTCACTATTCTGCTGGTGCAGTCACTGTGTACATACATTACATTACTTATCCTGTACTGATTCTGAGTTACATCCTGTATTATACTGCAGAGCTGCACTCACTATTCTGCTGGTACAGTCACTGTGTACATACATTACATTACTTATCCTGTACTGATCCTGAGTTACATCCTGTATTATACTCCAGAGCTGCGCTCACTATTCTGCAGGTGCAGTCACTGTGTACATACATTACATTACTTATCCTGTACTGATCCTGAGATACATCCTGTATTATACTCCAGAGCTGCGCTCACTATTCTGCTGGTACAGTCACTGTGTACATACATTACATTACTTATCCTGTACTGATCCTGAGTTACATCCTGTATTATACTCCAGAGCTGCGCTCACTATTCTGCTGGTACAGTCACTGTGTACATACATTACATTACTTATCCTGTACTGATCCTGAGCTACATCCTGTATTATACTCCAGAGCTGCGCTCACTATTCTTCTGGTACAGTCACTGTGTACATACATTACATTACTTATCCTGTACTGATCCTGAGTTATATCCTGTATTATACTCCAGAGCTGCGCTCACTATTCTGCTGGTGCAGTCACTGTGTACATACATTACATTACTTATCCTGTACTGACATCCTGTATTATACTCCAGAGCTGCGCTCACTATTCTGCAGGTGCAGTCACTGTGTACATACATTACATTACTTATCCTGTACTGATCCTGAGATACATCCTGTATTATACTCCAGAGCTGCGCTCACTATTCTGCTGGTACAGTCACTGTGTACATACATTACATTACTTATCCTGTACTGATCCTGAGTTACATCCTGTATTATACTCCAGAGCTGCGCTCACTATTCTGCTGGTACAGTCACTGTGTACATACATTACATTACTTATCCTGTACTGATCCTGAGCTACATCCTGTATTATACTCCAGAGCTGCGCTCACTATTCTTCTGGTACAGTCACTGTGTACATACATTACATTACTTATCCTGTACTGATCCTGAGTTATATCCTGTATTATAATCCAGAGCTGCGCTCACTATTCTGCTGGTGCAGTCACTGTGTACATACATTACATTACTTATCCTGTACTGACATCCTGTATTATACTCCAGAGCTGCACTCACTATTCTGCTGGTGCAGTCACTGTGTACATACATTACATTACTTATCCTGTACTGATCCTGAGTTACATCCTGTATTATACTGCAGAGCTGCGCTCACTATTCTGCTGGTGCAGTCACTGTGTACATACATTACATTACTTATCCTGTACTGATCCTGAGTTACATCCTGTATTATACTCCAGAGCTGCGCTCACTATTCTGCTGGTACAGTCACTGTGTACATACATTAAATTACTTATCCTGTACTGATCCTGAGTTACATCCTGTATTATACTCCAGAGCTGTGCTCACTATTCTGCTGGTACAGTCACTGTGTACATACATTACATTACTTATCCTGTACTGATCCTGAGTTACATCCTGTATTATACTCCAGAGCTGCACTCACTATTCTGCTGGTGCAGTCACTGTGTACATACATTACATTACTTATCCTGTACTGACATCCTGTATTATACTCCAGAGCTGCACTCACTATTCTGCTGGTACAGTCACTGTATACATACATTACATTACTTATCCTGTACTGATCCTGAGTTACATCCTGTATTATACTCCAGAGCTGCACTCACTATTCTGCTGGTGCAGTCACTGTGTACATACATTACATTACTTATCCTGTACTGACATCCTGTATTATACTCCAGAGCTGCACTCACTATTCTGCTGGTGCAGTCACTGTGTACATACATTACATTACTTATCCTGTACTGATCCTGAGTTACATCCTGTATTATACTCCAGAGCTGCGCTCACTATTCTGCTGGTACAGTCACTGTGTACATACATTACATTACTTATCCTGTACTGATCCTGAGTTACATCCTGTTTTATACTCCAGAGCTGCGCTCACTATTCTGCTGGTGCAGTCACTCTGTACATACATTACATTACTTATCCTGTACTGATCCTGAGTTATATCCTGTATTATACTCCAGAGCTGCGCTCACTATTCTGCTGGTGCAGTCACTGTGTACATACATTACATTACTTATCCTGTACTGATCCTGAGTTACATCCTGTATTATATTCCAGAGCTGCGCTCACTATTCTGCTGGTGCAGTCACTGTGTACATACATTAAATTACTTATCCTGTACTGATCCTGAGTTACATCCTGTATTATACTCCAGAGCTGCGCTCACTATTCTGCTGGTACAGTCACTGTGTACATACATTACATTACTTATCCTGTACTGATCCTGAGTTACATCCTGTATTATACTCCAGAGCTGCGCTCACTATTCTGCTGGTACAGTCACTGTGTACATACATTACATTACTTATCCTGTACTGATCCTGAGCTACATCCTTTATTATACTCCAGAGCTGCGCTCACTTTTCTTCTGGTACAGTCACTGTGTACATACATTACATTACTTATCCTGTACTGATCCTGAGTTATATCCTGTATTATACTCCAGAGCTGCGCTCACTATTCTGCTGGTGCAGTCACTGTGTACATACATTACATTACTTATCCTGTACTGACATCCTGTATTATACTCCAGAGCTGCACTCACTATTCTGCTGGTGCAGTCACTGTGTACATACATTACATTACTTATCCTGTACTGATCCTGAGTTACATCCTGTATTATACTGCAGAGCTGCGCTCACTATTCTGCTGGTGCAGTCACTGTGTACATACATTACATTACTTATCCTGTACTGATCCTGAGTTACATCCTGTATTATACTCCAGAGCTGCGCTCACTATTCTGCTGGTACAGTCACTGTGTACATACATTAAATTACTTATCCTGTACTGATCCTGAGTTACATCCTGTATTATACTCCAGAGCTGTGCTCACTATTCTGCTGGTACAGTCACTGTGTACATACATTACATTACTTATCCTGTACTGATCCTGAGTTACATCCTGTATTATACTCCAGAGCTGCACTCACTATTCTGCTGGTGCAGTCACTGTGTACATACATTACATTACTTATCCTGTACTGACATCCTGTATTATACTCCAGAGCTGCAATCACTATTCTGCTGGTACAGTCACTGTATACATACATTACATTACTTATCCTGTACTGATCCTGAGTTACATCCTGTATTATACTCCAGAGCTGCACTCACTATTCTGCTGGTGCAGTCACTGTGTACATACATTACATTACTTATCCTGTACTGACATCCTGTATTATACTCCAGAGCTGCACTCACTATTCTGCTGGTGCAGTCACTGTGTACATACATTACATTACTTATCCTGTACTGATCCTGAGTTACATCCTGTATTATACTCCAGAGCTGCGCTCACTATTCTGCTGGTACAGTCACTGTGTACATACATTACATTACTTATCCTGTACTGATCCTGAGTTACATCCTGTATTATACTCCAGAGCTGCACTCACTATTCTGCTGGTAAAGTCACTGTGTACATACATTACATTACTTATCCTGTACTGATCCTGAGTTACATCCTGTTTTATACTCCAGAGCTGCGCTCACTATTCTGCTGGTGCAGTCACTCTGTACATACATTACATTTCTTATCCTGTACTGATCCTGAGTTATATCCTGTATTATACTCCAGAGCTGCGCTCACTATTCTGCTGGTGCAGTCACTGTGTACATACATTACATTACTTATCCTGTACTGATCCTGAGTTACATCCTGTATTATATTCCAGAGCTGCGCTCACTATTCTGCTGGTACAGTCACTGTGTACATACATTACATTTCCTATCCTGTACTGATCCTGAGTTACATCCTGTATTATACTGCAGAGCTGCACTCACTATTCTGCTGGTACAGTCACTGTGTACATACATTACATTACTTATCCTGTTCTGATCCTGAGTTATATCCTGTATTATACTCCAGAGCTGCGCTCACTATTCTGCTGGTACAGTCTCTGTGTACATACATTTCATTACTTATCCTGTACTGATCCTGAGTTACATCCTGTATTATACTCCAGAGCTGCACTCACTATTCTGCTGGTACAGTCACTGTGTACATACATTACATTACTTATCCTATACTGATCCTGAGTTACATCCTGTTTTATACTCCAGAGCTGCGCTCACTATTCTGCTGGTGCAGTCACTCTGTACATACATTACATTACTTATCCTGTACTGATCCTGAGTTATATCCTCTATTATACTCCAGAGCTGCGCTCACTATTCTGCTGGTGCAGTCACTGTGTACATACATTACATTACTTATCCTGTACTGATCCTGAGTTATATCCTGTATTATACTCCAGAGCTGCGCTCACTATTCTGCTGGTGCAGTCACTGTGTACATACATTACATTACTTATCCTGTACTGATCCTGAGTTACATCCTGTATTATACTCCAGAGCTGCGCTCACTATTCTGCTGGTACAGTCACTGTGTACATACATTACATTACTTATCCTGTACTGATCCTGAGTTACATCCTGTATTATACTCCAGAGCTGCGCTCACTATTCTGCTGGTACAGTCACTGTGTACATACATTACATTACTTATCCTGTACTGATCCTGAGCTACATCCTGTATTATACTCCAGAGCTGCACTCACTATTCTTATGGTACAGTCACTGTGTACATACATTACATTACTTATCCTGTACTGATCCTGAGTTATATCCTGTATTATACTCCAGAGCTGCACTCACTATTCTGCTGGTGCAGTCAATGTGTGCATACATTACATTACTTATCCTGTACTGACATCCTGTATTATACTCCAGAGCTGCACTCACTATTCTGCTGGTGCAGTCACTGTGTACATACATTACATTACTTATCCTGTACTGATCCTGAGTTACATCCTGTATTATACTCCAGAGCTGTACTCACTATTCTGCTGGTGCAGTCAATGTGTACATACATTACATTACTTATCCTGTACTGACATCCTGTATTATACTCCAGTGCTGCACTCACTATTCTGCTGGTGCAGTCACTGTGTACATACATTACATTACTTATCCTGTACTGATCCTGCGTTACATCCTGTATTATACTCCAGAGCTGCACTCACTATTCTGCTGGTACAGTCACTGTGTACATACATTACATTACTTATCCTGTACTGATCCTGAGTTACATCCTGTATTATACTCCAGAGCTGCACTCACTATTCTGCTGGTACAGTCACTGTGTACATACATTACATTACTTATCCTGTACTGATCCTGAGTTACATCCTGTTTTATACTCCAGAGCTGCGCTCACTATTCTGCTGGTGCAGTCACTCTGTACATACATTACATTACTTATCCTGTACTGATCCTGAGTTATATCCTGTATTATACTCCAGAGCTGCGCTCACTATTCTGCTGGTGCAGTCACTGTGTACATACATTACATTACTTATCCTGTACTGATCCTGCGTTACATCCTGTATTATACTGCAGAGCTGCACTCACTATTCTGCTGGTACAGTCACTGTGTACATACATTACATTACTTATCCTGTACTGATCCTGAGTTACATCCTGTATTATACTCCAGAGCTGCGCTCACTATTCTGCTGGTACAGTCACTGTGTACATACATTACATTACTTATCCTGTACTGATCCTGAGTTACATCCTGTATTATACTCCAGAGCTGCGCTCACTATTCTGCTGGTACAGTCACTGTGTACATACATTACATTACTTATCCTGTACTGATCCTGAGTTACATCTTGTATTTTACTTCAGAGCTGCACTCACTATTCTGCTGGTGGTCACATATGTTTTCTCTTGTCACCTAGCCTGCCTGCCATGATCTGATGCTACGCTATAGGACACTGTGATGTCACTAACCTTGTTCTGGGGTCCTGGCAGTTTCACCAGTGATAGACAATGGCCCCCCTTACATCTGTTACAGTGTTTTATGGGAAATTTTCCAACATTTTGTCTCAGGGCCTCCTGAATGACGTTGTTTGTCGCATTCACCATAGCAGATGAGGGCAAATAAATAACACCGCAGCGATGCTTCACCTCCACAACACATAGAGCCATATGATATCCAGAGGGTGACCCTGAAGAACAGACAACAATGCCTGGAAACAGCCATATCCTGTTATGGTGCAGCAGATACGAGTCAGTGCGCAGTATAGCAGTGTTATTGTAGTAAGGCTTCTCTGTAGTAAACACGAAGTGCTTGTAGTAAATAAAAGAAACTGCACATCACTATACACCATTCTCTGTCAACTCACTACACAAATTCTCTGTCTGTTCCTGGGAAAGCTGGGTGACAATATCACCTCTATTATAAATTGCCAAATAACGTAATATCTATTTATGCAACATTGTGTGTCCCGGTGTCACATTGTGGGAAGATTTGCAATTTCTCACTGACCCATAGACTGAATGGGAGTGTTTGGTTCATAGAATGGTTCATAACAGTGCAGGGCTCTGTCCGCATGCGCCCATTAAAGTCAATGGGACCTTGCGCATGTGCAGTTGTTCTCTGCAGTTGGGGCAGTGCACCTTGGCTTCATTGTGGATGTGCCCAACGTCCGGGAGCACCAGAAGCCGGGTGAGTATAGACTTGGGCATGGATAGTATCACTTAAGGAATATTTGGGACACTAAAGGATCGATCCATAAGGACCTGCTTGAATGCCCCAAATTCACATTCCCTTTAATCCCTTAATATCACATGACGTATTGAGTCATGGTGTCTCTAAGGATACATTCACACGTTTGGAGACTCGGTCGCAGTGTGCTTCCAAAATTGCTCGACAAAAATGTCCTGAAAGTTCGACTTTTTCATTTGGTCGTTTCAGTTTTAAAGAATGGGCACCCGACGTATCCCATTATAGTTAATGGAGTCCGTCAGACTCATACAACAGAAAGGCTGACACTACTGTGAACCTTGTGTACAGTGACAGTCCCAGGTGCATTATAATGTAGGGGCCACATGGAGAGGGAAATTATAATAGACACTTGGCGTGGGACATTATATTGTGGGTCCATAATGAGGGGGTATTATACTGTGTGGGGGCCATAATGAGGGGGACATTATACTGTGTGGGGACCACAATGAGGGGGACATTATACTGTGTGGGGGCCATAATGAGGGGGGACATTATACTGTGTGGGGGACCACAATGAGGGGGACATTATACTGTGTGGGGGCCACAATGAGGGGGACATTATACTGTGTGAGGGCCACAATGAGGGGGACATTATACTGTGTGGGGGCCACAAGGGGGTATGATACCATGTTGAGGTTATTAAAGGGGCATTATACTATATGGGGGTGCAAAGGGACATGGGTAGTGCCAAAGAGGGTGTTGTTGTTGGCGTGGTTGGGAGATGGTCTGGGCCAAAAATAAAGTAAAAAAAAAAAAATTAAAGTTTTTAAAAGTATAAAAAAAAGTCACATCACCTGCTTTCCTTAGATTACATATAAACATAAATAAAAATAAACAGAAACATATTAGGTTTCCCCGTATCCAAAAATGCCTAAACTATAAAAATTATTTATCCCCTTACGGTAAATTCTGCAAAGGGGAAAAAATTCTAACTGCTCAACTGACTGTTTTTCAGTTGCTTAAACATCCAAAAATATTGAATAAAAAGTGATTACAATGTCATTCCCCAAAATATAAAAAAGTTACGGGTGTTGAAACATGGCGATGGAAGTTTTTAGAATATTTTAAAGGTATTAAAATTTAAACAAATTATATAAATTTGGTATTGATGTGATTGTACCAACCTGCAGAACTTAGGTAATGTGTCAAATTTACCGCACAGTGAACGCCATAAGAACAAAAAAGTGAGTAAATGGTGGAATTGGGTTTTTGTCCAATTCCAGCCCATTCTGATTTTTTTTTCCAGTTTTCTAGTGCATTGCACAGAATATTAAATGGTGCCATTACAAAGTTCAGTTTGTCCCACAAAAAATAACCCCACATATAGCTCTGTGAAAAAAATGAAAAAAAAAAAAAAAGGAGAGAAAAATAATAAAATACAAAGATGAAAAATCACTCTCTGGGGAAAGTGTGCAACTTTAGGAAAGAAGAAAATGATCTCACTAGTGCCACCTTGAGGTGACTACCCTGTAAGTCAATGTCCAGCCCTCTGGGGTCTGATGAGTTAAGCACATGTGGGTTTTCTCACCCCTTGATGTAACATTTTACAAGGTCAAGGAGTCTTTGTTTGTGCAGCTGAGGAATCCTCTTAGGGCAATGTCCCAGGTCAAGTGTGACCAAGTGTCCGAGCAGGTGAACTGACCACAAGTAAACCGATACCCTGGACTAGTCATGAAATAATCTGTAACATCAGAGAGTCGCTCCTGTGCGAAGGAGAATTACAGCTAAATCATTGTATAATGAAAGTTACAGCAACAATCTAATATACTTGTGTAAGGGTGAATTCACATGGTGCAGTTGAAACTGCCTAAAAAAAACTGCATGCAGTTTTGATGCTGTTTTTCATGCAGTTTCTGCTCATTCCACTTCTGGCTTTGGCTCAAAAAAAGCAGAAAAATCTGCAACAAAAAAAGCTGCATTTCCGCAACGTGGAGCCTCAACCTTACAGACTCCAGAAAGTGAAGGAGTACAACGCTTCCCGCAGGCAACAGGAAGTGACAGAGGCTTATCTGTGTGTATAGTGTCCTATATTGCCTTATCTAGGCTTCCAGCAGTATAAGGGAGCGGACACAAATCATCCACCCTCTAATGATAATGAGATGACTCTGCTCATTCTGTCCCAGTCTACAGTCATGGCCAAAAGTTTTGAGAATGGTACAAATATTAATTTTTACAAAGTCTACTGCTTCAGTTTTTCTAATGGCAATTTGCATATACTCCAGAATGTTATAAAGAGTGATCAGCTTAACAGCAATTACTTGCAAAGTCAATATTTGCCTAGAAAATGAACTTTATCCCCCAAAACACATTTCAACATCATTGCAGCCCTGCCTTAAAAGGACCACCTAACATTGTTTCAGCGATTGCTCCATTAACACAGGTGTGGGTGTTGATAAGGACAGGGCTGGAGATCAATCTGTCATGATTAAGTAAGAATGACACCACTGGACACTTTAAAAGGAGGCTGGTGCTTGCCATCATTGTTTCTCTTCTGTTAACCATGGTTATCTCTAAAGAAACACGTGCAGTCATCATTGCAGTGCACAAAAATGGCCTAACTGGGAAGAGTATTGCAGCTAGAAAGATTGCACCTCAGTCAACAATCTATCGCATCATCAAGAACTTCAAGGAGAGAGGTTCCATTGGTGCCAAAAAGGCTCCAGGGCGCCCAAGAAAGACCAGCAAGCGGCAGGACCGTCTCTTAAAAGTGTTTCAGCTGCGGGATCGGGCTACCAGCAGTGCAGAGCTTGCTGAGGAATGGCAGCAGGCAGGTGTGAGTGCATCTGCACGCACTGTGAGGCGGAGACTCTTGGAGCAAGGCCTGGTCTCAAGGAGGGCAGCAAAGAAGCCACTTCTCTCCAGAAAAAACATCAGGGACAGACTGATATTCTGCAAAAGGTACAGGGAGTGGACTGCTGAGGACTGGGGGAAAGTCATTTTCTCTGATGAATCCCCTTTTCCATTGTTTGGAACATCTGGAAAACAGCTTATTCGGAGAAGAAGAGGTGAGCGCTACCACCAGTCTTGTCTCATGCCAACTGTAAAGCATCCTGAAACCATTCATGTGTGGGGTTGCTTCTCAGCCAAGGGAATCGGCTCTCTCACAGTCTTTCCTAAAAACACAGCCATGAATAAAGAATGGTACCAGAATGTCCTCCAAGAGCAACTTCTCCCAACCGTCCAAGAGCAGTTTGGCGCTCAACAATGCCTTTTCCAGCATGACGGAGCACCTTGCCATAAAGCAAAGGTGATAACTAAATGGCTCAGGGACCAAAACATAGAGATTTTGGGTCCATGGCCTGGAAACTCCCCAGATCTTAATCCCATTGAGAACTTGTGGTCAATCATCAAGAGACGGGTGGACAAACAAAAACCAACAAATTCAGACAAAATGAAAGCATTGATTCTGCAAGAATGGACTGCTATCAGTCAGGATTTGGTCCAGAAGTTGATTGAGAGCATGCCAGGGAGAATTGCAGAGGTCCTGAAGAAGAAGGGTCAACACTGCAAATATTGACTTGCTGCATTAACTCATTCTAACTGTCAATATAAGCTTCTGTTACTCATAATATGAATGCAATTCTATTTCTGTATGTGATAAAAACATCTGACAAACACACATAAAAACCAGAGGGCAGCAGATCATGTGAAAATAGAATATTTGTGTCATTCTCAAAACTTTTGGCCATGACTGTATATAGTAAAGGTGACAATTGAGCTGCAAAAAAACTAAAAGTGTCAGGGCATTACCACTGCTTTAGTAGCCAGCGTGAGAACTGCAATATTTGATTTTTTTTTTTCCTTCTTTTACATGGATAACAAAAAATATTTAAAAAAATGAAAAATTGTTTATCATAAAATTTTCATTTAAATGATATGTAATTTTCTGATGATAAATTATTTTAACCCCTTTTCTCACTGCCATACTGTACATTAAAGGATCATGGATGGCATTTGCACAGGGTGGGTGTCCATGCCATCTGCAGCTGGGGTGGAACAAAATACCCAAAAAGTTGAGTATGAGCTGCCCCTTTCCTGGGACTCCAATTATTATACTCTAGGATCTTAAGAGATCCCAGAGTATAATAATGATTTATGGGTGATGAGCCTCAAAAATATTGGGATTGGCCGAATCTGAAATATTTGAAAAAGCTTGTAACGGACCTGATTCATCAGCAGTCTGTTTGCTCATCCCCATTGCCGAGAGTTTGTTCCATATGTTCCAAAAATTTCCTATTTAACCCCATGAAAGCTTATCAAGATATATAGGGGATGGAGGACCAGTGCTCCGTGGTAAAAGTGAGGGGCGACCCTGCGATAAATGATAAACTTATTGTATCGGTGTCCATGTACATTGTAACCACTACTACTTGTGAGAGTTCTCACTTTGCAGACCCCATGGCGCTGACGCTCTCCCCACCTCCCCTCTATATTCTGTATTTTGTTTGTTTTTGTAGCCCCTGGGGCCCGGGACAGCTTTACCAGATGCACAGTCTCTTCTGTCCTTTGACATTGGCTTTGAATCTTTCTATCTGGATTGTTTTTAGGGCTGAGTCTGCGATCACCAGTCAAGGAGCTTTAGAGAACAGACGGGGACACATTATATTCCACGATTGCCCAGCATCTCATGAATAGGTGGCGGCAGCTGCTCCGGAGGATTCCTGAAAAGGATCAAATCATAATGAGATTAAAATGTGAAAAGTGCAAAGAATGGAGCTGTCAGCGGCACAGGAGCTGCTCCCCCGGGGCACGGGGGCCGGGGCCACAGTGGTCACCGCGCGGTGCAGCTCTGGCGCTGGCTCATTTACGTCGCTTTCATTGGCACACTTATGAGGGAGGGAAAGAAAAGGATTTCAATAAGAAATAGGATCAAGGACGGGTACAGAGAATCTGCAATGGTCAGCGCCATGTTGCAACAAGAAGTTCATGCAGAGCAACCATATCACAAGAGAAGTAGCTGCAACATCAAGCTATGCCCCATATAGGCCATGTGATTTATGATGTGCCCTACATTGGGGCAGCCGGTGTACTCTGCAATGACAAGTGAACAATGTGACGTCACAACACTAAACAATGTCCGGACATAATATGTAGCTGAAGGGGAGGTAGCGCTAGGCAGGAGAAGGGATGGGTGAGTGAATATCAGCTGCTAATAATATAGTAGGTAGCAGCCTATTTAAATAAAGACAAATAAAAGATGACAAGACGAGAAAAACAGTTTTTAAAAATAAAAAGGGAGAAAGACAGAAGAACCTTGTAACTTAGAGTCCTTCTGTTTCCATGAAGCTAGGAGAAGAAAGATGGCCGACACTCGCTGGCTTCCAAAAGTGTGACAAAGTTCTAAGGCATTCCCAGTTTTTTGTAATGTTAAGCTCCTATCTTGTACTTGGCCACAGCCCCTGCAAGCTTGTCTCCATCCTCCCTCTTTCCCCATCTTGGAAAGCTGGGAAATAAACTGTTCCATCTGCGTGTGGGAAAGATGAGTACTCTACAGAGGGCTGAGGTCCATGTCTGCTCAAACCCCTCTCTCTTATGCCTGACTGACTTTGTTAGGGACAACTAGTCGTAAAGCCATAAACCTGGTTTGGCAGGATATCTGGTCTTGTAATTGCAGGAAGTTAAAGGGGTTGTCCAGGATAACCATTTTTTTTTTTACATATTAGGTCGGCAAAGGTGAGAAAAAAAAAGCATAGTCCCTTGTCCCCGGTGTCTCCGAGCGCAGCCCGCTCCTGCTGCTCCGGTGTTTTCTTCTGGAGTAAGGCCCTGCCACATGTGACACGGGACGTCACTACCTTCTTTCATCACAGGAGGTGAGATATATGGTGGATGCATCCATTGGAGACGTCATCGCAGAAACCACTGAGAGGAAAGTCCTTCATGGAGAACTTTTTTTCCGCCACTTTCCATTTGAGGACAGTGGACACCTGATGGACCCCATTATAGTCAATGGGTGTAACCGCTGTCCCCCAGCGGACCCGAACGATGGAGACCATAACGCTAGTGTGAACCAACCGTAAGTGAAGACGCATCATTTAGTGTGATAATACACAGCATTAGAGGCTTTGTTTCCATATGTGATACATAATTGCAATGCAAGATTTATACATTGTATATGAAGATTTTTATTTTTTCCATCTGTGACAGCACAAGCTAAAGACCATCAGATCTCATTTTCAGAGTATTTTAAGGAAATTTCGTATACTACATTTCACTCTCCATGTGTGGTGGTTTCTTGGGACTCTCCGCCCTTTATAACATAACCCTTTAATCACGATGTGAATTATTTGAGATCGCTCTTCCCTCTCCCTCCAGTCTATATTTGTTTATCCCTTTTCGTTCCTTTTTTATCTCGCTTAGCAAATGGAAAATCTTACAAGTGGAAATGATTTTGTATCTTCAGTCGCGAGCAGCAGCTGGTACATTGTGTATAGACAATGCTATTGTACTCGCCTCGAAATCCAAGGAAAACAGGAGCATGTGGAATGCAAGTTATGGATGAGATGATCTTGTTGTCATCCACTCGTCTTTGAGAAATATCAGAATGGGAAATTATTCTGCGCTTGTTGATCTGAATTTCTTACATAAAGCCAAGAAAGTATTAAAGGGCTTCTTCACTTCAGTTCTCATACTGTGTTTTTAGGTTGAGAACCACTTATGAGTAAAATGAGTTATATTAGCACAGGGGTGCGGGGAGACGTCAGAGGCTGCAGGTCTGTCCTGGTAAACTGCAGAATAGCCACCAGGACTAGGTCATCAGAATGCAATTGGTGGACTCCGACACCCGGGATCCCTGCTGATCAGCTTATGAGCACTGTGGCCACTTCACTGTGATGATTACTGCAAAAATGCTGCATTTTCTCCATAAACTTGTATGTGGGGGAATAAAAAGGCAGCAGAAAAGCACTGACAAAGTGTTTTTACTGCCTTTCTTCTGCAACGTTTCTAGCTGCAGATCACTATGTGTGGCCTTAGTTTATCCAACGCTTTATAAATACTCAATAGCGAGGAACTGACTGCTAAGAGTCCGGCAGGTGTCAGCAAGCTGTGAGCAGCTTCACACTTCTCCTACAGTGGCCGCTAAAGGAGACTTGTGGTATTACATGACGCCCTTTCAAATGAATGGACCACATTGTAATTCTTAGTTGTGCCAAGTTCTGGGGTAACAAATAAGGGGAGTCCTGAGTGGGGACTTATATATGATGAAAATTTACCCCAATAGTGTACATAAAAAGAAGTTATTTTGGCTATGTCTCACCATTAAAGGCATACCTCCCAACTTTCAAAGGACAGAAAGAGGAACACAATGTGTGGTGCACCGTTGCAAATTTAGTTCCACCCACTTCTACATTGACTCTGTCCATTCTCATCCATTTTTCGTTATAATGCTCCTACGGTCACCCTAACCTTATATGTACAGACGTTATAATGTTCCCCTCCAATTGCCCCACAGTATGAAGTCTCTCTCCGGGTGCCCATGTTTAAACAGGAGGAAACTGGAGCTCCTCCAGTTGCCCCCAGTTTAATGTCCCCATCCAGCGACCCCCAATATTTAATGTCCCCCCATCATCTGCCACCAGTTTAATGTTCCATCTCCATCTGCCACCAGTTTTATATCCCCCTTCATCTGCCACCAATTTAATGTTCCCCCTCCATCTGCCACCAGTTTTATATCCCCCCTTAATCTGCCACCAGTTTAATGTTCCCCCTCCATTTGCCCCATAATAAAATCTGTCTGTCTCTTCTCCCGGAGTGTCCAGGGAGCTTAAGTCCCAACGTGAATGACATCATTACAACATGCCTACAGCTCCCGGGGGCCAGAGCATGCAGGGGCATAGTGGTGAAGAAGGAGCTGTTCACAGATGGCTCCTGCTTCATCGTTGTATTCAACTGATCTGCATCCTCCGGACACAGATGAGTTGAAACTGGGACATACTTCCCACGGACCAGGACAGGACCTGGAATCAAGGACTGTACCACTGAATCCAGGGCGGTTGTGAGGTATGTTAAAGGAAGTGTCAACAGAGCACAGCACCCCCAGCCCCACAGTTAGATAGAGTCACCTGAATCAAATTGTGTTTTACCCTTGTGAATCGCTGCCTCCATTGCTGAGATGTTGCTGTTTTTGTCAATTTGCAAATGCACTGCCTTGCCCTTGTTGCTCCAAGAGCTCATTTGCATATTGAGAAAAACAGCAATATGTCGCAAGTGGAGCCACTGATTCACAAGAGGAAAACACAATTTGGCTCAGGTGACCCTAACCTATCTATCTGCAGGGCTGGGGTGATATGCTGGCTCTGGTGATACTAACCTTTCTATCTGCAGGGTTGGGGTGATATGCTGGTTCTGGTGACTCTAACCTATCTATCTGCAGGGCTGGGGTGATATGCTGGGGTCTGGTGACACTAACCTATCTATCTGCAGGGCTGGGGTGATATGCTGGCTCTGGTGATACTAACCTTTCTATCTGCAGGGTTGGGGTGATATGCTGGTTCTGGTGACTCTAACCTATCTATCTGCAGGGCTGGGGTGATATGCTGGGGTCTGGTGACACTAACCTATCTATCTGCAGGGCTGGGGTGATATGCTGGGTCTGGTGACACTAACCTATCTATCTTCAGGGCTGGGGTGATATGCTGGTTCTGGTGACACTAACCTATCTATCTGCAGGGCTGGGGTGATATGCTGGCTCTGGTGACACTAACCTATCTATCTGCAGGGCTGGGGTGATATGCTGGCTCTGGTGATACTAACCTTTCTATCTGCAGGGTTGGGGTGATATGCTGGTTCTGGTGACTCTAACCTATCTATCTGCAGGGCTGGGGTGATATGCTGGTTCTGGTGACACTAACCTATCTATCTGCAGGGCTGGGGTGATATGCTGGTTCTGGTGACTCTAACTTATCTATCTGCAGGGCTGCGGTGATATGCTGGTTCTGGTGACTCTAACCTATCTATCTGCAGGTCTGCGGTGATATGCTGGTTCTTAACCTTCTTAACCTATCTACCCTAACCTATCTATTTGCAGGGCTGAGGTGATATGCTGGTTCTATTGACACTAACCTATCTATCTGCAGGACTGGGGTGATATGCTGGTTCTAGTGACACTAACCTATCTATCTGCAGGGCTGGGATGATATGCTGGGGTCTGGTGACCCTATCCTATCTATCAGCAGGGCTGGGATGATATGCTGGGTCTGGTGACACTAACCTATCTATCTGCGGGGCTGGGGTGATATCCTGGTTCTGGTGACATTAACCTATCTATCTGCAGGGCTGGGGTGATATCCTGGTTCTAGTGACACTAACCTATCTATCTGCAGGGCTGGGGTGATATGCTGGTTCTGGTGACACTAACCTATCTATCTGCAGGGCTGGGGTGATATGCTGGTTCTGGTGACACTAACCTATCTATCGGCAGGGCTGGGGTGATATGCTGGTTCTGGTTACACTAACCTATCTATCTGCAGGGCTGGGGTGATATGCTAGTTCTGGTGACACTAACCTATCTATCGGCAGGGCTGGGGTGATATGCTGGTTTTGGTGACACTAACCTATCTATCTGCAGGGCTGGGGTGATATACTGGGTCTGGTGACACTAACCTATCTATCTGTGGGGCTGGGGATGATATGCTGGTTTTTTAAGGATACTGAGCATGCTGAGTTTTTGAACGTACAGCAGGAGGTAAAATTCTTGTTTTCATGTTGTGTTTTTTTTGTTATTTTGCCCCATAATTCCTGTTTTCTCTTATTGTGACGGCGGTATCTGACGATCTTAATGACTGTAATTATTTTCTTTTCAAAACACAAAAACAACAACAAATTAAAGAAAACTAAAATGAACAGAGAGAAGAAAGAGACATGAGGGGTGTATGTGTGCTAGATGGATATGTCACCCACATTATCTGATGAAACTAATTTGGTGGAAAAAGTGAAAAAACACACTAAAAATAACCTCCCCCTCCTGGGTTTATGCAGAGCTCATCTAATTTACTCCACCAGTTGTCAACACAGGAATCTCTGAATATTGTCCTTAATCATTTCCAGTAAAGTTACCGCTCTGAAGAAAACATGTAATGGTAAGTGAACTAAAACAGTAAGACAAGCATCAATAACATGGTACAATAACTGATAAAAGAGTCATCAGAAAAAGAGTCATCAGAGCTGTATTATAGTAGTTATATTCTTGTACATAGGAGCAGTATTATAGTAGTTATATTCTTGTACATAGGAGCAGTATTATAGTAGTTATATTCTTGTACATAGGAGCAGTATTATAGTAGTTATATTCTTGTACATAGGGGCAGTATTATAGTAGTTATATTCTTGTACATAGGAGGAGTATTATAGTAGTTATATTTTTGTACATAGGGGGGGTATTATAGTAGTTATATTTTTGTATATAGGGGGGGGAATATAAGAAATAAATTTTTTTTTAAAAGGGGGAAGTATAAAAAAAATAATTTTTTTTATAAAGGAGCAGTATTATAGTAATTATATTCTTCTATAGGAGGCAGTATTATACTAGTTATATTCTTGTACATAGGAGATAGTATTATAGTAGTTATATTCTTGTACATAGGAGCAGTATTATAGTAGTTATATTCTTGTACATAGGAGCAGTATTATAGTAATTATATTCTTGTATAGGAGGCAGTATTATACTAGTTATATTCTTGTACATAGGAGCAGTATTATAGTAGTTATATTCCTGTACATAGGAAAAGTATTATAGTAGTTATATTCTTGTACATAGGAGCAGTATTATAGTAGTTATATTCTTGTACATAGGAGGTAGTATTATAGTAGTTATAGTCTTGTACATAGGAGCAGTATTATAGTAGTTATATTTTTGTACATAGGAGCAGTATTATAGTAGTTATATTCTTGTACATGGGAGCAGTATTATAGTAGTTATATTCTTGTACATAGGGCAGTATTATAGTAGTTATATTCTTGTACATAGGTGCAGTATTATAGTAGTTATATTCTTCTATAGGAGGCAGTATTATAGTAGTTATATTCTTGTACATAGGTGCAGTATTATAGTAGTTATATTCTTCTATAGGAGGCAGTATTATAGTAGTTATATTCTTGTACATAGGAGCAGTATTATAGTAGTTATATTCTTGTACATAGGAGAAGTATTATAGTAGTTATATTCTTGTACATAGGGGGTAGTATTATAGTAGTTATATTCTTGTACATAGGAGCAGTATTATAGTAGTTATATTCTTGTACATAGGAGCAGTATTATAGTAGTTATATTCTTGTACATAGGAGCAGTATTATAGTAGTTATATTCTTGTACATAGGAGCAGTATTATAGTAATTATATTCTTCTATAGGAGGCAGTATTATACTAGTTATATTCTTGTACATAGGAGCAGTATTATAGTAGTTATATTCCTGTACATAGGAGAAGTATTATAGTAGTTATATTCTTGTACATAGGAGCAGTATTATAGTAGTTATATTCTTGTACATAGGAGGTAGTATTATAGTAGTTATATTCTTGTACATAGGAGCAGTATTATAGTAGTTATATTTTTGTACATAGGAGCAGTATTATAGTAGTTATATTCTTGTACATGGGAGCAGTATTATAGTAGTTATATTCTTGTACATAGGGCAGTATTATAGTAGTTATATTCTTGTACATAGGTGCAGTATTATAGTAGTTATATTCTTCTATAGGAGGCAGTATTATAGTAGTTATATTCTTGTACATAGGTGCAGTATTATAGTAGTTATATTCTTCTATAGGAGGCAGTATTATAGTAGTTATATTCTTGTACATAGAAGCAGTATTATAGTAGTTATATTCTTGTACATAGGAGAAGTATTATAGTAGTTATATTCTTGTACATAGGGGGTAGTACTATAGTAGTTATATTCTTTTACATAGGAACAGTATTATAGTAGTTATATTCTTGTACATAGGAGAAGTATTATAGTAGTTATATTCTTGTACATAGGAGCAGTATTATAGTAGTTATATTCTTGTACATAGGAGCAGTATTATAGTAGTTATATTCTTGTACATAGGAGAAGTATTATAGTAGTTATATTCTTGTACATAGGAGCAGTATTATAGTAGTTATATTCTTGTACATAGGAGTAGTATTATAGTAGTTATATTCTTGTACATAGGAGTAGTATTATAGTAGTTATATTCTTGTACATAGGAGCAGTATTATAGTACTTATATTCTTGTACATAGGAGTAGTATTATAGTAGTTATATTCTTGTACATAAGAGGTAGTATTATAGTATTTATATTCTTGTACATAGGAGTAGTATTATAGTAGTTATATTCTTGTACATAGGAGCAGTATTATAGTACTTATATTCTTCTATAGGAGGCAGTATTATAGTAGTTATATTCTTGTACATAGAAGGCAGTATTATAGTAGTTATATTCTTGTACATAGGGGGTAGTATTATAGTAGTTATATTCTTGTACATAGGAGGCAGTATTATAGTATTTATATTCTTGTACATAGGAGCAGTATTATAGTAGTTATATTTTTATACATAGGGGGTAGTATTATAGTAGTTATATTCTTGTACATAGGAGCAGTATTATAGTAGTTATATTCTTGTACATAGGAGCAGTATTATAGTAGTTATATTCTTGTACATAGCAGCAGTATTATAGTAGTAATATTCATGTACATAGGAGCAGTATTACAGTAGTTATATTCTTGTACATAGGAGGCAGTAGTATAGTAGTTATATTCTTATACATAGGAGGTAGTATTCTAGTAGTTATATTCTTGTACATAGGAGTAGTATTATAGTAGTTATATTCTTGTACATAGGAGTAGCATTATAGTAGTTATATTCTTGTACATAGGAGGTAGTATTATAGTAGTTATATTCTTGTACATAGGGGGCAGTATTATAGTAGTTATATTCTTGTACATAGGAGTAGTATTATAGTAGTTATATTCTTGTACATAGGGGCAGTATTATATTAGTTATATTCTTGTACATAGGAGGTAGTATTATAGTAGTTATATTCTTGTACATAGGAGGTAGTATTATAGTAGTTATATTCTTGTACATAGGGCAGTATTATAGTAGTTATATTCTTGTACATAGGAGTAGTATTATAGTAGTTATATTCTTGTGCAAAGGAGCAGTATTATAGTAGTTATATTCTTGTACATAGGAGGCAGTATTATAGTAGTTATATTCTTGTACATAGGAGGTAGTATTATAGTAGTTATATTCTTGTACATAGGAGCAGTATTATAGTAGTTATGTTCTTGTACATAGGAGGTAGTATTATAGTAGTTATATTCTTGTACATAGGAGTAGTATTATAGTAGTTATATTCTTGTACATAGGAGTAGTATTATAGTAGTTATATTCTTGTACATAGGAGCAGTATTATAGTAGTTATATTCTTGTACATAGGAGGCAGTATTATAGTATTTATATTCTTGTACATAGGAGCAGTATTATAGTAGTTATATTTTTATACATAGGGGGTAGTATTATAGTAGTTATATTCTTGTACATAGGAGCAGTATTATAGTAGTTATATTCTTGTACATAGGAGCAGTATTATAGTAGTTATATTCTTGTACATAGCAGCAGTATTATAGTAGTAATATTCATGTACATAGGAGCAGTATTACAGTAGTTATATTCTTGTACATAGGAGGCAGTAGTATAGTAGTTATATTCTTATACATAGGAGGTAGTATTCTAGTAGTTATATTCTTGTACATAGGAGTAGTATTATAGTAGTTATATTCTTGTACATAGGAGTAGCATTATAGTAGTTATATTCTTGTACATAGGAGGTAGTATTATAGTAGTTATATTCTTGTACATAGGGGGCAGTATTATAGTAGTTATATTCTTGTACATAGGAGTAGTATTATAGTAGTTATATTCTTGTACATAGGGGCAGTATTATATTAGTTATATTCTTGTACATAGGAGGTAGTATTATAGTAGTTATATTCTTGTACATAGGAGGTAGTATTATAGTAGTTATATTCTTGTACATAGGGCAGTATTATAGTAGTTATATTCTTGTACATAGGAGTAGTATTATAGTAGTTATATTCTTGTGCAAAGGAGCAGTATTATAGTAGTTATATTCTTGTACATAGGAGGCAGTATTATAGTAGTTATATTCTTGTACATAGGAGGTAGTATTATAGTAGTTATATTCTTGTACATAGGAGCAGTATTATAGTAGTTATGTTCTTGTACATAGGAGGTAGTATTATAGTAGTTATATTCTTGTACATAGGAGTAGTATTATAGTAGTTATATTCTTGTACATAGGAGTAGTATTATAGTAGTTATATTCTTGTACATAGGAGCAGTATTATAGTAGTTATATTCTTGTACATAGGAGGTAGTATTATAGTAGTTATATTCTTGTACATAGGAGGTAGTATTATAGTAGTTATATTCTTGTACATAGGGGGTAGTATTATAGTAGTTATATTCTTGTACATAGGAGCAGTATTATAGTAGTTATATTCTTGTACATAGGAGCAGTATTATAGTAGTTATATTCTTGTACATAGGAGCAGTATTATAGTAGTAATATTCATGTACATAGGAGGTAGTATTATAGTAGTTATATTCTTGTACATAGGAGTAGTATTATAGTAGTTATATTCTTGTACATAGGAGTAGTATTATAGTAGTTATATTCTTGTACATAGGAGGTAGTATTATAGTAGTTATATTCTTGTACATAGGAGGTAGTATTATAGTAGTTATATTCTTGTACATAGGGGGTAGTATTATAGTAGTTATATTCTTGTACATAGGAGAAGTATTATAGTAGTTATATTCTTGTACATAGGAGCAGTATTATAGTAGTAATATTCATGTACATAGGAGGTAGTATTATAGTAGTTATATTCTTGTACATAGGAGTAGTATTATAGTAGTTATATTCTTGTACATAGGAGCAGTATTATAATAGTTATATTCTTGTACATAGGAGGTAGTATTATAGTAGCTATATTCTTGTACATAGGAGGTATATTATAGTAGTTATATTTTTATACATAGGGGGTAGTATTATAGTAGTTATATTCTTGTACATAGGAGCAGTATTATAGTAGTTATATTCTTGTACATAGGAGCAGTATTATAGTAGTTATATTCTTGTACATAGCAGCAGTATTATAGTAGTAATATTCATGTACATAGGAGCAGTATTACAGTAGTTATATTCTTGTACATAGGAGGCAGTAGTATAGTAGTTATATTCTTATACATAGGAGGTAGTATTCTAGTAGTTATATTCTTGTACATAGGAGTAGTATTATAGTAGTTATATTCTTGTACAAGAAATAGTTATATTCTTGTACATAGGAGTAGCATTATAGTAGTTATATTCTTGGACATAGGAGGTAGTATTATAGTAGTTATATTCTTGTACATAGGGGGCAGTATTATAGTAGTTATATTCTTGTACATAGGAGTAGTATTATAGTAGTTATATTCTTGTACATAGGGGCAGTATTATAGTAGTTATATTCTTGTACATAGGAGGTAGTATTATAGTAGTTATATTCTTGTACATAGGAGGTAGTATTATAGTAGTTATATTCTTGTACATAGGGGTAGTATTATAGTAGTTATATTCTTGTACATAGGAGTAGTATTATAGTAGTTATATTCTTGTACATAGGAGCAGTATTATAGTAGTTATATTCTTGTACATAGGAGGTAGGAGGAGTATTATAGTAGTTATATTCTTGTACATAGGAGGTAGTATTATAGTAGTTATATTCTTGTACATAGGAGTAGTATTATAGTAGTTATATTCTTGTACATAGGAGCAGTATTATAGTAGTTATATTCTTGTACATAGGAGCAGTATTATAGTAGTAATATTCTTTGTACATAGGAGGTAGTATTATAGTAGTTATATTCTTGTACATAGGAGTAGTATTATAGTAGTTATATTCTTGTACATAGGAGTAGTATTATAGTAGTTATATTCTTGTACATAGGAGGTAGTATTATAGTAGTTATATTCTTGTACATAGGAGGTAGTATTATAGTAGTTATATTCTTGTACATAGGAGCAGTATTATAGTAGTTATATTCTTGTACATAGGAGCAGTATTATAGTAGTAATATTCATGTACATAGGAGGTAGTATTATAGTAGTTATATTCTTGTACATAGGAGTAGTATTATAGTAGTTATATTCTTGTACATAGGAGCAGTATTATAATAGTTATATTCTTGTACATAGGAGGTAGTATTATAGTAGCTATATTCTTGTACATAGGAGGTAGTATTATAGTAGTTATATTCTTGTACATAGGGGGCAGTATTATAGTAGTTATAGTCTTGTACATAGGAGTAGTATTATAGTAGTTATATTCTTGTACATAGGAGGTAGTATTATAGTAGTTATATTCTTGTACATAGGAGGTAGTATTATAGTAGTTATATTCTTGTACATAGGGCAGTATTATAGTAGTTATATTCTTGTACATAGGAGCAGTATTATAGTAATTATATTCCTGTATATGGGAGCAGTATTATAGTAGTTATATTTTTATACATAGGGGGTAGTATTATAGTAGTTATATTCTTGTACATAGGAGCAGTATTATAGTAGTTATATTCTTGTACATAGGAGCAGTATTATAGTAGTTATATTCTTGTACATAGGAGCAGTATTATAGTAGTAATATTCATGTACATAGGAGCAGTATTACAGTAGTTATATTCTTGTACATAGGAGGCAGTATTATAGTAGTTATATTCTTGTACATAGGAGGTAGTATTATAGTAGTTATATTCTTGTACATAGGAGTAGTATTATAGTAGTTATATTCTTGTACATAGGAGCAGTATTATAGTAGTTATATTCTTGTACATAGGAGGTAGTATTATAGTAGTTATATTCTTGTACATAGGAGGTAGTATTATAGTAGTTATATTCTTGTACATAGGGGGCAGTATTATAGTAGTTATATTCTTGTACATAGGAGTAGTATTATAGTAGTTATATTCTTGTACATAGGAGGTAGTATTATAGTAGTTATATTCTTGTACATAGGAGGTAGTATTATAGTAGTTATATTCTTGTACATAGGAGGTAGTATTATAGTAGTTATATTCTTGTACATAGGGGGCAGTATTATAGTAGTTATATTCTTGTACATAGGAGTAGTATTATAGTAGTTATATTCCTGTATATAGGAGCAGTATTATAGTAGTTATATTCTTGTACATAGGAGCAGTATTATAGTAGTTATATTCTTGTACATAGGAGTAGTATTATAGTAGTTATATTCTTGTACATAGGAGTAGTATTATAGTAGTTATATTCCTGTATATAGGAGCAGTATTATAGTAGTTATATTCTTGTACATAGGAGCAGTATTATAGTAGTTATATTCTTGTACATAGGAGTAGTATTATAGTAGTTATATTCTTGTACATAGGAGTAGTATTGTAGTAGTTATATTCTTGTACATAGGAGGTAGTATTATAGTAGTTATATTCTTGTACATAGGAGCAGTATTATAGTAGTTATATTCTTGTACATAGGAGTAGTATTATAGTAGTTATATTCTTGTACATAGGGAGCAGTATTATGGTAGTTATATTCTTATACATAATTTGTTATTTTGACCCCCTAATTGGATGAAATTGGATTTGGAATATCTATTTATTACCATAATGCATACTATTCAGTTTATTCTTCTGTATTTCTCTCCCCCCCCATCCCATTCTAACCTACCCACAAAAAACAAATTTTTTTTCCTTCTTAAAATATTTTATAATCTATTTTGTTACTGATTTGTAATTGCATTTTGTTCATTCGCTCTTAATGACAGAAGTCAGAGAATATGAGCAGAGTCTCCACAATCACCCTATTGTTCTACTGGAAATACTTTATGACAAGAATAAGGTCAAATCCAGTCCTCTGGTTAAGATTCGTTTTCTAAAACAAGCCAAGATCTTAATTACTTCTTAAGAAACTCTTCAAAAATATTCCATTCTGCAAAGACACTAATAGAATGAAGGGAAAAATCCAAAATATTGTAACACTGGATTTTATAGTTATTCTCATTTACGGTAAATATCCTTTATTTTGTTACTTGATGGTCCTACAAGGTGTAGCTGTAGGGTTGTGCAAAGGGCTACCAGGCCCTGGAGTATTAGTGGGGCCTAAAGGCCTCTTTACAACATAAGAATGCACAAGAATATAGATAGCACGATAAGGGGGCCCTATTACATGTTTTGCCTTGGGGCCCATGAGCTTCAAATTATGACTCTGGGTCCAGAGATTCTGGTCCTGGAGGTCCAGTAGAGGACGACCTCATGTGGAGGCCAATCTCCTACTCCTAGGGTCTTTTTATTATTACGTATATCCTAATAGAACTTATAGATGACGATGTGTTCTGTATGTACAAGGATAATTACAAAAATTACAATGTATTTACATATGGATGGGAATGTAAGGCTGGTCCTCGGAGTCATGACTACATTATCCTCCACTGACTGTATCAGACTATGTAAGGACAACCCCTTTTGACAGAGCCATGGTAACACCCTCTTTATGTATTTATAAATTCCAGGAGGAATAACAGAGGAACAGAAGAACACAAAGTCTTGAGAATAGATGCTCAAGAATTGCTTGTAGAATACAAATGTTTATTAAAACAGGCAGGTCAGGAGAGGTGATCGGTCTTCTTTAACCACTACACGATGGAGTCTTTTGCCCTGGTTCAGACACATTTTGGGGCATTTTTGGACCACCACAAAATGGCCGACGGAACATGCGCAGACGGCTCTGTCCAACCCAAAGTGGCAGAGCCGACTGCGTATGCGCAGGATTTCGATCCCGAAGAGGTACTCGGCAGCTGCTGATGCAGCCAAGAGGAGGAGGCGCGTCAGGAACAGAAGACAGAGGCGGCGCTGGAAGTGATGACGAAGCTGTGCTCTGAGCACAATTAGAATAATGAAGGAAAGAAGTAAAATTTGAAAACAGCGGCACGGACCTACAAAATAAAGGTAAGACATGAATGACCATTCTAAAGGCTATTCCTACGTGCTTTTAGTTTAAAAACTTTTTTTAATGACAGAATCCCTTTAAAGGGGAAGAAAATCTGTCACATTTTATTTATTTATTTATTCTTTAGACTATAATTTTTTTTTTTTTTAATAGTTTTAATTAGTTGATACCTAGTTAGGTGTCCATGGGTGGGGATAGAAATAGCGATGTGGACGTGATAGTACAATCCTTTTTTTTTTAAATTATTTTTATTTATTCTTTTACTTTTTACTCTTTTATTTTTCCTGGTTTCCCTTGTAGTACAATTGCCGCAGTTACAGGAAGTATGCAACCGCCTAGTGCACACTATAGTGCTGATCTGGGTCTTTTAGGACCCAGCAGCTCCTGCAGTTTTCCAACACCTGACAATCACATGATTGCCTTTGGGTGGCGCCTTCCATTGTTGTATATATATTGCTCTTTGAGCCCTGTATATATATATATATAGTGATCGGGATGGCGGGGTGGTAATAAACCATCCTTACCTTCCCTTTGGGGAGTCACAGACCGCCGTCTCCCCATTGTGCAGTTGCTAACTCTGCAACACTGTACAGGTTCGTCCTTGCAGAGTTAAACGCCAACCGTCCAGATGTATGTAGTCAACAGGCGATCAGCAAATAGTTAAAGTGGGTCCACTTTTTTGTAGGTGTGATGGGGGCCTTGCATTTCACTGTATTGCCATACTGAATGAGTAACAATAACATTTTATTTTTCAGGAGAAACTTTGTAATTTGCCATCAGGACACGTCAGGCGGCAGAACAGCAGATTTTCCGACCTGTGCACATTATTTAGCAGGTTCACATCACGCGGGCGCTGCTTTTTACAATGCTCTTTGAAGTGGATCCAGCTCATTCTCATTAATTTGCTGCAGGTTTAAAGGATTTGTCTTCTCTTTTTTGTGCTTGTTTTTTCCATCTGTAACTCTTTAGCTGCCATCCCCATCCGCCAATAATCCGCTAATCCTGCCAGTGATGGTCCAAAAATTCTGCTGACCCGAAAAGGGTCAAGTACTGACCTGATCATGTCCACTTACACCCTCAATAGCTGCTGGATGACAGCTATTTCTCACAGGCACATGCACACAGGGTTCGGGTGAGTGTGCATGTGTTCTCATTAGGGCGAGAGGAGATATGTATGAGACATCTCCAGTGGCGACTTATCTCCTGGAGGAACAAAGGGTCAGGCATGATAAAATTCACTAGCCTGATCCTTCGTTCCCCTGAAATCATCTGTCATGGAGTCAGGAGGCCGCATACAAGTAAGATCCTGTGTTTCGTCAATTCTTCACTTCCAGACGACCTCTTCTCTGTCTATGGAAAGGTCCGGCATGGAAATTAACACCATTTGTGTTCCCTTTGGATGTCCAACAGCAGAATACAGGCTACCAAAGATCAGCTTGTGTTTTAGGGAATGAAGGGTGTCATTTCTATGGGATTATGATAAATATCTTAAAGGGGTTGTCCACAGGAGAGGTCATCAGTAGAGATGGGCCATCCGATTCTTTCCGAGCTAAGTTTGACCTGAATAGCCCAAATTTTTTGGTTTTTAATTAAACTAAACAATAAGGGATTTGTCTTGGATGAACTAAAATGGTCACCACAACATGTATTGCGGTTAAATTATACTCTGGGGTCTCTTTGGACCCCCAAGCATAATAGGTGGAGGACCAGGGGAGAAGAAAATAAAAAACCATTCACAATCAGCTTCCGTTACCTCTTATGGGCCTCCTTGTGGCATCCATCGGCATGTCCTGGTGATGTCATGTGCTAGAGGTCACCACTAAGGCTTTGATTGGGCCACAGCAGTCACATGGGCATGCGTCATGACGTCACCAAGAAGACTGAGAGAGAACACCAGACACCATGGTCCAAACTTGTTTGACCTGAAACTAATTAGGGACCCGGAGCCACCCTAAATGAAACGAATCTTGGGAGGTTCAGCCATCTCAAGGCATCAGTACTCAACTTTGCTGGGTCATGGACAACCATTTTGATTTGAGCTGTAAATATGCGGGGTTTACGCCATCAACACCTATCAATAACAGCTGGGGCTAGGACTATATTTGCTTAATGTTGTAATGTGATTTTATAAACAAGACGGGGCTTTCCTATCATCGCTTCCATTATTATAGGCTCACATGGCCAGGACCAGAATTTCTCATGATACAAATTCAATACCAGATTGAAACATGTTAGCAAAATACAGGACAGGCTGCAGTTCCCAAGATTACCACTGGATGGCCACACACAGACTATATAGGATAAACATCTCAGGACAGAGTATCACAAAATCATGCGTTTTTTTTTCCTAAGTTGGCCATTTTGCACCACTCACCTCGGATAACAAAGAAAAAAAAGAAGGTCATATGTATAATTTGTGACAACAAGAAATAAATGTCCCCCGACCTGCCAGGTATGTAAAGCAGGGTCTAATAGGCCGCCTGTCAGTGCTGTGCTGACATGCATAATACATTGTAGTAGGGAGGAGCACAAAGTATTATCTAAATAGTCCAATAATGGAACTAAAAAAAACAGGTAAATTAAGTTTATATCACCCATTGGGACTGTAGAAAACCTCTGTAACAAACCCTATCGGACCTGTAATGGCAGCCATATTGGTTGTGAAATGGTGAAATAAAATTTTTAATGCCCTGACCGAATGCGATGATTCAGGGGCTTATGGGGGTCTTATTGGGGATTTTCTTTAAGGGGGGATGCACACTTGTTTATTACTTAAAGGCACAAGGCCACATATGTCACCGGATTACATCCTGATTTATTTTACAAAGAAAGATTTAGAAAAAGAAGATCAAACCTTCAAGTCTTCCCAGATGTCTTCAGAGAGAAGATTATCAGATCAAAGGAGCGAAACGTATCATATATTCACAATGAACTGCAGAGAACAGACCACAAGACATTATATAATGATCAGAACTGAAGAAGAGAAGATACAGAAAGGAGACTCTAACCAGGAGATAACAAAATGTATATCCAAGAGGAAAGGAAACATCACATTATATAACAATACTATTATAGCGGTAATATACTTGTACATAGGGTTAGTATTATAGTAGTTATATTCTTATAAATAGGAGTAGTATTATAGTATATTCTTGTACATAGGAGGTAGTATTATAGTAGTTATATTCTTGTACATAGGAGGTAGTATTATAGTAGTTATATTCTTGTACATAGGAGCAGTATTATAGTAGTTATATTCTTATAAATAGGAGCAATATTATAGTATATTCTTGTACATAGGAGCAGTATTATAGCAGTTATATTCTTGTACATAGGGGGCAGTATTATAGTAGTTATATTCTTGTACATAGGAGGTAGTATTATAGTAGTTATATTCTTGTACATAGGAGCAGTATTATAGTAGTTATATTCTTGTACATAGGAGGTAGTATTATAGTAGTTATATTCTTGTACATAGGAGGTAGTATTATAGTAGTTATATTCTTGTACATAGGAGCAGTATTATAGTAGTTATAGTCTTATAAATAGGAGCAGTATTATAGTAGTTATATTCTTGTACATAGGGCAGTATTATAGTAGTTATATTCTTGTACATAGCAGCAGTATTATAGTAGTTATATTCTTATAAATAGGAGCAGTATTATAGTAGTTATATTCTTGTACATAGGAGTAGTATTATAGTAGTTATATTCTTGTACATAGGAGGTAGTATTATAGTAGTTATATTCTTGTACATAGGAGTAGTATTATAGTAGTTATATTCTTATAAATAGGAGCAGTATTATAGTAGTTATATTCTTGTACATAGGAGGTAGTATTATAGTAGTTATATTCTTGTACATAGGAGGTAGTATTATAGTAGTTATATTCTTGTACATAGGAGCAGTATTATAGTAGTTATATTCTTGTACATAGGAGCAGTATTATAGTAGTTATATTCTTGTACATAGGAGGTAGTATTATAGTAGTTATATTCTTGTACATAGGAGTAGTATTATAGTAGTTATATTCTTGTACATAGGAGGTAGTATTATAGTAGTTATATTCTTGTACATAGGAGTAGTATTATAGTAGTTATATTCTTGTACATAGGAGCAGTATTATAGTAGTTATATTCTTGTACATAGGGGTAGTATTATAGTAGTTATATTCTTGTACATAGGGGGTAGTATTATAGTAATTATATTCTTGTACATAGGGGGCAGTATTATAGTAGTTATATTCTTGTACATAGGGGCAGTATTATAGTAGTTATATTCTTCTACATAGGAGTAGTATTATAGTAGTTATATTCTTGTACATAGGAGCAGTATTATAGTAGTTATATTCTTGTACATAGGGGGCAGTATTATAGTAGTTATATTCTTGTACATAGGAGCAGTATTATAGTAGTTATATTCTTGTACATAGGGGCAGTATTATAGTAGTTATATTCTTGTACATAGGGGCAGTATTATAGTAGTTATATTCTTGTACATAGGGGGCAGTATTATAGTAGTTATATTCTTGTACATAGGAGCAGTATTATAGTAGTTATATTCTTGTACATAGGGGCAGTATTATAGTAGTTATATTCTTGTACATAGGGGCAGTATTATAGTAGTTATATTCTTGTACATAGGAGCAGTATTATAGTAGTTATATTCTTGTACATAGGAGCAGTATTATAGTAGATAAATTCTTGTATATAGGAGCAGTATTATAGTAGATGTATTCTTGTGCACAGGGTTTATAGTTTACCATATTTGCATATAGACACAAGAATCCAAATTTCCCTGCACCTCTTTCACATTGCTGCTATCTTTGCTGAACAGACATGTCATGAACCCTTTGTATATTATTCTCCTTTGCCTTCTTTCTTCAGTTTTTCTCCATGTTATAGGTTGCTTTCTCATATAACTGACATAAGGCTCCTGAGATCTCCAGTATTTTACCACAACTTCTCTGACATCACAGCATTATAGAATAATTCACAAGTCTCCGTCTTTATTACATAAGACATGTTTCACCAGATCCGGTGTCATTTATGGCTGCAATTATTTGTCTTAGAAAGGAGAAGCAAATTTATCAATACAGAACTGACAATGATAATGACAATCCGTGTTTTGTTGCAGACGCAGCCTGGCCATTAAACATCATCCATCATGTGAGGGATACGAGAAACAAACAGATTAAAAAATATTTTATTAATTCTCAGTCATCAGTTTATCACTTTTCTTCTGCCTCTGTGTTATAAAGGGAATGTCTCGTGAATTTTTTTTAGTTATTTTTAATTTAAGGGTTGTTTCTAGCTTCTGTAAATAAAGCTTAATCTTTGTGTAAATGAAAAGTCTTCACCAGTTCCGAGATCTCTGCTTGTTGTCAGTGATGGAGAAGACTCTTGGTTGTATTCAGAGGCGATAACCCTGTACACAGTTAGTACTGTTGTCAGCTGCGGATTTGTTACAATTGTATCCAATCTAGACAATGCCCCGTGAGCTCAACAGCCTGGACTCTAGACTGATACATTGTATACTGAGATGTCAACCTGGGAGAGTCCTTCACAGGGTGATTTGCGAATGGCTAAAGCTAGGGTTCACATCTGCACCGGAGTTTACATTGGAGACCAAAAAATTGGAGAAAAAAGTCCTGCAGGGAGGACCGACCCGAACAATGGAGAGCCTAGCACTAGTGTGAACCTAGTGTTAAAGGGGTTGTCCAGGCTAAAATTTTATTTTGTAATTAGGCCGGGAGATGTTAAAAAAATAATTTAAAAAAAACCTTTCTAGGTGCAGAAGGACCGGACCGAGCTGGAAGGACACCGGAGCACCGGGGACAGGTGAGTATTTTTTTTTACCTCAACCGGTCTAATTAAAAAATAATATTTTAGCCTAGACAACCTCTCTAAGCCATACTGACCTATTCAGGGAGTGTTGTATTGATAATGTATTTAGGCATTTCCAGGAGGAATAATAGAGGGACAACTGAAAGCTCTAAGAAAGAGCGTTCCAAATCTGTTATTTTATCGGAACAAATTACTAACTAAAGCAGATATGTCCGGATATTCAGATCCTGTCACCCAGCTTTCCCAGACTTCTGAATGGCATCTACTTTCATATGTAGTGATATCACTAAGGAAACCTCACGGGATTTCATTTTGATGAATATTCATGAGGTTCGACCCTCTGGTTCATTTGGGCCAAACTTGTTCAGATAGAACTTGAAGTGCCATTATTATTATACTCTAAGACCCAGCATTGTGATGTCGACGCATCCCACGTGACCGATAAGATCCAAACACAGGCCTGAGCGGTGTCCAGAGTGTGCGTGTAGCCTGAAGAAGACACCGGGCATAAAGGTGAGGCAAGGTGAGTATAAGTGTTTGTTATTTTCCTTCACTCCCCCTGAGCGTCCACTTATTACACTCTGGAGTCTGAACCCGAAATGTTTGGAAATTTCGGATTGAATCTGGGTCTAAACTAAACGGTTTTCTCATCCCTAGATATGACCATCGCTGTAAAATATGTACATCTCCTATTCAAGGATCTGCTTGACAACCTCTTTCAGAGATGTGATGGCAGCCATATTGGTTGTCACCCAGCTTTTCCAGAAACTGATAAATACAATTTTCAATTCTAAGGCCAATTCTAGGCTTTCTATTTACTGGGACTTTTTTTTTTTTATTTTCAAGGGGGAAATACTCTTTCAAGAAATCGTCTGATGTAAGTTGGTTCCCAGAATTGTGAATATTTCAGAGCTCCTGATAAATGGATTTCCAAGTGATAATAGAAAGCCCTTATAATATCATCCCGCAGTACAATAGGTGGAAATATGCCCTTAACAAATGCACTTGTAACATTGTGTATCCTGTGTGGAAAGTTTAGTGATATCTGTTGTGTTTGGCAATGGCAGCCTCGCTGGCCCCGATCACCGCACTCTCATTCTGCTGACTACTGGATGCCCGGCAGACACAGGCCGTCTATTCCTCTGGAAATAATCCCAAAACCCGAGGTCTAAGCTGGCGAGGAGCGGGGGAGAAGGCGCCACAGGTGGCCATTATTTGGATTGTAATGAAGTCTCGGTAAATCTTCGGCGCTGAAGAGCCGCGTCCATCTGCTCCAGCAATTAACTCCGTGGTTTCTGTGGAGAGGATGGAAAATCTGCAGAAGAGATGCCTTGTGTGTCCCCTGTCGGGCCCGTCCTAAACAAGAGCAACACTGACATAATTACTGGTGATTCACATGGAAGGCTCCTAATGATCCGCTCTGTCCCTGCATGCATGACCTGGGAGACGTACTCAGAATGCAGATGAGCAGGCCCTGACCGAGGTCAGAATATAAGAATAAAAAAATGGTTAAAAGCTAATGATGGAATACAGTATCCATTTAATACAGGCATACAATATCCGTATAATACAGGCATACAGTATCCATATAATGCTGGCATACAGTATCCAAACTGTGCTCAAATAAAATCTCTATTTAGTACTGAAATAAAACTAGCTTACAATATTACACATATAGGGGGAAATTCATCAATCCCTCTATGCCAGAAAACTGGAGTAGAAGGCTACCCCAGCCTGTCCTGCTCCCCACTCCGTCAAATGTGGCAAGTGAGGTGCAGAATTGGGATTGTGGAGCACATTTAGTGTAATTAAGGGCTTTGCGCCAAATGTGCACCATAATATGCTCCCTCTACACCAGAAAACTGATAAATCTGTCCCATAGCATCCTAATAACAGTACCATATAGTTCCTACATTATATCACTATATAGTGACCCTATAATACATACATACAATGTCCAAATAATATCTCTATACATTAACCATATAAAAACTATTGTACATGGTTCAAATAATACATCCACACAGTGTCTAAATAACACCTCCATACAGTGCCCAAAAATAATACCTCCAGTGCAATATGTTTTTTAAATAAAACCACCATACAGCGATCAGATACTGTATAAATACAATGTTCCAGTAATAACAACATAGAAGAGATAGTATCCAAATAACAACATCATATAGTTCCTAAATAACATCACTAGACTGTGACCAAATAATACATACAATGTCCCAATGATAACTTAATACAGTGACCATGTAAAACTGTCATAGTGTCCAAATAATATCTCTATACAGTGCTCAAAAGATACCTCCATACAGTGCCCAGACAAAACTATTTTACAATATAGACCAGGCAGTATCAAAATAACAATTTGATACAGTTTCTAAATTAAAACCCCCATACTGTGGCCAAATACTTCATGTATACAGAGTCTAAATAATACCTCCATGTAGTGCCCAAATAAAAATATTTAACAATATAGGACAGATAATATCCAAATAGCCAAATACTTCCTAAATAAGACCGCCATACTGTGAACACATAATATGTTTTGTAGGATACAGAAATATCAGTTCTGCTAAAATTATACCAGTAATACAGAAACCACATAATATCACATCAAAGTCCAAAACCCATTACCAAGTAGTATTCATATACTCCGTGTGTGTACAATCACAGTGATCTAATAATAGCGCCATGCAGTATCCTGAGAATGCCATCGTACAATACTAAGAGGGAATGTATTTTTTTTTTTACATCTTTATTAAAACCAGATAGGCAGCAATAGTCTGGAGCTGACTCAATGAGGTCTATGGGAGAGTTTTCTAGACATGCTCTGTGCAGGGAGGGGGAGGAGATAAACTGTGACATCATCTATTGTCAGTAGTGATGTAATGATAGGTCAGTGGTGTTATCCTTAGAGGTGTTATCTTCTATTGTAATCGGGTCTGTGATGTAAAAGGGGCGAATCCTGCAAGAAAACCTCTACAGAATTGGCAAGTGTCAGTCCATTATTAGGCTTAAGGGCCAGAATAACCATGTAATAGTACTATATAGCATCAACTATAGCATTTTGTAGCGAAATTATAGCACCATATAGTGCCCAAATTGCAGATGGTGTAAAGTAAAATTTTAATGAATGGAACAATATAACGTCATAATAATCACATTGTACATTTCAGCCTTCTACAAGTTGAATCTACAATAAATCACCGTAAATGATGGCAGTGTCTACAGGTGGTAAGTGGTCACCTGTACCCATATCTGTGCCAGTGCTGGGATTACTGTATTGTCACACTGGTTTACACATGTAATCTGCTTATGGTGTTTGGAAAGCGCTCAGTCATCCAGCAGACGATGTAATGCGGCTTTCTGGCTGTCAGTGATGAACTTTCTGTAGAAGAGAATTCAGTGATTACATTAAGTTACAATCCTGTAAATACACATCCAAATGTAGAGGACACTTTCCATTTTTTAGCTATTGTTTTGATTGGGCAATACTTATACTGAAATCTATCAGGTAATCAATAGATAATTATAGAAAATAAAAACTGTCATACTGCCCCCTATGTACGAGAATATAACTACTATAATACTGCTCCTGTGTACAAGAATATAACTACTATAATACTACTCCTATGTACAAGAATATAACTACTATAATACTACTCCTATGTACAAGAATATAACTACTATAATACTGCTCCTATGTACAAGAATATAACTACTATAATACTGCTCCTGTGTACAAGAATATAACTACTATAATACTGCTCCTATGTACAAGAATATAACTACTATAATACTGCTCCTATGTACAAGAATATAACTACTATAATACTGCTCCTATGAACAAGAATATAACTACTATAATACTGCTCCTATGTACAAGAATATGACTACTATAATACTGCCCCCTATGTACAGGTATATAACTACTATAATACTGCCTCCTATGTACAAGAATATAACTACTATAATACTGCCTCCTATGTACAAGAATATAACTACTATAATACTGCCTCCTGTGTACAAGAATATAACTACTATAATACTGCTCCTATGTACAAGAATATAACTACTATAATACTGCTCCTATGTACAAGAATATAACTACTATAATACTACCTCCTATGTACAAGAATATAACTACTATAATACTGCCCCCTATGTACAAGAATATAACTACTATAATACTGCCTCCTATGTACAAGAATATAACTACTATAATACTGCTCCTATGTACAAGAATATGACTACTATAATACTACTCCTATGTACAAGAATATAACTACTATAATATTGCTCCTATGTACGAGAATATAACTACTATAATACTGCCCCCATGTACAAGAATATAACTACTATAATATTGCTCCTATGTACGAGAATATAACTACTATAATACTGCCCCCATGTACAAGAATATAACTACTATAATACTGCTCCTATATACAAGAATATAACTACTATAATACTACCTCCTATGTACAAGAATATAACTACTATAATACTGCTCCTATGTACAAGAATATAACTACTATAATACTGCTCCTATGTACAAGAATATACCTACTATAATACTGCTCCTATGTACAAGAATATACCTACTATAATACTGCCTCCTACCTGTGAGGTTGTGTTTTTGTAACTCTCCTGATGTCTGGAGAAAGCCCAAGTCAAGATGGAAAGAAAGTGATTGCAAAGAAAGCAGTAACAGAAGCAAGCAGAGGTACGGTGCAACAACCTACCAAAGTAATTGTGCAGCATCCAGACAGAATACCTGATTGTAAGAAGAAGCAAGCCGTGCAGCCTGTGCAGACGCCATTACAGGTTACAGGTGTCCCGTCCACTCCACCCTCCTGCAGACAGAGGAGAACGTCCCTGGAGAGACAGACCATGCTGGAGAACATGCAGCGGCCTGTACTGGTGCGGTCTGAGCGGACAAGATCTGGCAGTGGAAACTGCAAAACTGTAGTGAAGGCTGTGGATGAGACCAAAGGGAGACCAGCAGGGAGGCCTCATGATTCCAGTATTGCGGTCACTGGGAACAAACCGGGACATAGTCCCCAACCTGCAGATTGTGGCCCCCTGGCAGTGACAACAGCCGCAGCAGGCCAGAAGTAACAGGCTACACCGACCAGAAGCCATACTGTGAGTAACCAGCCTGCAAAACTCCCCAATAATGGACAGACTGTTACAATGGCGGAGCGTGCACCTGAACTGCGCCTGGCAGACGAGATCCCAGCACTGGTCAGGAGACTGGAGACATTAAAGGCGGGTAAAATATATCTGCAGAGAAAGATTGACTGTGCCTACAAAGTAAGGGCTGCTAAACCTGAGATAGAGGCAATAGTGGACAAGAAGCTGAGCGCACTGGCGAAAGAGCTCGCCGATAACGTACAGGAGACCGAGACTGTACTGGAGCAAATGGGACCGGTGGGAGAATCGTGCAGAAACCAGCAGCGATTCAAGGAATACCAGAAGTCACCATCATCTCGCTCTAGGTCTGAACCCTCTCAAGATGGCGGCCAGCAGTCCCATGTAAAACCTATTTTGCAGCCTGCAAGTTTCCCTTTTAAGGAAGGGAATTTGTATGGGGAAGGAGCAGCTAATGCCAAGCCACAGCAAAGACCTGCAGCAGTTCCTGGCAAGGCACCACAAGTCCCAGCAAGAAGCACTTTACAGCAAGATCATGGACCCCGGCCTGAAGTAGCAGCTGTGCAGACACCACAAGTCCCAGGAGGCAGGTCATCTCATCAGGACTGTGCACTGTTACCTGAAGGTACTGGGGTAGCAGCACATTTGGGGTCTCAGGTTGTGAGTGTGTGGGACAGTCTAATACAGTATGTCTGATATTATACATAACCCTGTATGTGATAATGGTGCAGCAGGGGAAAGTGTTTCTGGGGGGGATCCTTCACCATCTATGACATTAGACCTCTCTACAGTCCAGTCTCTGGAGTCTGGCGGGGGGGGCCCCAGGCAGGCCCCCCCCAGGCACGCCAAGATGGTGGATCTGGCCATGCCTCCTCTGGGAATGCCTGGAGCCGCGGTGCTCCTTCTTTTACGTCAGGCACGAGCTATACAGGCCAGGCTTTCAAGAGGAGGAATGTAGTCAGGTTTAGGCACAGAGGTGCCAAGGAAGATCTGCCTGATAGAAGGTTTGTGGTCAGAGGGCTCCTATGTACCCAGATGGGCTTCCTGCCGACTGACATCCTGGCAGTGATAAACCTTCCTGACCGCCAGGGGGTATGATGTCAGCTTTAAGCTGATGTCTGATCTGGACCGTTTCTGGGCTAATGTCATCAGGTTCAGAGATACTGAGGGTTGGAATAAGTTCAGCTTCATCCCCATCTCTAGGCCAGATACCGCAAGTGTCACCATCATATTCTGGAATGAGGCCGTTCCCCCTCAGGACATTGTCATCTGGCTCAGGAGACACTGCGACCTCATGTCCGATCTGACTAAAAACAGGGACGAAGACGGGATCTGGACTGGTGGGTGGAAGGTCCTGGTTAAGTTAAGTCAGAACAACAACGTAACCAAACATCTGCCCAACTCATTTTTCATTGGCCGAGAGAAAGGCGTCTGCTTCTATGCGGGTCAGCCGCGCAGATGCTTTAGGTGTGGGAAGGCCGGTCATATAGCGAGTGTGTGCACCATGGTAAAGTGCAACTTGTGTAATGAAATGGGCCACGTGAGCGCTACCTGCCAAAACATCAGGTGTAATCTGTGTGGTAAGATGGGTCACCCCCACAGGGACTGTCCTGATGCTTGGCATAACATCCATAGGGATATCCCTGATGAGGACTTGCTGGCAGCGGCTGATGACATACAGGAGGAGGAGGAGGCGCTGTTGTCAGGGTCAGTAGTCACTGAGTCAGAGCCCCAAACAGATACAGGTGATACCACCCAGGACCAAGGCCAGTCAGGACCCATTGAGGCGACCATGGAGGTTGTTGAGCAGGTTGTACAACCCTCAGTGGCCATCTCTTCTCCTGCCCCAACACCCACCAGTACTAAGAGAAGGAAGAAAGACAGATCCAGCCGTAAGCCTGAGGGTGAGTGGTCCACTGTCCAAAAACCAACTAGGATGAGAATAGGTAGCACGGGTGATGTCACAGCAACGGCAAATAGGTTCTATATTCTATCAGAGTCAGACGGAGAAGAGGAACTAGACAGGAAGATCCAACAAATGATGGCAGAGTACGATGAGGAAGAGGGTGATCCTCCTACTAAAAGGAGACCCCGCCGAGCTGAGGTGCAGTCTGAATCAGACATGGAAACAGCAGGTCACCGGGACAGCTCTGACTCTGATCTGTGATGGAAGAAAGTGGATCTAGTTTAAGTTTGATCTATATATTTTTACTGTATGTTCTTTAAATTTTCATCTCCAACAGGTGTGGACTCTTTAAGTTGATTTTGCTTTAAGAATTTTCTTGTTTTTTTATATCAATAGTTTTTATTGAAAGAATACATGAATACAATACAAATGTCCAACATAGCATGAGCATACAGTAGAAGACAATCATGGCTTTACAAACTAAATATAAAAAGGGAAATAAAAAGATTTGCGTGAAGTACAGAAATACATTTCACAATGTAAGTTAACAGCATATAAGTCTGTGTTATACATATGAGTAGCAGAACATAGTAAAAGGTAGCATGAAACATTAATCAAGTCTTGCCATGGGAAGGGGAAGGGGAGGAGATCGAGACATGCGGGAAAAGTAACAAACCAAAACAGATAACCAAATCAACGTAGGGAGAGGCCTGGGGAATAAAATAAGATCGGAGAGTGTCACTCTCAACATCCCACAAAGCGGAAGTATTTTCTTGTTTGATCCTTCTTTGTACATACAAAATGTCTGAAATTACTGGAAGAATTTTTGTTTAATTGTATTTATGTTTGTTTTTACTTTAATAAAAATTACCTCCTATGTACAAGTGTCTTGGTCATTTTATATGTAACGTGCACATTATGCGCCAATCATATCTTGAAAAAGGGGCATGACTGTCACATTGCGTGTCTGTGTCACATAAAGAGGTATGGCACAAAAAGGGGATGCGCTCACTCCAAAAAATTTTACTTCCTTCTTACTTAGAGGTAGGACCTATGAAATGAGAGACATTATGTGATGGGTCCCACGCCCAACCCCCGGTTCCTCTGCAGACCCCATTGCTTTATAATGGGGTCTTGTGGGTTTACATCATAATATCCAGTGTCAGAGTGGCCCAGCAGAGGTCAATAACGGTCCAGTAGAATTCACCCAAATTTGAAGTATAATATGGTCTATTTCCTAGGCCCCCAAAATCATTTATGTGGTGGGCCCAAGGATACTCAGTCTGAAACTGTTGGTGTCTATCACTTTGATGGGTCAGAATAGTGCTGCATGCTGTGCTATTATTTCTGTTAATTCTGACACCACTTTTATAGCTCATCGCTACTTTGGGGGCCATTGGTTGGAACTTTTTCTCACTAGGAAATAAAACGTGAAAGGATTGAGAAGCCCTGCTGTAGATCATGTGTATCTCACAATAATCGCCTGCATGTGCCGTGCTGGTCACATGTGATGCCTCTTTGATGCTGACAATGCTCAATTTTTCAAAACAGATTAAATGTTTCTTTGCTGTTGTCAGGTTTTGGGAAATCCATTGTTTTTATAACGTTCGTGTCAGAACTACTGAAGAAGGAGAATAAATAGATCGCCTGTGCCAAGTATAATCTGACCTGAGCGTACAATAATCGCCTACTGTGTGATCCCGGCAAGGTGGTTCATGGCCCGGTATCCTGCCCGGGTCTGTTTACCTTGTAACACGTCTACAGTAGTAGGACGGTCAGAGATCTGCCTTGTGTTACTGGGAATGTCGGCTCCTCTGGGGGCAGAATGTGGAAAGTACAGAATATAACCTACAAATGTGATATTTCTGGAGAAAATTCTTCTATTATTTCCAGACAATAGACTCTACGAGATAACAGGATGTGTCCTCTGTCTGCTCGCATTTCCCTGTTGGGAAACATAAAGTGAATCTCTGCCTTCCATTCCTGAATATATTTTTAGACTTTTTTTTTGTAATACCCCCCCTCCCCATAGGTGTAGAATCAAACTATAGAAATTTACTACTCGCTTCCACCACTAGGCGGACTCTGGAGTGTGCAGGAAGTGGTATAAATTAATTTGATTTAAACTCCCCCTAGTGGTGGCTGCAGACAGATAGAATTATTATGAACTCTATGGGGGGATATATTAGAGAGAATCTGTTAGGGCAATTTGGGACACTAAACAGGTCCTTAGGATGAGTGTTTATCAAAAATATTCCTGTTATAAAACTGTCCATGCCCACATAAAATAACCTTTATACTTTCCTAGAGATGAGTCGGATGAGTCACATCGGACTCATCTCTGGTACTGCCGGGACCTGTACAGTGATTCAGTGAAGCCGGTGATGTACAACCGTGCCTGAACCTGAATTTGGAGCATGCACAGTAGCCGAGATGTACATTCCCGTCTTCACTCAACCACTGAATTACCCAAATAGTGCTATCTACGCCCGTATTAGGTCTGGCGTCTCAATAATTCAGTTACACCAGAATGGAAATCTACGCCAGTCTGGAACTGTTGTAGCATTCCAATATCACTCACGACAGTATACTCATTTGATTTATAGTAAATTTTTGTAGCCAAGATATCCCTGCTCCAGCCTAGCCTGGTCACCACCCCGGACTGCCCTAATCTCCACCTAACTCATATTCATAGCAAAAGAGTGATGCCAAAAGAGGGTCACACCACAACTTCGGCACAAAAAAAAAGGTCCATGTGCCAAAGATGTGCTACATCTATTCCCATCTACGCCAGTTTTCTGGTGTGGAGGGCTTCATAAATTCACATATCCTTGCAAGGAGCGGGTGTACATTTGAGTTATATTTTTGGTCCAACCCTTATTTTTGGGTTGGACCAAGAGAACGCCAATTATTTTTGGATGACCGAACAAAAAATTATTGTCCAAATCAGAAATCCATTTTGTGGCCGATTCTGCTCCCAAAAATTGTGACTTTTTACGTCCATTTTGGGGCAGTTTCTGGCTTAAAATATAATAATCCTGCCCCAAACTGGGCTTAAAAAGTCACACTTTTGGGAACAGAATCAGCCATGCACCAAATATTGTGATGTTTCTAAGCCAGTTACTGGTATTCATGCTTTGACAAATTCCCTCCAAACTGTTTTACAAATTTGCAGAAATCTTTATGAAAACAGGAATAAAAGGGATTTCTGATTTGGATAATCATTTTTTGTTCGGTCACCCAAAAATAATTGCCATTCTCTTGGTCCAACCCACAAATAAGGTGATCTCAGGGTAAAGAAATAATCTGAAGCTCCGTGGCCCCAATCTAAAACCGGTGTCAAGGCCACACACCAACCATGCACCATGGTGTTTTCACATGTAACAGAGGAGTTTTGGGGCCACCTCCAGCACCATGGTGCTAATGATACCGCTGAAGCCTCATGCACACGACTCCAAGTCATCCGAGTGCCTTATGTTAAAAATCAGAACTTACTTAAGCTGCACACTCGGTCATGTGCATGAAGCCAAATTCTGTATCCCTATAGCAATGCTTATATCTCAGGGTGCCCTGCAACGGAGACCTTCAGGCATCACATACTGTATATTCTGCAGGGTAACCAAAAATTATATGGTGCCCATTAAAATCAATACATGAAAGGACTCCTGATTCCTTCAGACAGAGGTGCGCCCCGTACCTGTTTTGGCAAATTGATGAAGGGAGTTGCATATATTCACATAGAACACCCAAAATTGATATTGTAAACCAGATACATCCTATAGAGTAAATTTGATCAAAATATCAAAGAAAATACCGCCAACTCATCCACAGAAGCAGGTTGTGGCCGGCCAGCTGTAGGTGATCTGTTCCATACAAAATATTATCCTCTAATGGGTATTTATTGTAATGTTTTGGAAAAAATAAAAAAAAAATGCGTGGTTTGATGAGAAAAATAGGATAATGATTGTTTTGTAAGAATTCAGTGTCGGTACAAACAGAAGGAATTGGGGGAACTCTTGGTGGGGGGGAAAAAAAAAATAATATTGGCGTTGGGGGCCGGCTGTGGGGGGCGGCGGCCTCGGATTTGAGGGGGGGTGGGTGGGGGGTGGGGGGGTGTTGTGTTTGTTTTTTTTTTGTTTTTGGGTTGTGGTGTTTGTGTGTGTGAATGGGGAAGGGGGAAGTGTTTTATTTATTATTTTTTTATTGTTATTTTAAAATTTATATGTAAGGGGAAGGAAAGTTGTACTTTTTTTTTTTTTTTATTTTTTTTATATATAAAAAATTATTTATATTTTTTTTTTTTTTTAAAAAAATAATTATATTATTATTTTTTTTTTTTTTTATATATATATTAATATTATTTGTACAAGAATATACCTACTATAATTACTGCCCCTATGTACAAGAATATAACTGCTATAATACTACTCCTATGTACAAGATATAACTACTATAATACTATCTCCTATGTACAAGAATATAACTACTATAATACTAGCTCCTATGTACAAGAATATAACTACTATAATACTGCTCCTATGTACAAGAATATAACTACTATAATACTACTCCTATGTACAAGAATATAACTACTATAATACCTCCTATGTACAAGAATATAACTACTATAATACTGCTCCTATGTACAAGAATATAACTACTATAATACTGCCCCTATGTACAAGAATATAACTACTATAATACTGCTCCTATGTACAAGAATATAGCTACTATAATACTGCTCCTATGTACAAGAATATAACTACTATAATACTACTCCTATGTACAAGAATATAACTACTATAATACTACTCCTATGTACAAGAATATAACTACTATAATACTGCCTCCTATGTACAAGAATATAACTACTATAATACTGCTCCTATGTACAAGAATATAACTACTATAATACTGCTCCTATGTACAAGAATATAACTACTATAATACTACTCCTATGTACAAGATTATACCTACTATAATACTGCTCCTATGTACAAGAATATAACTACTATAATACTGCTCCTATGTACAAGAATATAACTACTATAATACTACCTCCTATGTACAAGAATATAACTACTATAATACTGCTCCTATGTACAAGAATATAACTACTATAATACTGCTCCTCTTATGTACAAGAATATAACTACTATAATACTGCCCCTATGTACAAGAATATAACTACTATAATACTGCTCCTATGTACAAGAATAACTACTATAATACTGCCCCTATGTACAAGAATATAACTACTATAATACTGCTCCTATGTACAAGAATATAACTACTATAATACTGCTCCTATGTACAAGAATATAACTACTATAATACTACTCCTATGTACAAGAAATAACTACTATAATACTACTCCTATGTACAAGAATATAACTACTATAATACTACTCCTATGTACAAGAATATAACTACTATAATACTACTCCTATGTACAAGAAATAACTACTATAATACTGCTCCTATGTACAAGAATATAACTACTATAATACTAACTCCTATGTACAAGAATATAACTACTATAATACTGCCCCTATGTACAAGAATATAACTACTATAATACTGCTCCTATGTACAAGAATATAACTACTATAATACTGCTCCTATGTACAAGAATATAACTACTATAATACTTCTCCTATGTACAAGAATATAGCTACTATAATACTGCCCCCTATGTACAAGAATATAACTACTATAATACTTCTCCTATGTACAAGAATATAACTACTATAATACTACTCCTATGTACAAGAATATAACTACTATAATACTTCTCCTATGTACAAGAATATAGCTACTATAATACTGCCCCCTATGTACAAGAATATAACTACTATAATACTTCTCCTATGTACAAGAATATAACTACTATAATACTGCCCCCTATGTACAAGAATATAACTACTATAATACTACTCCTATGTACAAGAATATAACTACTATAATACTTCTCCTATGTACAAGAATATAACTACTATAATACTACTCCTATGTACAAGAATATAACTACTATAATACTTCTCCTATGTACAAGAATATAACTACTATAATACTACTCCTATGTACAAGAATATAACTACTATAATACTGCTCCTATGTACAAGAATATAACTACTATAATACTGCCCCCTATGTACAAGAATATAACTACTATAATACTGCTCCTATGTACAAGAATATAACTACTATAATACTGCCTCCTATGTACAAGAATATAACTACTATAATACTACTCCTATGTACAAGAATATAACTACTATAATACTGCTCCTATGTACAAGAATATAACTACTATAATACTACTCCTATGTACAAGAATATAACTACTATAATACTTCTCCTATGTACAAGAATATAACTACTATAATACTTCTCCTATGTACAAGAATATAGCTACTATAATACTGCCCCCTATGTACAAGAATATAACTACTATAATACTTCTCCTATGTACAAGAATATAACTACTATAATACTACTCCTATGTACAAGAATATAACTACTATAATACTTCTCCTATGTACAAGAATATAGCTACTATAATACTGCCCCTATGTACAAGAATATAACTACTATAATACTTCTCCTATGTACAAGAATATAGCTACTATAATACTGCTCCCTATGTACAAGAATATAACTACTATAATACTACTCCTATGTACAAGAATATAACTACTATAATACTACTCCTATGTACAAGAATATAACTACTATAATACTACTCCTATGTACAAGAATATAACTACTATAATACTTCTCCTATGTACAAGAATATAACTACTATAATACTACTCCTATGTACAAGAATATAACTACTATAATACTGCTCCTATGTACAAGAATATAACTACTATAATACTGCCCCCTATGTACAAGAATATAACTACTATAATACTGCTCCTATGTACAAGAATATAACTACTATAATACTGCCTCCTATGTACAAGAATATAACTACTATAATACTGCTCCTATGTACAAGAATATAATTACTATAATACTGCTCCTATGTACAAGAATATAACTACTATAATACTTCTCCTATGTACAAGAATATAACTACTATAATACTTCTCCTATGTACAAAAATATAACTACTATAATACTACCTCCTATGTACAAGAATATAACTACTATAATACTGCTCCTATGTACAAGAATATAACTACTATAATACTGCCCCCTATGTACAAGAATATAACTACTATAATACTGCTCCTATGTACAAGAATATAACTACTATAATACTGCTCCTATGTACAAGAATATAGCTACTATAATACTGCTCCTATGTACAAGAATATACCTACTATAATACTGCCCCTATGTACAAGAATATAACTACTATAATACTACTCCTATGTACAAGAAATAACTACTATAATACTAGCTCCTATGTACAAGAATATAACTACTATAATACTCCTCCTATGTACAAGAATATAACTACTATAATACTGCTCCTATGTACAAGAATATAACTACTATAATACTACTCCTATGTACAAGAATATAACTAATATAATACCTCCTATGTACAAGAATATAACTACTATAATACTGCTCCTATGTACAAGAATATAACTACTATAATACTGCCCCTATGTACAAGAATATAACTACTATAATACTGCTCCTATGTACAAGAATATAGCTACTATAATACTACTCCTATGTACAAGAATATAACTACTATAATACTACTCCTATGTACAAGAATATAACTACTATAATACTACTCCTATGTACAAGAATAACTACTATAATACTGCCCCTATGTACAAGAATATAACTACTATAATACTGCTCCTATGTACAAGACTATAACTACTATAATACTGCTCCTATGTACAAGAATATAACTACTATAATACTACTCCTATGTACAAGAATATAACTACTATAATACTGCTCCTATGTACAAGAATATAACTACTATAATACTACTCCTATGTACAAGAATATAACTACTATAATACTGCTCCTATGTACAAGAATATAACTACTATAATACTACTCCTATGTACAAGAATATAACTACTATAATACTGCTCCTACTATGTACAAGAATATAACTACTATAATACTGCCCCTATGTACAAGAATATAACTACTATAATACTGCTCCTATGTACAAGAAATAACTACTATAATACTGCCCCTATGTACAAGAATATAACTACTATAATACTGCCCCTATGTATAAGAATATAACTACTATAATACTGCTCCTATGTACAAGAATATAACTACTATAATACTACTCCTATGTACAAGAAATAACTACTATAATACTACTCCTATGTACAAGAATATAACTACTATAATACTACTCCTATGTACAAGAATATAACTACTATAATACTACTCCTATGTACAAGAATAACTACTATAATACTGCTCCTATGTACAAGAATATAACTACTATAATACTACCTCCTATGTACAAGAATATAACTACTATAATACTGCCCCTATGTACAAGAATATAACTACTATAATACTGCTCCTATGTACAAGAATATAACTACTATAATACTGCTCCTATGTACAAGAATATAACTACTATAATACTACTCCTATGTACAAGAATATAACTACTATAATACTGCTCCTATGTACAAGAATATAACTACTATAATACTCTCCTATGTACAAGAATATAGCTACTATAATACTCCCCCTATGTACAAGAATATAACTACTATAATACTCTCCTATGTACAAAATATAGCTACTATAATACTGCCCCCTATGTACAAGAATATAACTACTATAATACGCCCCATGTACAACAATATAACTACTATAATACTGCCCCTATGTACAAGAATATAGCTACTATAATACTACCCCTATGTACAAGAATATAACTACTATAATACTTCTCCTATGTACAACAATATAACTACTATAATACTGCCCCCTATGTACAAGAATATAACTACTATAATACTGCTCCTATGTACAAGAATATAACTACTATAATACTGCTCCTATGTACAAGAATATAACTACTATAATACTGCTCCTATGTACAAGAATATAACTACTATAATACTGCTCCTATGTACAAGAATATAACTACTATAATACTGCTCCTATGTACAAGAATATAACTACTATAATACTCCTCCTATGTACAAGAATATAACTACTATAATACTGCCCCCTATGTACAAGAATATAACTACTATAATACTGCTCCTATGTACAAGAATATAACTACTATAATACTGCTCCTATGTACAAGAATATAACTACTATAATACTGCTCCTATGTACAAGAATATAACTACTATAATACTGCTCCTATGTACAAGAATATAACTACTATAATACTACTCCTATGTACAAGAATATAACTACTATAATACTTCTCCTATGTACAAGAATATAACTACTATAATACTTCTCCTATGTACAAGAATATAACTACTATAATACTGCCCCTATGTACAAGAATATAACTACTATAATACTGCTCCTATGTACAAGAATATAACTACTATAATACTACTCCTATGTACAAGAATATAACTACTATAATACTGCTCCTATGTACAAGAATATAACTACTATAATACTGCCCCTATGTACAAGAATATAACTACTATAATACTACTCCTATGTACAAGAATATAACTACTATAATACTGCTCCTATGTACAAGAATATAACTACTATAATACTACTCCTATGTACAAGAATATAACTACTATAATACTACTCCTATGTACAAGAATATAACTACTATAATACTACTCCTATGTACAAGAATATAACTACTATAATACTGCTCCTATGTACAAGAATATAACTACTATAATACTGCTCCTATGTACAAGAATATAACTACTATAATACTGCCTCCTATGTACAAGAATATAACTACTATAATACTGCCCCTATGTACAAGAATATAACTACTATAATACTGCTCCTATGTACAAGAATATAACTACTATAATACTACTCCTATGTACAAGAATATAACTACTATAATACTGCTCCTATGTACAAGAATATAACTACTATAATACTTCTCCTATGTACAAGAATATAACTACTATAATACTACTCCTATGTACAAGAATATAACTACTATAATACTGCTCCTATGTACAAGAATATAACTACTATAATACTGCTCCTATGTACAAGAATATAACTACTATAATACTGCTCCTATGTACAAGAATATAACTACTATAATACTGCTCCTATGTACAAGAATATAACTACTATAATACTGCCCCCTATGTACAAGAATATAACTACTATAATACTAATCCTATGTACAAGAATATAACTACTATAATACTGCTCCTATGTACAAGAATATAACTACTATAATACTGCCCCCTATGTACAAGAATATAACTACTATAATACTACTCCTATGTACAAGAATATAACTACTATAATACTACTCCTATGTACAAGAATATAACTACTATAATACTGCCTCCTATGTACAAGAATATAACTACTATAATACTTCTCCTATGTACAAGAATATAACTACTATAATACTACTCCTATGTACAAGAATATAACTACTATAATACTCTCCTATGTACAAGAATATAACTACTATAATACTGCTCCTATGTACAAGAATATAACTACAATAATACTGCTCCTATGTACAAGAATATAACTACTATAATACTGCCCCTATGTACAAGAATATAACTACTATAATACTGCTCCTATGTACAAGAATATAACTACTATAATACTACCTCCTATGTACAAGAATATAACTACTATAATACTTCTCCTATGTACAAGAATATAACTACTATAATACTACTCCTATGTACAAGAATATAACTACTATAATACTACTCCTATGTACAAGAATATAACTACTATAATACTGCTCCTATGTACAAGAATATAACTACTATAATACTAGCTCCTATGTACAAGAATATAACTACTATAATACTGCTCCTATGTACAAGAATATAACTACTATAATACTGCCCCCTATGTACAAGAATATAACTACTATAATACTGCTCCTATGTACAAGAATATAACTACTATAATACTGCTCCTATGTACAAGAATATAACTACTATAATACTGCCTCCTATGTACAAGAATATAACTACTATAATACTTCTCCTATGTACAAGAATATAACTACTATAATACTTCTCCTATGTACAAGAATATAACTACTATAATACTACTCCTATGTACAAGAATATAACTACTATAATACTGCTCCTATGTACAAGAATATAACTACTATAATACTGCTCCTATGTACAAGAATATAACTACTATAATACTGCTCCTATGTACAAGAATATAACTACTATAATACTGCTCCTATGTACAAGAATATAACTACTATAATACTGCCCCCTATGTACAAGAATATAACTACTATAATACTACTCCTATGTACAAGAATATAACTACTATAATACTGCTCCTATGTACAAAAATATAACTACTATAATACTGCCCCCTATGTACAAGAATATAACTACTATAATACTACTCCTATGTACAAGAATATAACTACTATAATACTGCTCCTATGTACAAGAATATAACTACTATAATACTTCTCCTATGTACAAGAATATAACTACTATAATACTACTCCTATGTACAAGAATATAACTACTATAATACTTCTCCTATGTACAAGAATATAACTACTATAATACTACTCTCCTATGTACAAGAATATAACTACTATAATACTGCTCCTATGTACAAGAATATAACTACTATAATACTGCTCCTATGTACAAGAATATAACTACTATAATACTGCTCCTATGTACAAGAATATAACTACTATAATACTCCTCCTATGTACAAGAATATAACTACTATAATACTACCCCCTATGTACAAGAATATAACTACTATAATACTACCTCCTATGTACAAGAATATAACTACTATAATACTGCTCCTATGTACAAAAATATAACTACTATAATACTGCCCCCTATGTACAAGAATATAACTACTATAATACTGCTCCTATGTACAAGAATATAACTACTATAATACTGCTCCTATGTACAAGAATATAACTACTATAATACTGCCCCTATGTACAAGAATATAACTACTATAATACTCCTCCTATGTACAAGAATATAACTACTATAATACTCCTCCTATGTACAAGAATATAACTACTATAATACTCTCCTATGTACAAGAATATAACTACTATAATACCCTCCTATGTACAAGAATATAACTACTATAATACTGCTCCTATGTACAAGAATATAACTACTATAATACCTCCTATTACAAGAATATAAAAACTATAATACTGCTCCTATGTACAAGAATATAACTACTATAATACTGCCTCCTATGTACAAGAATATAACTACTATAATACTGCTCCTATGTACAAGAATATAACTACTATAATACTGCTCCTATGTACAAGAATATAACTACTATAATACTACCTCCTATGTACAAGAATATAACTACTATAATACTACCTCCTATGTACAAGAATATAACTACTATAATACTACCTCCTATGTACAAGAATATAACTACTATAATACTACCTCCTATGTACAAGAATATAACTACTATAATACTGCCCCCTATGTACAAGAATATAACTACTATAATACTGCTCCTATGTACAAGAATATAACTACTATAATACTGCTCCTATGTACAAGAATATAACTACTATAATACTGCCCCTATGTACAAGAATATAACTACTATAATACTACTCCTATGTACAAGAATATAACTACTATAATACTCCTCCTATGTACAAGAATATAACTACTATAATACTTCTCCTATGTACAAGAATATAACTACAATAATACTGCTCCTATGTACAAGAATATAACTACTATAATACTGCCCCCTATGTACAAGAATATAACTACTATAATACTGCTCCTATGTACAAGAATATAACTACTATAATACTGCCTCCTATGTACAAGAATATAACTACTATAATACTACTCCTATGTACAAGAATATAACTACTATAATACTGCTCCTATGTACAAGAATATAACTACTATAATACTGCTCCTATGTACAAGAATATAACTACTATAATACTGCCCCCTATGTACAAGAATATAACTACTATAATACTACTCCTATGTACAAGAATATAACTACTATAATACTGCTCCTATGTACAAGAATATAACTACTATAATACTCTCCTATGTACAAGAATATAACTACTATAATACTGCTCCTATGTACAAGAATATAACTACTATAATACTGCTCCTATGTACAAGAATATAACTACTATAATACTGCTCCTATGTACAAGAATATAACTACTATAATACTACCTCCTATGTACAAGAATATAACTACTATAATACTGCTCCTATGTACAAGAATTTAACTACTATAATACTGCCCCCTATGTACAAGAATATAACTACTATAATACTGCTCCTATGTACAAGAATATAACTACTATAATACTGCTCCTATGTACAAGAATATAACTACTATAATACTGCCCCCTATGTACAAGAATATAACTACTATAATACTGCTCCTATGTACAAGAATATAACTACTATAATACTTCTCCTATGTACAAGAATATAACTACTATAATACTCCTCCTATGTACAAGAATATAACTACTATAATACTGCTCCTATGTACAAGAATATAACTACTATAATACTGCTCCTATGTACAAGAATATAACTACTATAATACTGCTCCTATGTACAAGAATATAACTACTATAATACTGCTCCTATGTACAAGAATATAACTACTATAATACTTCCTCCTATGTACAAGAATATAACTACTATAATACTGCTCCTATGTACAAGAATATAACTACTATAATACTGCTCCTATGTACAAGAATATAACTATTATAATACTGCCCCCTATGTACAAGAATATAACTACTATAATACTGCTCCTATGTACAAGAATATAACTACTATAATACTGCTCCTATGTACAAGAATATAACTACTATAATACTGCCCTCCTATGTACAAGAATATAACTACTATAATACTGCTCCTATGTACAAGAATATAACTACTATAATACTGCTCCTATGTACAAGAATATAACTACTATAATACTGCTCCTATGTACAAGAATATAACTACTATAATACTTCTCCTATGTACAAGAATATAACTACTATAATACTTCTCCTATGTACAAGAATATAACTACTATAATACTGCTCCTATGTACAAGAATATAACTACTATAATACTGCTCCTATGTACAAGAATATAACTACTATAATACTGCTCCTATGTACAAGAATATAACTACTATAATACTGCTCCTATGTACAAGAATATAACTACTATAATACTGCCCCCTATGTACAAGAATATAACTACTATAATACTGCTCCTATGTACAAGAATATAACTACTATAATACTTCTCCTATGTACAAGAATATAACTACTATAATACTGCTCCTATGTACAAGAATATAACTACTATAATACTGCTCCTATGTACAAGAATATAACTACTATAATACTGCTCCTATGTACAAGAATATAACTACTATAATACTTCTCCTATGTACAAGAATATAACTACTATAATACTACCTCCTATGTACAAGAATATAACTACTATAATACTGCTCCTATGTACAAGAATATAACTACTATAATACTGCTCCTATGTACAAGAATATAACTACTATAATACTGCTCCTATGTACAAGAATATAACTACTATAATACTGCTCCTATGTACAAGAATATAACTACTATAATACTGCCCCCTATGTACAAGAATATAACTACTATAATACTACTCCTATGTACAAGAATATAACTACTATAATACTGCTCCTATGTACAAGAATATAACTACTATAATACTGCTCCTATGTACAAGAATATAACTACTATAATACTGCTCCTATGTACAAGAATATAACTACTATAATACTACCTCCTATGTACAAGAATATAACTACTATAATACTACCTCCTATGTACAAGAATATAACTACTATAATACTACCTCCTATGTACAAGAATATAACTACTATAATACTGCTCCTATGTACAAGAATATAACTACTATAATATTGCCCATATGTACAAGAATTTTACATTTTCAAAATAGCAAAAAATGAAAATGACCCGATGGAAAAGTTTGGGCACCCTGCATGGTTAGTATTGCAGCTTGTAAACACTTTTTGTAGCCAACCAAGAGTCTTTTAATTCTTGTTTGAGGGATTTTCATCCATTCTTCCTTGGAAAAGTCTCCCAGTTCTATGAGATTCCTGGGTCGTCTTGCATGCTCTGCTCTTTTGAGATCTAGCCACAGATATTTAATGATATACAGATCAGGGTACTGTGAGGGCCATGGTAAAACCTTCAGCCTGCTCCTTTTTAGGTAGTCTATGGTGTATTTTGACATGTGTTTAGAATCATTATCCATTTGTAAAAGCCATCCTCCTCCTTCTCCTCCACTTCCTCCTCCTCTTTCTCCTTTTCCTTCTCCTCCTCCTCTTTTCAATTTCAGCTTTTTTACAAATGGTGTAATGTTTGCTTCAAGAATTTGCTGAAATTTCATTGAATCCATTCTTCTCTTTACCTGTGAAATATTCCCCGTGTCATTGGCTGCAACTCAACCCCAAAGCGTGATTGATCCACCCCCATGCTTAATGGTTGGAGACATTTTCTTTTCCTGAAATTCTGTGCCCTTTTTTCTCCAAACATACCTTCGATCATTGTGGCCAAAATCTTCTATTTTATCCTCATCTGTCCACAGGACTTGTTTCCACAATGTATCAGGCTTATTTAGATGTTCTTTTGCAAACTTCTGACGCTGAATTTTCTGGTGAGGATGCAGGAGAGGTTTTCTTCTGAGGATTCTTCCATGAAGGCCATATTTGTGCAGGTATCACTGAACAGTAGAACAATGTCCCACAACTCCAGAGTCTGCTAAATCTTCCTGAAGGTCTTTTGCAGTCAAGCGAGGATCTGATTTGCCACTCTGGCAGTCCTACAAGCAGCTGTCACTGAAATTATTCTTGGTCTTCGAGACCTTATCTTGACCTCCACTGTTCCTGGTAATTGCCATTTCTTAATTACATTTGGAACTGAGGAAAGGGCAACTTGAAAACTCTTTGCTATCTTCTTATAGCCTTCTCCTGCTTTGTGGCCTCCACCATTTTCATTCTCAGAGTGCTAGGCAGCTACTTAGAAGATCCCATGGCTGCTGTTTTTTGGCACAAGGTTAGAGGAGGCGGCCGGGGATTTATAAAGCCTTTCCTAACAATGATAGTGAACAAGCCATAACCCTAACTGACTGATGAAGGGCCGAGACCTTGGTCATAGTTATCTGAGCACACAAATCTACAAGGGTTCCCAAACTTTTGCAAGGTACTCCTTTCCCTTTTTCACTCTAAAATTGTACTCAAACATAATAATCCACTGATATTGCTTAAAATTATAGACAAGTCTGTTTAATCTTTAACTTTATGCCTTTTATAGATCATTTCATCTTCAAGTCGCTTAATGTTCACAATGTTCTTCACTCTTCCATTAATGTTCACAATAACAGTCATTTTGACCAGGGGTGTCCAAACTTTTGCATGCCACTGTAACTACTGTAATACTGCTCCTATATAAAAGATATATAACTACTGTAATAGTGCCCCCTATGGGTAGTTTTGTGATTCTTTATATATGTTTCAGTAATTGCTCTTTTGCAGAAAATTAATCTTTCTAGATAATACGGTATCAGTAAATGTCAGCGCTATACTGTGTATGTGGTCTGGATTGTTCTGCTGATTTAGCGGCTGCGTTGGCCGCATTTCAGACTATGATAATTGTGGTTTCTGCATTGCTAAAACCAATATTTATTACATTTATCTGCGAGAATCCAGTCTGTACATGCTGCAGGTGTAGTAATGCTGATGGCGGTGATAGATGATTATGGGCTGCTGATCTTGTGTGAGGTTTGTTTATAGGACTGAGAGTGTAGACAGACACCAAGATGACAGCGGGATTATACGAAACCACAAAATCCACAGCGAAACCTGCTGCACATTATATACAGGGAGGAGAGAAGGTATATAACAAGTCATACACCTGATAAATACAGAACCTGGAGGTCTAGGGGTTGTCATTCAAGTTCACCAATCCTGAGTAAAGCATTTCATCAGTAACATAGCCTTGGACAATCCCTTTTAAAAAAAACCCCAAAAAAACCTTTAAATGGCGCTATGCATCAATATTTACCCAGTAGGGCTGAGATCAGGAGAAGAATAAACTACCGCAGAGCGGCTGGTGTGGGCGCAGATTCTGAAGAACAACAGTATTTCTTCCTGATTTCCTGGAACTGATAAAAGTTGCAAAACTGAGCAAATATTTTGTGTGAACAAAAACCTTATTTTTTCCAGTTAACCCGAGACCTGATTTATTAAGTGAGCGAAGATAAAGAGGACGTAATATTTATTATACTAAAACCACACAATACCATACTATTAACTATAAAAGAGAAACGTATCTGATTTTATGACCTGACTGTAACAGATGTACATAGGAGCAGTATTATAGTAGTTATATTCTTGTACATAGGAGCAGTATTATAGTAGTTATATTCTTGTACATAGGAGCAGTATTATAGTAGTTATAATCTTGTACATAGGAGGTAGTATTATAGTAGTTATATTCTTGTACATAGGAGCAGTATTATAGTAGTTATATTCTTGTACATAGGAGCAGTATTATAGTAGTTATATTCTTGTACATAGGAGCAGTATTATAGTAGTTATATTCTTGTACATAGGAGCAGTATTATAGTAGTTATATTCTAGTACGTAGGAGCAGTATTATAGTAGTTATATTCTTGTACATAGGAGCAGTATTATAGTAGTTATATTCTTGTACATAGGAGCAGTATTATAGTAGTTATATTCTTGTACATAGGAGGTAGTATTATAGTAGTTATATTCTTGTACATAGGAGCAGTATTATAGTAGTTATATTCTTGTACATAGGAGCAGTATTATAATAGTTATATTCTTGTACATAGGAGGTAGTATTATAGTAGTTATATTCTTGCACATAGGAGCAGTATTATAGTAGTTATATTCTTGTACATAGGAGCAGTATTATAGTAGTTATATTCTTGTACATAGGGGGCAGTATTATAGTAGTTATATTCTTGTACATAGGAGTAGTATTATAGTAGTTATATTCTTGTACATAGGAGCAGTATTATAGTAGTTATATTCTTGTACATAGGAGCAGTATTATAGTAGTTATATTCTTGTACATAGGAGCAGTATTACAGTAGTTATATTCTTGTACATAGGAGCAGTATTATAGTAGTTATATTCTTGTACATAGGGGTCAGTATTATAGTAGTTATATTCTTGTACATAGGAGCAGTATTATAGTAGTTATATTCTTGTACATAGGAGCAGTATTATAGTAGTTATATTCTTGTACATAGGGGGCAGTATTATAGTAGTTATATTCTTGTACATAGGAGCAGTATTATAGTAGTTATATTCTTGTACATAGGAGGCAGTATTATAGTAGTTATATTCTTGTACATAGGAGCAGTATTATAGTAGTTATATTCTTGTACATAGGAGCAGTATTATAGTAGTTATATTCTTGTACATAGGGGGCAGTATTATAGTAGTTATATTCTTGTACATAGGAGTAGTATTATAGTAGTTATATTCTTGTACATAGGAGGTAGTATTATAGTAGTTATATTCTTCTACATAGGAGGCAGTATTATAGTAGTTATATTCTTGTACATAGGAGGTAGTATTATAGTAGTTATATTCTTATACATAGGAGGTAGTATTATAGTAGTTATATTCTTGTACATAGGAGTAGTATTATAGTAGTTATATTCTTGTATATAGGAGCAGTATTATAGTAGCTATATTCTTGTACATAGGAGTAGTATTATAGTAGTTATATTCTTGTACATAGGGGGCAGTATTATAGTAGATATTCTTGTACATAGGAGTAGTATTATAGTAGTTATATTCTTGTACATAGGAGGTAGTATTATAGTAGTTATATTCTTGTACATAGGAGCAGTATTATAGTAGTTATATTCTTGTACATAGGGGGTCAGTATTATAGTAGTTATATTCTTGTATATAGGAGCAGTATTATAGTAGCTATATTCTTGTACATAGGAGTAGTATTATAGTAGTTATAGTCTTGTACATAGGAGTAGTATTATAGTAGTTATAGTCTTGTACATAGGAGTAGTATTATAGTAGTTATAGTCTTGTACATAGGAGGTAGTATTATAGTAGTTATATTCTTGTACATGGGAGCAGTATTATAGTAGTTATATTCTTGTACATTAGACAGTATTATAGTAGTTATATTCTTGTACACAGGAGTAGTATTATAGTAGTTATATTCTTGTACATAGGAGGTAGTATTATAGTAGTTATATTCTTGCACATAAGAGCAGTATTATAGTAGTTATATTCTTGTACATAGGGGCAGTATTATAGTACTTATATTCTTGTACATAGTAGTATTATAGTAGTTATATTCTTGTACATAGGAGTAGTATTATAGTAGCTATATCCTTGTACATAGTGGGGCAGTATTATAGTAGTTATATTCTTGTACATAGGAGTAGTATTATAGTAGTTATATTCTTGTACATAGGAGGCAGTATTATAGTAGTTATATTCTTGTACATAGGAGTAGTATTATAGTAGTTATATTCTTGTACATAGGAATAGTATTATAGTAGTTATATTCTTGTACATAGGAGTAGTATTATAGTAGTTATATTCTTGTACATAGGGGGCAGTATTATAGCAGTTATATTCTTGTACATAGGAGGTAGTATTATAGTAGTTATATTCTTGTACATAGGAGCAGTATTATAGTAGTTATATTCTTGTACATAGGAGCAGTATTATAGTAGTTATATTCTTGTACATAGGAGGTAGTATTATAGTAGTTATATTCTTGTACATAGGAGCAGTATTATAGTAGTTATATTCTTGTACATAGGAGGTAGTATTATAGTAGTTATATTCTTGTACATAGGAGCAGTATTATAGTAGTTATATTCTTGTACATAGGAGCAGTATTATAGTAGTTATATTCTTGTACATAGGAGCAGTATTATAGTAGTTATATTCTTGTACATAGGAGCAGTATTATAGTAGTTATATTCTTGTATATAGGAGTAGTATTATAGTAGTTATATTCTTGTACATAGGAGTAGTATTATAGTAGTTATATTCTTGTACATAGGGGGCAGTATTATAGTAGTTATATTCTTGTACATAGGAGCAGTATTATAGTAGTTATATTCTTGTACATAGTGGCAGTATTATAGTAGTTATATTCTTGTACATAGGAGCAGTATTATAGTAGTTATATTCTTGTACATAGGAGCAGTATTATAGTAGTTATATTCTTGTACATAGGAGCAGTATTATAGTAGTTACATTCTTGTACATAGGAGCAGTATTATAGTAGTTATATTCTTGTACATAGGAGCAGTATTATAGTAGTTATATTCTTGTACATAGGAGCAGTATTATAGTAGTTATATTCTTGTACATGGTTTTTAGTATGACCATAATGGCATGTATACTGTGTGCATCCCAGACCTCTCCTATTTATGTATATGTACACTGTCTAGGATTAAACTATCACAGTCTTGATGTGGTTTCTCCTTCGGTGTAGTCAGTGCTATTTCTGTGCTCCTATGTTGTAATTATAGTAAAATGTTGTAACTTCCGTACTATTTTGTACTTTCCTGGAGATAAGTTCCCACCAATCTGAATGCAACAAAAATAGTTCCTGAACCAGATTCTAGTTTGAAATAACCTTAAATTCCATAAACTCCAGTTAATAGGGATAACAGGGTCATGTCCTGAGGACCTGTAGGGATGACCTATGGAGCTCTGCACTGTGTGAATGCAGATTATGCAGTAATAGGGCTTTGAACAATTGAGCCTTTGGGGTTATGCAACTTTGCCCTAAAAAACCTGTAAAGACCTGCTGTAGTTTGATCGTAGAAAGTAGAGTTTGTAGAGTCATGTATAGGAAAAGAATTTGATAGGGTCTTGTAGTTATGGGACTGATAACCTGTACATTTGTGGCATTGTGAAACTGCGCAATTGGGGCCAGTGAAATCTGCACTAGTGAGTAGAGGTAGGCGAACTCCTCAATCAGTGGCGTAAACACCGGGGTAGCAGCGGTTACGGCTGCCACATGGCTCGGGACCCCTGATGCCTTTTTTTTTTTACTAGGCCGTTACCTGCTCGAATAACCCCAGCAGGTAACTGGCCCTATATACTTACTGATCCCCACTCCTGCTCACAGCCGCCTCCGCTTCCCCTTCTGCATCCCATATCATGTTGCTGGGGCCCCCTGGACGGCAGAAGGGGATGCAGAGGCGGCTGTGAGCAGGAGTGGGGATTGGTAAGTGAGGCCGCGGGCCCGCAAACCCCAACAAATACTGCTATTATTATACTCTGGGGCGCAGGGGAGGTGACAAACATAAAAACCTGTGTTACTCAGCTCTTCTGAGCTCCGGCATTCTCCAGGCAGTTTTTGGGCTTTTTTGTTGACGTCCCAGACGTCACGTTGGCCAGGCCGGCGTCATTATGTGTTGCGACGCCATCCTGGCCCATGTGACGTCTGTACCGACATTGAAGAGAGCCGAAAGCAGCAAGAAGTGCACCGGAGTGCAGGAGAGGTGAGTAACATTGGCTTTTATGTTTGTCACCTCCCTGGATATCCGATCATTATACTCTGGGGTCTTTTATAATAACAGTTCATGGGTGGTCCACTATGGGGCATAATACTGTTCGGGTTTGTTTTCCTTGTTTGTTTCTGGTCAAACAAGTTTGGTATGAACCACACATTAAATGGCTTAAAACATAGTGTAGAACACTGTCAGGGCTACGAGAGAAACCTGACGCTCCTGTTGGCCAATCAGTATTAAAATCAATAGCAGCAGTGGCTCTTCTCTGATAGTGGGCCCACCATTGATAATATCGGCGGTGGTCCTGCTATAATTTATCCCTGCTCTGTGACACTTGCGGTTTTAGAAATCGCAGCATGTCAATTATGCCTACGGAAACGCCGGCGGTTTCCCTATAGATATACTTGAAACTGAAAGTCCGCAGAGGAAACCTCTGCGAACTTTCTGTGCTAAGCGCTGCGGGAAGAACCATGATGCTTTACTGCTGCGGTTTTTACCGCAGCGCTTTTTTGCGGGACGCCACGTGGGGCCTTAGCCAAAGACTTTGGATTTTTCATTGTTGGGACTGGAGAGCTGATGACTAATTTGGCTGCAAAACTGTTCATTATTGAGATTGTGGAGATATCACTGTTGGGTCTATGGAGATGTTCACTATTGGATTTATAGAATTGTTCACTGTTTTGAGACTTTAGAGCTCTACATCATTGAGGCTGAGAAGTCATTCCCTTTTAAGACTTTGGATTTTTCAATGTTGGGGATCTACAGCTGATCTCTATTTGGCTGCAAGGCTGTTCACTATTAATACTGTGGAGTTGTTCACTATTGACAATGTGGAGTTGTTCACTATTGGGTCTATGAAGCTGTTCTCTATGGAGACTGGAGCGGTTCACTATTTTGGGACTTTGGAGCTTTACATTATTAAGGTTAATTTGTTCTCTATTACGACTTTGGACTTTTCACTGTTGGGGCTGTACAGCTGATCACTAGTTTGGCTGCAAAATTGTTCAATATTGGGACTGTGAAACTGTTCACTATTTTGGGACTTTGGAGCTTTATATTATTGAGGCTACGTTGTTCTCTATTAAGACTTTTCACTGTTGGGGCTGTACAGCTGATCACTAATGTTTGGTTGCAAAGCTGTTCAATATTGGGACTGTGAAGCTTTCATTATGGGGACTGTGGAACTATTCACTATTGGCAATGATCAGCTGTTCATTATTGGAACTGTGGAGCTGCTCACTATTTATCTATGGAGCTTTTCACTATTGGGACTGTGGAAATGTTCACTATTGGGCATGAGAAGCTTTTCACTATTGAGTCTGTGGAGCTTTTCACTATTGAGACTGTAGCCCTGTCCACTATTCAGGTGGTGTAGATGTACGTTGTGGTTGTAAATCTGTTCATTTTCGGAATTGTGGAGCTGTTCACTATTGAGGCTGTGGAGATGTTCACCATTCTGGCTTTGGAGGTGTTCACTTTTGACTCTGATGAGCTACACACAATAAGGAGCAGTGAAGCTTTTCACTATTGATGCTGCTGAGATGTGCACTATTGATCTATTCACTATTGGGACTGTGGAGATGTTTACTATTGATCTATGAAGGTGTTCACCATTGGGACTGTGGAGATGTTCACTATTGATCTATGAAGCTGTTCACTGTTGAGGCTGTGGAGATGTTCACCATTTTGTCTATGGTGTTCTCTTTTGACTCTGATGAGCTACTCACTATAAGGGGTTGTGGAGCTTTTCACTATTGATGCTGCTGAGATGTGCACTATTGAGGCTACTGAATGGTACCCTTTTATGTAACAATCTGTGAGCAATGTTCAGTGTTTCACATTCCGGCAGGTGTTTATTTGGTAAAGGTTTTTTTCCCCATGTGAACATGACATAATCTATAAACTGTTTTTGTCTCAGTTGCAGAATATTCTTTGCGAGGCCTGAGAACTGTTATTTCAGCTTTCTGCGGTGACTCCCGGTGGCCTGTGTCTTGTTTTTCTGTTTTTTTTTTCTGTTCTCTTTCGCTTTTGAAGATGGTCGATTATCAACGTCCCAGAAAAAACTATTGTTCGCCCAGTGTAATGCGTGCCAAACACGTGCAGCGAGGCGTACAGCACACATCCTGTAGCAACAGAGACAATGGAAGTCCGCAGCAACAATGGGGGACGAGTCACATGACATCATCAGAACAAAGCTAGAGTTACCCAGTACTCCCTGAAGGACAGAGCCCCAACGCGTCTCACACCTCCGCCCGGCCGGCTCTGAACATGCAGATATTAATAGCCCGCAGAGAAAAACAAATATTTGATCACAGTCAGAATCACGAGGTTATGTGAACTATAAAGTCAGACTTTTTGGGTTATAAGAACTTCCCATCACAACACACACGGTGGTTGCCACAAGATTCTGGCTGGTTGCCCAGACCTTAAAATTAGCAAATCCATAGAACAGGTTAGCAATGCCAATGGGACGTCCATTACAAGTTGTGATTAGTGTTACATTTATGTATACATAATATCAATATGCTGGCACCACAGAGGTTGCAGCTGCGACCAGGCCCAGAAGCCAGGGGGGCCCACAACGCACCCTAAACCCACCAGAGTTGACGAAACTTCTTTGATCTCCATTCTGATTCCCTATGATCACCAGCAATCTGTACATTGTAAATATATTCCCCCTGCCCTCTGGTGCACTGGAGTGGGGAGATTTATGATACACAGCCTTCCACTGTCAGAAAGGGGATAATTAAAATTTTAATTACTAAAATAGTGGTATATCAAAAGCATATCGTCAAGGAAGGATTCTGTAGCACAAAAGGGGGTACAATTACTATATAGGGGGCACTGACAGGGACAGGAATGCTGGGAAGCATGTGTGCACAGGCATGGTGTGAACAAGTCTTCATGGCGGTCTGGGCCAGATAGAGAAGGAAAGGGAAATGTAAATGCTGTTAAAATGTACAAATGGGAGCAGATGATAAAGTTGATGTTCGTGAGAAGTTGCACAGGAGGCCCAAGATGCACTTTTGCACCAGGACCCTCAGCCTTTACTTGTGTCTGTGAACATAGCAGTGGCAAGAGCCCTTTAAGGAAGGGATTAGAAATTCCAAATGCAAAAAAAAAAAAGACTTACTGTAATAATAGGTTAGGAATATGGGTTAGGATTAGAATTTAGGGGTAGGGTTAAATGGTTAGGGGTTAGAGGTAGGAATAATGGTTTAGGGATTAGGGTTAAGATTAGAGTTTGGGGTTAGGTTTAGGGGTTTGGATTAGTAGTAACATCTGCCAATAGATGAGTATAAAGCAAAATGTTTATTGGACTCTTTAAATGGGAGCTTTTCTGCTGTATAGATTAAAGTGACTATTACAGTATATACATTATGTCCCCGACGCTTTATGTCCAGATCAAGTGGGTGCAGCAGATTATCTTGTCAGTTCCAGTGAGTAAGTCAGCTGGTTATCGCCAGTAAGGGCAGAACACGAGGTCAACTCCCAGGACTTTATCAGCTGTCACTCTGAGACCCGTCTGTAGTAACGTCTGTAATAACATCTGTAATAATGTCTGTAATAACCGCCTCCGATCACGAGGTTTGTATATTTATTTTCATTTAAAAACATAAGGGCGTATGTGAAGAGATGGAGGGAACAGATAAAGCCGGAAATGCTCAAAATACATTGTATCACAGATGAAGATGGAGATATACACATACATTGTATAACATGTAATACAATACACTCACTGACATAATAATACCGCACCAAGAACTGTCTCCTGTCCTGAAGATTTCTTAGTGTTATGTAATGATGATCTTTGGAAGTGATGACAATATTACAGCCAAAGGAGAAGGTTATTGGGAAGAACTGGACAATTGGGTGCAGGCTCTAGGACCCTGTTAGCATTTCTAGCCTGGATACAAGATGAGATACGGCAGGACATGGAGGTATACAGGTTCTGTATGGTATCCTGCAGTACATTTACCACAGATGTTACAGCTGGGCCTGTAGCCTGGATACAAGATGAGATACGGCAGGACATGGAGGTATACAGGCTCTGTATGGTATCCTGCAGTACATTTACCACAGATGTTACAGCTGGGCCTGTAGTCTGGATACAAGATGAGATACGGCAGGACATGGAGGTATACAGGTTCTGTATGGTACCCTGCAGTACATTTACCACAGATGTTACAGCTGGGCCTGTAACCTGGATACAAGATGAGATACGGCAGGACATGGAGGTATACAGGCTCTGTATGGTATCCTGCAGTACATTTACCACAGATGTTACAGCTGGGCCTGTAACCTGGATACAAGATGAGATACGGCAGGACATGGAGGTATACAGGATCTGTATGGTATCCTGCAGTACATTTACCACAGATGTTACAGCTGGGCCTGTAGTCTGGATACAAGATGAGATACGGCAGGACATGGAGGTATACAGGTTCTGTATGGTATCCTGCAGTACATTTACCACAGATGTTACAGCTGGGCCTGTAGTCTGGATACAAGATGAGATACGGCAGGACATGGAGGTATACAGGCTCTGTATGGTATCCTGCAGTACATTTACCACAGATGTTACAGCTGGGCCTGTAGTCTGGATACAAGATGAGATACGGCAGGACATGGAGGTATACAGGTTCTGTATGGTATCCTGCAGTACATTTACCACAGATGTTACAGCTGGGCCTGTAGCCTGGATACAAGATGAGATACGGCAGGACATGGAGGTATACAGGCTCTGTATGGTATCCTGCAGTACATTTACCACAGATGTTACAGCTGGGCCTGTAGTCTGGATACAAGATGAGATACGGCAGGACATGGAGGTATACAGGTTCTGTATGGTATCCTGCAGTACATTTACCACAGATGTTACAGCTGGGCCTGTAGCCTGGATACAAGATGAGATACGGCAGGACATGGAGGTATACAGACTCTGTATGGTATCCTGCAGTACATTTACCACAGATGTTACAGCTGGGCCTGTAGTCTGGGTACAAGATGAGATACGGCAGGACATGGAGGTATACAGGTTCTGTATGGTATCCTGCAGTACATTTACCACAGATGTTACAGCTGGGCCTGTAGTCTGGATACAAGATGAGATACGGCAGGACATGGAGGTATACAGGTTCTGTATGGTATCCTGCAGTACATTTACCACACATGTTACAGCCGGGCCTGTAGCCTGGATACAAGATGAGATACGGCAGGACATGGAGGTATACAGGTTCTGTATGGTATCCTGCAGTACATTTACCACACATATTACAGCTGGGCCTGTAGTCTGGATACAAGATGAGATACGGCAGGACATGGAGGTATACAGGTTCTGTATGTTATCCTGCAGTACATTTACCACAGATGTTACAGCTGGGCCTGTAGTCTGGATACAAGATGGGATACGGCAGGACATGGAGGTATACAGGTTCTGTATGGTATCCTGCAGTACATTTACCACAGATGTTACAGCTGGGTCTGTAGTCTGGATACAAGATGAGATACGGCAGGACATGGAGGTATACAGGCTCTGTATGGTATCCTGTGGTACATTTACCACAGATGTTACAGCTGGGCCTGTAGTCTGGATACAAGATGAGATACGGCAGGACATGAGGTATACAGGTTCTGTATGGTATCCTGCAGTACATTTACCACAGATGTTACAGCTGGGCCTGTAGTCTGGATACAAGATGAGATACGGCAGGACATGGAGGTATACAGGCTCTGTATGGTATCCTGCGGTACATTTACCACAGATGTTACAGCTGGGCCTGTAGTCTGGATACAAGATGAGATACGGCAGGACATGGAGGTATACAGGTTCTGTATGGTATCCTGCAGTACATTTACCACAGATGTTACAGCTGGGCCTGTAGTCTGGATACAAGATGAGATACGGCAGGACATGGAGGTATACAGGCTCTGTATGGTATCCTGCAGTACATTTACCACTGATGTCACAGCTGGGCCTGTAGTCTGGATACAAGATGAGATACGGCAGGACATGGAGGTATACAGGCTCTGTATGGTATCCTGCAGTACATTTACCACAGATGTTACAGCTGGGCCTGTAGCCTGGATACAAGATGAGATACGGCAGGACATGGAGGTATACAGGCTCTGTATGGTATCCTGCAGTACATTTACCACAGATGTTACAGCTGGGCCTGTAGTCTGGATACAAGATGAGATACAGCAGGACATGGAGGTATACAGGCTCTGTATGGTATCCTGCAGTACATTTACCACAGATGTTACAGCTGGACCTGTAGTCTGGATACAAGATGAGATACGGCAGGACATGGAGATATACAGGCTCTGTATGGTGTCCTGCAGTACATTTACCACAGATGTTACAGCTGGGCCTGTAGTCTGGATACAAGATGAGATACAGCAGGACATGGAGGTATACAGGCTCTGTATGGTATCCTGCAGTACATTTACCACAGATGTTACAGCCAGGCCTGTAGTCTGGATACAAGATGAGATACGGCAGGACATGGAGGTATACAGGTTCTGTATGGTATCCTGCAGTACATTTACCACAGATGTTACAGCTGGGCCTGTAGTCTGGATACAAGATGAGATACGGCAGGACATGGAGGTATACAGGTTCAGTATGGTATCCTGCAGTACATTTACCACAGATGTTACAGCTGGGCCTGTAGTCTGGATACAAGATGTATATACGGCAGGACATGGAGGTATACAGGTTCTGTATGGTATCCTGCAGTACATTTACCACAGATGTTACAGCCGGGCCTGTACTTCCTGCACACCAAATACCTTTCTGCTAAGTGCCTGGAAATGGTGCGGACAGAGACCGGGGGTGTAATGGAAGAGCCCTCTGTGTTTGGATGGTGGACAAGGAAACTACAGGAGCTGCTCGTGCTTTGTCGGGGATCAAACAATCCTCTCCACTGGTGATCTGTTCACTGTGTGTGCCCTCACATAACAGCTGATCCCAACACTGTCTAACAGCTAAGTCACAGCGGCCTATTGAAACGACCATTCTGCTACTTTCAGTCCAAGGAAGGAGTCACGATTACAATTACTATGTTGATGCCTCTGACAGGGGATGGGAATGATGGAAGCTTATGTTTACAGATATATTGTAAAGAAGCCATCATGGTGGTCTGGACAAGATAGAGAAGGAAGGGGTAATGCATTTTTTGCCGTGAGCTTATAGTTACACCCCTGACAATTGAGGAGGCCTCACTACACATCCTTTGTTCCCCATCACACTGTCATAGGATTAAATTCTTGCAGCCTGCAGCTGCCTCTAAGGGGAGCTTGTGGCATCTGGATTAATGACAAACATGTCAGCTCCCTCTAGTGGTGGCTGCAGGCAATCTGAAAGAGTGAGTGAGGTGATGGCAGAGGCAGTATAGAGCCGGACTCCTCATCCGAGATAGCAGTGGCCTGGTCTGCCTCTATGGTAAGTGCACTGCTGCTGCGGCATACTAACACAACCAGACATTATATACATCTAGTAGTAAAAGCAAAATAAGCTCCATGTTTTCATTCCTTCCAGATGGTAATGATACAGCTGCTTTCCGATATGAAGCTATGTCCGCTCTAGCGTGAAGATCCGAGAGCGGGGCCTGGAATGCACTTAGTGTAATGTCAATTGTTTTTATACAGACCGGAAAAATCAGTAAAATAACATTGTGCACTTGTAAAAACTGTGTGCTACAGCACACACGGGGTTAATGCATATACTGTATAAATCTAGGAGACCCGACACCTACATGATTTATTTATAGAACCTGGAGCGGCGATATAAAAGTAAAAGAATCTTGCAGAAGTAACATAAAAAATATTCTAGATCTGGGCAAAACTGGTAGAAAGTGTTATGTCTGGTGCAGGGGCTGATGACATCATCATTATTATCACAGATAGCACATGCAGTATAATCCTAAAACAAGCCTGTGTAACATGGAGAGGCAGTCTATTATGTAAACTCACTGAAACTACTTGTGCACACACTGCTACATATACTACAAAGGTGGTCACCCAGACAGGAAGTCATGTGGCAGCTAGACAACTTACACATAGCTCCTGCGGGGAGGTGTAATATATATGTATATGCAATAGTAACTATACTCTGTATACACAGCTGCTACCGTGAAGTTATACTTTAAAAGGAAAGTGTCACCAGGAAATAACCCAAGTTAAACATATTCTAGTAAGAATTTTTGATGATTTTTTTTTTACTTTTGCAGGTCACTATCTGTATTAAAAAAAAGAACTATATCCTGCAGTTTTCACTCTGACCACTAAGTCTAATATCAAACGAACACTTGCCAATTCTGTAGAGTTTTTCTTTGCAGCAGTGACCTCATATACATCACAGACAGTATTAAAATAGAAGATAACACCTCTATAGATAACACCACTGACCCATCATTACATCACTACTGACCATAGATGATGTCACAGCTTATCTCCTCCCCCTCCCTGCATAGAGCATGTCTAGAAAACACTCCCATAGACCTCTGTGACTCGACCCCAGACTATTGCTTCCTGTGGCCATGACTGTGTTGTAAAGCAGATCACTAAATGCTGTTAACAGAGCTGTTAATTTATAATCAGAAAATAAAGATTAGAAAAAAGAATGATGATACATTCCCTTTAACTAATTTTGGAACAATCTCATCCAGTGTTTTTCTAACTTGGACAGCCCCTTTAACTGATGAGATCATGAGCAGTTCTGTCAGCATCCTAATAGTTAATCCCCTTCCTGTATACAGTATGGGCAGGTCTATCAGGGTAAGGCAAGTCATGGTCATAAAAACACCCAGAATCATTTATCACCCTAATACCTCCTGGTTTTGTGTTTTTAAGGTATGAAGGATACAGAACGATACGAGGGATTACATTATATAATGGGACATAAAGACCTGGATGCAGCATGTACTACGAGGCTTTATTTTACAAGATTTTATTGGTACTTTTAGGGCGTAGATGTGAAGAGAGATGCTGGAGACAAGGGGTGCGGTGCAGGGGTTGTCACTTGTCAGCAGTTGTCAGGTACAAATAAATATGAAGCTTTTACGACAGTTGCCGGCATTATTGCCTGTAGTATTCATTCTATGAGCAACACCTGAAAGTAAAAAAGTCAGAGAATCTATAAATCCCAAAAATGTATATAGATAATACGTAGATAGATAGAGAGAGAGAGACAGAGAGATTAATTAATAGATAGATAGATAGATAGATAGATATGAGATAGATAGATAGATAGATAGATAGATAGATAGATAGATATGAGATTGATAGATAGATAGATAGATAGATAGATAGATAGATATGAAATAGATATGAGATAGATGAGATAGATAGATAGATAGATAGATAGATAGATATGAGATTGATAGATAGATAGATATTAGATAGATAGATATTAGATAGATAGATAGATAGATAATATAGATAGATATATAGATAGATAGATAGATAGATAGATAGATAGATATGAGTAGATAGATATGAGTAGATAGATAGATAGATAGATAGATAGATAGATTGAGATAGATAGATAGATAGATAGATAGATAGATAGATATGAGATTGATAGATAGATAGATAGTTAGATATGATAGATATGAGATAGATAGATAGATAGATAGATAGATAGATAGATATGATATTGATAGATAGATAGATATTAGATAGATAGATATTAGATAGATAGATAGATAGATAGATAATATAGATAGATAATATAGATAGATAGATAGATATGAGATAGATAGATATGAGATAGATAGATAGATAGATATGAGATAGATAGATAGATATGAGATAGATAGATAGATACGAGATAGATAGATAGATATGATATAGATAGATATGAGATAGATAGATAGATAGATAGATAGATAGAAAGATAGATATGGTAGATAGATAGATAGATAGATAGATAGATAGATAGATAGGAGATAGATATGAGATAGATAGATAGATAGATAGTAGATATGATGAGATAGATAGATAGATAGATAGATAGATAGATAGATAGGAGATAGATATGAGATAGATATGAGATACATAGATAGATAGATAGATAGATAGATAGATAGATAGATATGAGATAGATAGATAGAAGGGATAGATAGATAGATAGATAGATGAGATAGATAGATATGAGATAGATAGATAGATAGATAGATAGATAGGAGATAGATAGATAGATAGATAGATAGATAGATAGATAGATAGATAGATATGTAATGTGATGACCTGTTTTGTTCAGTGTTGTCTGGTTATAACCGTCTCTATGTGTATCTGACCCCCATCACTAGGGGTCGCTCATGTGTACGTGCCCCTGCCCCACACCCTTTGGCCTCTCACAGCTGACCAGTGTCCTTTATTGAATAATCACAATAAACTAAATACATCTATGTAGACACAGAGGTGAACTGACCGGTCCCCGGAGCCTGGGGTGAGGATTAGTGTCATCATGTCAGTGGGGAACAAGAAGTATCCGCCCTGTTGTCAGCTGTAGATAAGTACTGGAATAAAGACATTGACCAGCATTATGTAAATAAACGTCACCCATTGCTTCCCATTCCTCTGCTTGTAGTTCACATCATGAGGCTGAAAACCTGTAGAGAACTAGATGATAGATTGCTAGAATTGTATACTTTGGGAGGTGGTTGATACCTGTTACCTGCTCACAGAGCATTGTCTATACTGGATACAATTGTATACTCCTCTGAGAGGTGAACGATACCTGTTACCTGCTCACAGAGCATTGTCTATACTGGATACAATTGTATACTCCTCTGAGAGGTGAACGATACATGTTACCTGCTCACAGAGCATTGTCTATACTGGATATAATTGTATACTCCTCTGAGAGGCGAACGATACCTGTTACCTACAGTATGTACAGGGTTACTGACTATAAATGGAAACGAGTCGTCTCATTCACTGACAGCAAGCAGAGATCTTGGTGAAAATCTGAAGCACAAAGTATATTAGAAAGCTGAAGAACTTTCAATCTATACATCTATTAAACCATCAATGACTAAACTGCCTGATCAGGGGGAATTTTAGTTGATAAAAAAGTGAATCTCGCAAGTTGATCGATTAGGCCGAACGCTGGTATTTGGGACCAACAACCAGCCCAAAAATTCCAGTATGGAATTCATCAGACTAAAACAAGAAATGAAGGAATCGTCCATTTTTTGCTGATGAAAATCTAATGATTATGTCTTAAATCTAGGAATCCTGTTTAGTCCTTGTAAGAAGAAAAATATCCTCAACTGAGATCTGTTACTATTGTATCCAGTCTAGACAATGCTCTGTGAGCTAAACATATCAGAAGCAGTTGCGCAGATCCCTCTGCGAGTTTGCTACAGTGTATCAGTCTAGAGCCAGGCTGTTGAGCTCACAGAGCATTGTCTAGACTAAATACATTGTATCCACTTCTTTGCTACTAGGTTACTGCCTCTGAATGTAACCAAGAGTCTTCTCATTCACTGACAGCAAGCTAATATTTTGTTGGTGCCCCCTGGAATACTCTGCCAATACTCCCCCCAGCTATGCCCCTGGCCTGGCTGATTGACATGCAATGTGTAGACGTTCCCTACAGGTCTCAATAACTTGCAATTTTCTGGTTACTAAATTGTAAAGTGTGTTGGATACATCTCATTATGTGCGAGGCTTTTCCATTTCAATGAGGCTTTGTTCTTATTGTTCTCCGCTCAGTAAGATTGATCTCTTGACAACCCCAGGCCGGCTGGTTCCTTCTTTTAATGAATGCTTACAAGGAGTTTTCGAGCTCCTAGAAGGTGAAGCACTGCATCTGACCTCACAAAACTCCACTCCACAGGAAAGAGTTCCCGGAGACCAAGCTCTGACAACCCAGTGCGCAATGCAGGCCGCCAAGCACCTATTGTCCGGGGCAGGGTTGTCCTGGCCGGGGGCCAGCTATCTATAGGGGGGGCTCAGGTTTATACAAGTGGAAACACAGCTGGGAATGAAGTTTGGAGCTCAGAGCTGTTTTGCTTCCAAGTATGGTCAGGAAGGGAAAGCGCAACGCGTTCTGGCCCTCTGTCATGTCTTGTTTTACGTAACCGACACATCACTGACTATTGTTTGTATATATTATAGTAAATGGCACCAGGATCTCCTGGAAGACAGAAGACGTAGGCGACGCTAAATATATACACAGGAGGTCAATGTCCAGGTGGTCAACTCTAACACCACATATGGGGGTGCGGGGATTCTTCTTACGAGCAGGATGTGACCCAAATAAAGTAGGTTTAGACAAGAGCAAGCCAAAAACACAAGCAAGTCTGGGGCATATATAGGATCTCCATAGGAAAGGGCGGCCACATGCAGCGGGGCCTACAGTGAAGGTGGCCAAATACTGCAACCACCATTAAACTGGCCATACACATTAGATGTAGGTCATGGATTAGACATGCTGAATCTCTACATGTCCAGTCCTTTTGGGAGATAAGCCAATGCCAAAGGAGTCTGACAACTCCCTTGTCCTTATTGAGAACATATGCAAGCTTGTCCGAGCCCAGCATGCAAGTTTATGGGATGATCAGGAGAGATAGCTGTCAGCTATATAAGTGTTCGGCCAACTGGCATCAGTTATTGAAGGTGTATAGTGTGTTATATTCCGGGAGGGGTTAATAATTGTGACGTACAGTGGTTTGTGGCTCTGGTAATGTTCCTACCACAAATGATCATTCACAATGACCAACGTCAAAATCTGATCTGTCATGTTGGTAAATCTCGGCCATGATCAGCCAGAAATATAAGTGTAGAGTACAAATTTGGGAGATCATTTGCCATTTTTTCGATCTTTTTTTTCAATGCTGGCCCCCTGATGGGCAGTTTAGTTGGATGATGGGATTGTACATATGAGTGATCTTATCCATAGATCAGTAGTATTTTGGGCAATAATTATCTCATGTGTATGGCTGCCTTAAAGAGAACCCTCCACCAACCCCAATTCATCTGCCAATGACCTTAGACTTGCATCCTCTGTTATCCGAACATCCCACTCCCGTCTCCAAGACTTTTCTCGAGCTGCACCGCTGCTCTGGAATGCTTTACCCAAGACAATCCGATTAATCCCCAACTACAGCAGCTTCAAAACTGCCCTAAAATCACATCTGTATGGTCAGGCTTATCACGTGCCCTGATCACCATGTAGTGTGCGGAGGTGCAAAACAATAACACCTTTTATCCTTCCTCCTCTGTTCCTCAGATCCTGGCCTCTCCATCTAGAAGTTACACTGCACTCCTTGCACTTAGTATCTGTTTATTCACAGATACTGGCTGGTGACGGGTTCATTCAGCTTCAGTTACATAACCTTTTCTATTAAAGATGTCTGGACCATTGTAGCAAACAAGCCCTCTGACCTCTTGTGTCTTGTGTCCCCCTATCTCCTCATAGATTGTAAGCTCTTGTGTCCCCCTATCTCCTCATAGATTGTAAGCTCTTGCGCCCGGGCCCTCGCTCCTATTGTTTGATATGTTTATTTCTTTGTCACATTGTAATGTCTCATATTGTCTGTTCATGTGTCCTCTGATTTGTAAAGTGCTACGGAATATGTTGGCGCTATATAAAGGAAGTTATTATTATTATTTATTTATTATTATTATTATTTGCATCCTTCAATAGGATTCTGGCACAGTTGGCATTTTTTCTCTAGCCCCCACCTTACCTGACCAATCGATGCTGTTAGTTTCAGCACTCAATATGCTTATTAGATTCTCTACTGTCAGGTGGGTGGTCTCAGACTATCCTCTCCAGCCCAGAACCGCCCACCTGACAGTACACAACCTATTTAGCATATTGGGTTCTGAAGCTAAAAGCACTGATTGGTCAGGAATGGTCAGGGTTAGAGGAAAAATTCCAACTGTGCCCATATCAATGGAGCTATACTAGGGATGAGCGAAGCAATTCGGATTGAACCAGGTTTCACCCAAATATTCTAAAAGTTTTGGGTTCAGAAGACCCCAGAGTATAATAATAGCACTTAAGGGCTGAACCTTGAGAGTATTCATTGAAACGAGTCTCGTGAGGTTCCCCTATCTCTATTAAAGATTGCAAAGATTTGGAGTGGGTGGTGAAAGGTCCTCTGTAAGTTTTGTTAGTTCTGTGCAGTTAGCAATGATAACCCCAGAACACGAGCGCACCTGTGCAGGGGCCGCCACTCTAAATCCACGCCCGAGGCCAGGGATCTGCTCTGTTATAATCAGCACTAATAGATCAATCCATAAATCTCTGCTTATGGCCAAGGGTGAACAGATGACCGGAGATGGTAATCGTACCGGGGCTGGAGGCAGCTTTGGCTCCGGGAAAATTGAAGTCTTCCAGTTATTACATGTGTTTAGGCTACAAGGCGTTCTGATCTCATCACTTGTGTCACGAGGAACTTTCCCCCGGGCACTAAGGTAATATACAAAGAAAACTGATAATCCTGCACCTGTAGACTCTGCATTGTCACATATTCCATATTATCCAACACTCCCTGGAAAGTCAAATTTCCATTGCGACTTTCACCAGTTGCTCCAGATCTTTTTCTTCTAACACTTGGACCAGTTCAGACGAGCTTATTACGGACACAATGCTGCACAAATCCTAGTGAGGCTTTTAATCAGAGAAAATCTTCTCATTCAGAGCAGACCTACTCTCAAAACTAAGTCTGTCTTGGGTTTAAGACCCAAGACAGACCTAGTGAAAAACTAAATAAAATAGAACAAGGATCTATCATCTATTGTCAGTAGTGGATGTAATGATGGCTCAGTGGTGTTATCTATAGAGGTGTTATCTTCTATTGTAATCCTATCTGTGATGTAAATGAGTTTCAGCTGCACAGACAACCCCTACAGAATTAGCAAGTGTCAGGCTATTATTAATCTTAGTGGTCAGAGTGAAAGATGCAAAATATAGTACATTTTAAAAATTTTAAATATAGCAATATGGAAAATAAAAATAATAAAAAATTATTAGTTTAAAAAAAGTTTATTTTCTGATTAAACATTTCCTTTACTCTCTCCAGAGATGTAAGGCTGGTCATTGCTTGGCTGGCAGCATTGGCAATTGGCAGACTATTATTAGGTTTAGTGGTCAAAGTGAAAATTGCAGGGTATAGTACTTTTTAAAATACAGATGGTAACATGAAAAAAATAAAAAATTCTGAAAAATTTGCTAAACATAAAAACCTGGTTCAAAAAAAATAGCTCATCTTTTGATGACACCTTGTCTTTGAGTAGGTATCCCCTGCCACTTCTTCATAGACCCCTATAAGACAGGAGTACCAACCTTTGCCCACCCACTGCCATTGTGTCTATGCCCTTGAACAAATATTGAATCATCTGTATACAGCCCACAGATCTGGCAGGAACCTTGGCAACAAGTGAATGGTTACTGTGTAACGCGATCTGTAACCGTAAACGGAAACTTTCCTCCTATCAGATCTGAAGTTCAGGGGCTTTGTCCAATTTCGGCTTCGCCCTTGATAGCGCACCCATCGCCTGTGCCTCATTATAGGACAGGGCACGCTCGGATTAGTGCAGCCCCAAACTCTGCATTCATAGAGAGTGAAGTCTTTGTTCCAGGACGCAGGGCTGTGTTTGTCTTAGCGGGCGCGGTTTGGTACTAAATGTGATACAAACGTCGTTTCCTCCTGTCCAAGAACAGAGATGTAAAAATAACAGAGAGGAGATTTATTCACAGGTCTCATAAAAATGAGAAGGACGGCTATAAAATCCACTGAAACATTGTTAAATAGCAGTTTTATCTGTTTACAACCAACATGGCCACCAGTACAGCTCAAAGGACAGTAGGGACAGATCCCTGTACAAGAAAATGCATAGTATAAAACCAGCTTTATTTAATCACCATATGACAGTATTATCTAATCGCCATATGGCGGTATTATTCAGTCACTGTATGGCGGTATTATTCAGTCACTGTATGGCGGTATTATTCAGTCAGTATATGGCGGTATTATTCAGTCACTGTATGGTGATATTCTTTAGTCACTCTATAGTGGTATTATTCAATTACTATGTAATTATATTATACAGTCACTATATGGTGGTACTATTCAGTCCACATATGGCAGTATTATTCACTCTCTATATAGCAGTATAATACAATCACTATATAGTGGTATTATTAAGTCACTATACGGTGTTATTTTTCTATGGAGGCATTATTCAGTCACTCTCTGGTTGTATTATTCAGTTAATTTGTAATGATATTACTCAGTCACTGTATGTTGCTATGATCTAGTCCACATATGGCAGCATTATTCAGTCCCTATATGGTAGTATTATCTAAACACTCTATGATGGTATTATTCTGTCATTGTATGTTGATATTATTCATTCACTGTATAGAGCATTATTCAGTTAGTATATAGTGGCAGTATTTAGTCACTGTGTGGTAGTATTATTTAGACACTCTATGGTGGTATTATTTTGTCATTGTATGGAGGTATAATTTATTCAGTATATTGTAACATTAATGAGTATCTCAATGGTGGAATTATTCAGTCCCCACATTGAGGTATTTTTTCTGTTAGTATATGGTGGTATTATTTAGTCATTCTATAGTGGTATAAATCAGTTACTGTGTGGCGGTATTATTCAGCCAGTATATGGTGGTATTATTTAGTCACTCTATAGTGGCATTAATCAATCAATCAATCAATCACTGTATGATAATATTATTCAATCAGTATATGGTGGTATTATTTAGTCTGTAATGGTATAAATTAGTCACTGTATTGTGATGGCGGTATTATTTAGTCACTCGATGGTGGTATTAATCGGTTACTGTGCGGTGGTATTAGTCAGCCAGTATATGGTGGTATTATTAAGTCACTTTGTAGTGGTATAAATCAGTTACTGTGTGGCGGTATTATTCAGCCAGTATATGGTGGTATTATTTAGTCACTCCATTGTGGTATAAATCAGTTACTGTGTGGCGGTATTATTCAGCCAGTATATGGTGGTATTATTTAGTCACTCCATTGTGGTATTAATCCGTTACTGTGTGGTGGTATTATTCAGCCAGTATATGGTGGTATTATTTAGTTATTCTATAGTGGTATTAATCAGTTACTGTGTGGCGGTATTATTCAGTCACTGTATGAAGGTAATATTTCTCTACTAGTACATTTCACCAACAGAATGAAGACTCTTCCCTTATCTTGACAAAGTCTTGGTCACATCATGCGGCAATCATCTATTTTATCACCATGTCCTCAAACTGACCTGGCGATACCCACAATGACTGGTCAACAGAGCCAAAGAGCCAGGGTATTTGGTTTTATTTTTTTAGATGGATTGAGTGGTTACCATTCATTTATGACCACACTATTAGATAAAGGGGGGGTGGGGGCATTAGGGTACAACTAAATCACCCAATTAACCCTATCATGGACAGCCCAGATAAACATGATGGGCTGTGATAAACGCGACCACCAACATAAAGGTCACAGGATCATCTTCTGTTTCATTCATAAACACTTGCCATAAAGCCATTCTCGTGTCATGTGATAAATACCGTCCATTCAGCCCAGAAGTCTCTGCCAGACCAGATAAGCCCCGAGCACAGAATGTTCAGTAATTATCAGAGTTATCTCCTTGTTCCAGGATGACAGGAGATCACAATATTATTGTGGTGAAGCTTTCCAGACAGTAAAGGAGCACTGGCAGCCCACATGTTCTTATTCACTTAAAGGGACACTTAAAGGATGGGTTCCCTTTGGCAAGTACGTTTTTTATTGCTTCAGTAAACCTAAAATGAAAGAAAATTAAATAATGTGGCAAGCAGTCTTGGTTAAAATCCCCCCATTGGTTATATAGCTCCAATGCAGACCTATGCGTCTCCATGGTTACAGACTACAAACTACAAACCCTATGTAGTCTGATCCTACAGTCATATTTTCTTCAATCTATACCCTACTAAATGTCAACATGGAAAAGGCCATATTAATACTTTCCTTTTCATTTCATTGGAGGACAACTTATTAAAGTGCATTGTCTGCAATGTAGACCAGGTAAGCCATCTTTTTAACTAAGCATCTATGATCAGCCATTTTTGTTTTTTTTACACTCACACTATTTTCTGTGTTTAGTATCCTTTTCTCCTTAAAGAGATCTTTTCAGAATTAAATAAACATCTTTCAAAAACAGCGCCACGCTTACGTAGAGGTTGTATCTGGTATTGCAGCTCAGTTTTAAGTAAAATAGAGCTGAGCTGTAATACCACTTACAACCTGTGGACAGGTGTGACGCTGTTTTTAGAAGAAAGCAGCTACTTTTTTTAACTGGCCATGGGAATGCAGTGATGAAAAAATCTAAAGATTGACTTCACCATTACTCTTAGGGTTGGAAATAAATCTCAGATCAGGGGGTCCGACCTCCGGTAGGCCAACAATTACCTGCCTGAAGGAGTAAGCATCGTGGGTACAAGACACAGCTTAATATTTGCCTGTCCCATTACCAGACATACACCTACCTGATATTAATGGCCTATCCTACATTGACACCCTTAATTATGTCATTCCAGAAAACCCCTTTAAGGCGTAAGATAGGCTGCAAGGGGTTAATTACTATAATTGCTATTATTTTTTATTATTATTTTTCCTCATTGACTTTTTTTTTAAGCATTTTGTACATTTGCCGCAGGTCCGGTATATTTTTTGCCAATGTCCCCAAAAATAGCTGGGTAAAAAAAAAGTTCTATAATTATTGTTTTCATTTTAGTAGAAGATTCACAATTTGTCTTTGAAGGGGATGGGAATAGGACAATGGAATTTATGTAGGGAAGAGACAAGGAACAGAAATGCTTTTATAATCTGGGTCGCACACATTAAAGGGTCAACGTCTTATCGTCGGCTGTGGCTGTAATTTTAGAATTTGCTGACACAACAGAATGGGCTCAGGAGGCGAATGTGAACTGGAGGCGATCCAAAATGTGGCCTGGCAGTGCTGTCCTATTGTCAGTATATGGGAACCTAAATCTAATGAATAGATGCAGAGCGTGATCTCACTATGACAGGAGGTATACTGTGTGCCCTATCTATCTATTTATCTATCTATCTATCTATCTATCTATCTATCTATCTCATATCTATCTATCTCAATCTATCTATCTATCTATCTATCTATCTATCTCATACGATCTATCTATCTCATATCTATCTCATATCTATCTCATCTATCTATCTCATATCTATCTATCTATCTATCTATCTCATATCTATCTATCTATCTATCTATCTATCATTCTCATATCTATCTATCTATCTATCATTCTCATATCTATCTATCTATCTATCTCATATCTATCTATCTCATATCTATCTATCTATCTATCTATCTATCTATCTCATATCTATCTATCTATCTATCTCATATCTATCTATCTATCTATCTATCTATCTATCATTCTCATATCTATCTATCTATCTATCTCATATCTATCTATCTCTATCTATCTATCTATCTATCTATCTATCTATCTATCTCATATCTATCTATCTATCTCATATATATCTATCTCATGTCTATCTATCTATCTATCTATCTATCTCATATCTATCTATCTCATATCTATCTATCTATCTATCTCATATCTATCTATCTATCTATCTCATATATATCTATCTCATGTCTATCTATCTATCTATCTATCTATCTATCTATCTATCTATCTATCATTGCTACTACTTTCATTTACCACTTTTTCCTGTGACCTAATCCACTTACTACTGTTATATAATTGCTCTCTGCTACAGTCATAATCTGTTTAAAGCATTATCTATCTATCTATCTATCTATCTATCTATCTATCTATCTATCTATCATTTATCTCATATCTATCTATCTATCTCTTCTTATCTAACTATCTATCTATTTAATATCTATCTATCTCTTCTTATCTATCTCATATCTTTCTATCTTTGTATCTATCATTTATCTCATATCTATCTATCTATCTATCTATCTATCTATCTATTTAATATCTATCTATCTATCTCATATCTATCTATCTTTGCTACTACTTTCATTTACCGCTTTTTCCTGTGACCTAATCCACCTACTAGTGTTATATAATTGCTCTCTGCTATAGTCATAATCTGTTTAAAGCATTATCTATCTATCTATCTATCTCCCTATCTATCTAATATCTATCTATCTATCTATCTATCTATCTATCTATCTATCTATCTATCCCATATCTATCTATCATCTATCTATCTATCTCATATCTATCTCATTCTATCTATCTATCTATCTATCTATCTATCTATCTATCTCATACAGGTGCATCTCAATAAATTAGAATATCTTTGACACGTTTATTTCTTTCAGTAATTCCATTAATAAAGTGACCTCCTATATTTTCTAGATTCTTTACACACAGAGTCTTCTATTTCATGTGTTTTATTTCTGTAAATGTTGATTATGGATGACAGGGAATGAAAACCCAAATCTAAGAAAATTAGAATATTGTAAGTTCAGTTCAGTCTTGTAAATTCAGTGTCACCTGCCAAGGTTTCCTAAGCCTTTACATGGTCCCTCAGTCTGGTTCAGTAGGACACACAATCATGGAAGACGCTGATTATGGATTGTATTACTGAATTACTGAGATGGAGGAACGTTTCAGATATTCTAATGTATTGAGGTGCATCTGTATCTATCTATTTATCTATCTCATGTCTATCTATCCCATATCTATCTATCTCATTCTATCTATCTATCTATCTATCTATCTATCTATCTATCTATCTCATATCTATCTATCTATCTAAATATCTATCTCTAATATTTAACAAGTTTGATCCAAAATGAAACTGGTGGGCAAACAACCCAAATATTCACAAAAGGAATCTCACAAGCTTCACCCATCTCTAGTTAGTGTATGAGAGGAAGAGAACACTGGCACATATTACAGAGAATGCCTACTGCGCTCTGAACCTGCAGCTCCACAAGCATATACTGTACATAAAAGTAGCAATAGATGGCTAATAACTGATACAAACCTAAAAGGGCTTTTTAGTCCAATAGTGGAAATACCCTACAAATTCTGAACGCTGGTGCCCATTCACATGAATCTGCTTTCAGAGTATTTTAGGAAACATTCTGTAACATTTCCTGCTGGCTTGGCGCTGAGAAGAATATCTATTGTGTTACTGTATTACTTAGAGCACTTGTCGTTTTCTGTTATTGGATTCACCACTGAGCGGTAACCACCTAAATCCCCTTTCAATGAAATTGCCTAAATCTCCTGCCATAAGAGGAGCCTTTCACAGACGTATCTTATTATAGGACTCGCGGCGTATTTCTGTGCCGAGGCTTTTGAAGGTGCGGTGTGTGTGTGTTCTCCGAGGGTTTGCTTCTTTAATGGAACTTTGATGTTAAGTTTATTTTTTTTCCATTCAATAAAACTAAATGAGTCTAAAGCTAAAAAATAAAGATTTATGATTCTGGCAAACACAGTCATTCAGGGATGGCGGAACCTGCCGAGGACAAGTCTACAGGATTCAGAACATTCCGTAGCGCAAGTACAATTGTATTATACAATAGTAACATGATTAAAACAGTTTACGGCCGCAGAAAACCGGTAAAGTCTCCACTCGGTGTGCTGCTGAATATGAGCTATTTATTTTCCCCTGTTGTCGGCCATTTCAGACTAGAGAGAGGCCGACTGGAGAGTTTTTTCAATTAGATGAATTTATCTGTATATTATAAAGTTCCAGAAGTTTATACAACGGCACATGTATTAGAAACCAAACAGCACTTATGTGGCCTGGAAATAGGGGGTGCAAAAGTAGCAGCCAGATCCTTCTAAGTTGGGTCAGAACCAAAATTGCCACAGACTGGTGGAGGCCTCACCTTTTTTGGGTTTCCGTGCTGCATCAATGCTCATTTCCTTGCCCCAAGGGACAGCCTCAGTAGTCACATTGGGCTCTCAAAGGTCATGATGCTTACATCAAAGTGTCATGATGTTGGCAAACCCCATGTGATTGGGCCTCAGCGGTCCCCAGGGGCCTGTGGCATCACAGATGATCCCCGAAGACGAAGGACCTAGTTGGCACAAAACTCATCTGCTACATAAAAAGTCACCAGTATTATAAATGATAGTGGTATCTGCCACACAAAGGGCATCTGCCAGCAACAGGTGATCAAAAATATGTAAGTACCTCATAATGGTACCAATGAAAATGATCCCATCCCGCAAAAAATAAGCCCTCACACATGTCTGTAGGTGGAAATGTAAAAATGATGGTGGTCAGAATATGGCAATGCAAAGAAACTTTAATTTTCTGAAGTTGTTCATGCAAACAGTGTATACATCAGGCATTGCTGGGATCATGCTGACCCGCAGAATATATGTCATGTGTCATTTTTACTGTACAATGAAAGCCGTAAAAGGAAAACCAATGAAAAATGGCGCAACTGAGGTTTGTTATTCCTCATCTTCCCAGAACTTCACACAAAATATTAAATGGTGCTATTAGGAATTACAATTTGTCCCACAAAACACAAGTCCTCATATAAAGGTTTATGGTTTTGGAAATTTGGTCAGGAAAATTGAAACCGAAAAATTGAAAACTGTCTAGGTGGGGCCAGGTTAATGGCAGCTGAGCTTATTCATATCGGCAGGATGGGGCATCCATCTGGTGTATGGTGTCCAGATACCTTTCCTCTAGGGAAGAGGGATCGGGTAATTTAATTTGTATGGCCAGCGATCTCTTTTGTTCTTATCTGTTTCTGCGTCTATCTCGGGATTAGTCTACTCTGGACTTTACTACATTCTCCTCCCATGTACAGCAATGGCAGCAAAAAGTTCAAGAACAGGGAATAAAGGAACCCAACCCTGAACTCCTCGGCTACACCCACGATCAGTGATGACATCAGAACTTCATTATGCTTTGTTTTTATTTATAGACATCTCATCTGTCCCCCGACATCTGCCGCTATTGGTTTTCCATATACTCCAGTTACATGAGCACTCCCTACACCGATATACAGCTACCGTGTATGCCATACAAGAGAAAGTTATTAAAAATTAGTTTATTGTATTTTTTTCTTTTGTGTCATTATTTCTACCTAATCTTTATCTTTATTTATTGATTATAACCATCGCCACGGCTGGTGGCAAGATGACAAAGGGATCTTTGCCCGTTGTCAGCGCCGCTGTCTGCATTCATTGTGTTGCATAAAGGGTTATATGGCCAGGATTGGAGAATCCTCTGATCCCAGCCATTAGTACTAGAGGGCACCTATCCATAAAAGTCATTCTTAAAAGCCTCCTGTGCCCCACCGAGAGCAGATGTCAATCAAGACCGTCAATGAAAGGATCCTGTGCCCCATGCAATGACCATCACATACCGGTACGTCGGAGAGTAGGATGAGGACTCATGCCTTATAGTGCATGTCCATAGTGGCCGGTTCACATCTGCGTTTGGGATTTCATTTGGGAAGTCCGCTTGCTTGCAAGCAGAACTTTCCTCTCCACATGTTTCATGCAGAAACCGAGCGGAAACCACAAGGACCCCATTATAGTCTATGGGTCCGCAGGTTTCCTTAGGTAAACTGCTTTTCTATGTGTATAGGTTTCCATTCGGGGGGTCCCCAAGCGGACTCCCCGAACGGAAACCGAACGCAGATGTGAAGCGGCCCTAATTTGGAATGCTCACCCAAGTCCTCACAAGGGGGTGGCAGTCCCATAAGCCATGGCAGTTAGGCAGGAACTGGGACCTAAAGAGGCTCAGCCGGTGTGCATCCAGCAGACAGGGAGGATGGGCTATGTGTCCAGAGAACCAGGCCTGAGATATGCTCAGCCAGAGTTTTGAGAGATGGAACTAGAGGTGCGAGACTTGCAGAGACAATGCCAGCAGCAGTGCGAAATCATCAACGAGAGCCGAGGGGAAAATGGCCACTCTGGGAGCTGGAGGACTCAGCTGAGAAGGACGAACGACGGAGAACTGGACCACTAAAACAGCGGTTATACATGGACATTGGCGGACCCAATGGATTATAATGGGTGTCCACTGATTACCACTGGAAGGACAAGTTGTTGGTTCTACTGTTAAATTCTGTATCAGGGAGAGGGAGACTCCCCTTGTACAGGTCAGGCGGCTAAAAATGTGCATTCTGTAGTTGATGTGTTTTTCTACAGTTCCAGTTGGTTAATTCTTAAGAGACTTTAGTAAAGCGTTCTAAATACCTGGGTGTTATTCTTGTGATTATCTCCGCATCTGCATTACAAACCAATATGGTCAGGATCCACCAAGTCTAATGTCTATGACCAGCAAAGGTATTCTATTACTTCTTCAAAGCTGGTCCTATAAGATATCACCTACGATTGATGGGACACCCTTTGGTCATAAAACACTGTACAATGTGGTTGTCCCACCCTCCTTGCACGGTCCCAGTATGATTTTGATCTCCTCGTTCCACCATCAAGAACTTCCAATCCTTGGAAGGGTCCCACAGCTTCTGATACAAGGGTCAATGATCAACCCACCCAAGCCTTAATATCACACTGTGTATGACCAGAAGAGCAACCTAATGAGGCCTATGTTATACTATGGTCTTAAAAAACCTGTAAAGCAACCTTTTGACACCTTTCAAACTATCATTACCCCCCACCCCTACTTCCTTACTATTGACTTTTTCCTTTTACAGCCTCCTCTTCGATTGGTCTCATTGTTAGGTCCACACAATGTGGTGGTTTAGTAGAAGACTTCTGTTCCTATTCATGGTTTGGACAATATCCTAACAACCGCAAGCACAGGCCGTAAGTTGACATGGTCACCCCCTGTTGTCTTCTGCCCTTTCCCATAGATCAGGACATGAATTATTCACAGCCTGTAAAGCCATACAGCTCTGCAATGGAGCAAAGCAAATGATCATTAAGATGTAAGGTTCATGCCAGAAATGTCAAGAATCCGTGACCTTCTCTGTATCGACCCAACAACTGTGCGGAGGTCATCCTCCAAGCCTGACCCTGGTTACTGCTAAGTTTATGACTGTGCTTGTAACGTTGCACAACTGCTGACTCCATGGCTGCAGGTCGACAGGATCCATCACTGCTGAAGGTTTATTATCAGAGAGATGATGGTGCCTGGATGGAGGAATGTTATGTAAGAGGTATGGGGGCGTAATGACCTCCGCGCCATAAATCTCGATTTTTATGTTGTTTAGACACAAAGAACAGTTTTATTATAGCCCATATTAGACGGTGGTGGAGTAACCTGGCACGGAGTCAGACAGAAATGTAAGAAAACTGAAATAAAATATGGAAAGCAAGTTAACCCTCGACTGTCATTTTTTGAAAATGGAACCCAATTGCCATAGCTGCAGGGTCTTGGCTATTTGACCCAGCAGGGACCTGGTGTCAGTGCCTGTGATCAGAGCTGACTCTGGTCACAGGCACTTATCTTCTCACATGTCATGGTCAGATGCAACCTAAAGGAGCTAAATTTTTTAAAAATATAAAAAAAAAATTTAAAAATGTATAAATTTCAAATCACCCCCTTTTCCCAAGTTTACTTATAAAAATAAATAATAAAATAAAATAAACATCTTAGCTATTGCCACATCTGAAAAAACCCAAACAGTTAAAATATAAAATTATTTATTTGTTACGGTGAACATCAAAAAGAATCAAAATGGCCAAATTGCAGTTTTTTTCATTATTTCTCCACCCAAAAAATTTGAATAAAAAGCGATCAAAATATCAGACATTCCCCAAAATGGTATAAATAAAAACTACATTAAGCCATACATAAAAGGCACCTTACATATCACCGTATGTATACAGAAAATAATCAAAAAACTAAAAAGAGGCAATTGTGACATAAACAGGGAGATAATATATCAAAGTAAACAATATATCATAAATATGAAACTCTTAAAGGTACATGACAAGGTGAGACTAGTTCTAACTAAAAATTGCCTTAACCATAAAGGGAGGATCTAAGAGTGACAAACAAAGCCCAAAACCAACAGGAGCTCAAGCTGACAAGATAATATGCAAATATCAAAGATTACTTATCTACACCATGCAGACGCCCAACGCGCGTTTCGCCTATACACGAGGCTTCGTCCAGGGACATAACAAAAACTATAAATATTGACTGATCTATAGAATACGGATAACCGGTCATGTTTATCATATAGTGAGTGCAATAAAACTAAAACCCGTAAGGAAATGGGCCAACTGCTGTTTTTTCACAATTTCACCCCATTTTGAATTTTCTAAAGCTGTGTGTAGGGGAGTAAAATACAAAAATAAAGTAGGGTTATGGTGGTTTTCTAGCACTTAAAGGGATTTTCCAGGGCTATGATATTGATGGCCTATCCTTAAGATAGGTCATCAAAATCAAATCATTGGGGGGTCTCACATCCAGGACACCACCAACCAGGTAACCAGGTCCCACCAACCAGGCTGGTGATATCACATTGGTCACAAGGCGAGGCTAAAGCTCAGTCCCATTCAAATAAATGAGGCTGAGCTACAATACTAAGCCACTAGATGCCTAATAGGGCATATGGACAGGGGATGTAAGACAACCCCTTTAACCATTGTAATATGATTGGTAATCCCTGCATCTATGGGTTTCAACATTTTTCAATATCCCATTAGGGAATTTGGAGAGGAAGGGGTCCAACATGTGGGGTCTCCATGAATAAGTTGGCGCAAGTATACAAAAAGTTACTCTTGCTTTGGAGGACCCAGCGCATCCATTCATTACACAGAAAGCTCATTGATGGACACCATGTAATACCTTACTTCCCCTGCGGAGGCACTGCAGTATAAATAAACACCTTTGTAAAGGTATCCTGCAGATTGCAGCTGATGACTCGGGCTCTCAGCAGTTATATATCATGTGATTGGCTTATTTTTGGTGGACTCTTCTAATAAAAAATCTATTTCCAAAAGTGGACTACCCCTTTAAATATGTGTTACTGTCTTACTATGTATGTTTTACTTTACTGTAGTTGTTACAGTAGGTTGCTTGTTATTGATTTAGATTATATATTTGTTTGGGGCTGACTCACTAGTAAAATAAGTCTTAAGAAACAGTTGGCAATAAATCTTCATATGGTGTAAGTCCTTTATGATTTATGTTGGCTGTGACGTGTGGTGCGGCGTTCCCATGCAGCAGGAAACCGTGGTGTTTGGTCACTACACCCTGAGTCACGACTTATCACTATATTTGTGTACAAAGGTTTGTTTGGTTATTGCCACAGATCGGCCCTTACCGGATAAAAGGGTTAAATGAGTCATAATCATGTGATAATATAGTCAGTAGCAGCTATGGCGTATCCATAGTACAACAGGGCAGGGCAGGTGGTTGCACAGAGCTTCATTACAGAGCTCCGCGCAGTCACTTTTGTCCCATCCTCTGCCCTCCCTTTCTGCCCATACACACAACACCAAGGACCAGGCTAGATCACACAATAGGACAGAAGGGCTTGCTGCTTGTGTCCCCCTCCACCCTTTCCATGACCCTTGGTCCAATTTCCCACCCCTTTGTTTGGTAACAATCCATCTCCTACAAGACAGTCCCTACCTAGATTATCTGAGATATCTCCAACCAATAGCAAAGTGATGGAAAAGCCAGGACTCGTCCTCTATAGGTCCCATAGTAGCTGCATGATCTGCCCTTATAGTGCGTTCCCCCTTGCATACTGTGGTCAAATATCTACTGCGTTGGCCATCGGCCATCTGCGCAGAGTGCCTTAGGGTAAAGAAGTCCCCTTGACAGCTTCATGGTGCTTGAGAGTCGAGAGTCAAAAATACCTTTGGCTCAAATTTTAACTACTTTCTACTTTTACTATCAGCTCTGCCAAACACTAGTTAAGATGTGACTGTCACTGATATTGAGAATGGAGCGGCTGTCAGATTCTGCTTCGATGCACCTGCCCTTGCCCCATCTTCTGCCTGCCCCGTCCTCCCTCCCATAGACGATAATAGAGGACCACCAATGATTGGGCTATATCACACAATAGGACAGAAGGGCTTATCACTTGTGTCCCCTCCACACCCTTTCAATGACCCTTGGTCCAATTTCCTACCCCTTTGTTTGGTAACAATCCATCTCCTCTGGACAAGACAGACCCTACAGAGGTTATCTGAGATATCTCCAACCAATAGGAAAGTAATGGAAAAAACAGGACTTTTCCTCCTCCTCTATAGGTCCCATAGTAGCTGCATGATCTGCCCCTATTATACGCACCCTCTTGCACCCTGGGGTCAGATGTGACAATGTGTACCCTATGTCCATCTGCCAGAGTCCCTCAGGATAAGGAGATCCCTTGACAGCTTCATGGTCGAGAGTCAAAAATACCTCTGGCTCAAATTTTAACTACAAAACCCGTCTTTACTATCAGCTCTGCAAAACTCAGGTTAAGAAGTGGCTGTCACTGACATTGAGAATGGCTGTCACATGCTGCTCTAGTGCAGCTGCCCTTGCCCTATCCTCTGCCGTCCCCTTCCCCCCACACACAGTATCACAGAAATATTGTAAGTGACCATCAAGGGCCAGGTTACAGTATATCACACAATAGGAAAGGTTTGCCACTTGTATCCCCTCCTCGCCCTTACCCTGATCTTTGTTCCAATTCCCCACCTCTGAAAGTTCCTCTGGGCAAAAAAGTCCCTGCATGGGTTATCGCCACCCAGTAGAAAAGTGATGGAAAAACCAGGCCTCTTCCTCCTCCTCTATAGGTCCCCTAGTATCTGCATGATCTGCCCCTATAGTGAGTACACTCTTGCACATCAGGGTAAGATACTTTATTGTACTGTATGACTGTATCTGTATAGGGTCCCCTTGACTATGGGGGCCGTTAATAGACTTCCTGTTGGTTCTAGAGACATTGATTATTCAGAAAGCTGAGCTGAGTGTGCGTGTCTATGAGGGGGATTTTATAGGAATAGCTGTCTGTCAGACAAGTGCTCAGTCACCAGCCTTTGAAGGTGTATGGCCTCCATTGAAATAGACAGTAAATATATAATTGGACCTCGCTGATCAGCACTGATCGAGTGCTGTATCTCCTTTATTGCAGTACAGTGACATTCATCCAAGTGTGGCCATGTGTGGTACTGCACCCCAACAATTTCTGTTGATCAGCATGGGTCCTGCCACATCCCCAGGCCCTATACCAGGCATAACACATACATTGTATACAGTATACCTTGAGTGTTCCATTCAGACCAGAACTAGAAGCCTCTCCTCCGTTTCACTATTTTCACACACACCTTTGCGTGACTTTGTTCCATTCATCATTGACCTTCTCAGAATATTCTATATTTATCTCTGCGCAGCGCATACATTGGAAGATCAGCAATATTTCCCACACAAGACATAATCAGCCCTGGCAGCAGCGGAAAATATAGGTCATGTGCGGCATTGTATGGCACTTCACTCTGTCAATTAGACAGATAGGAGCAGGTGAAGATCTCTGCGTAGTGGAGAGGAGTATGTAATTATCACATCTTCACCCAATACCATCTGAATAATCAGCGGCGCCACCCGCTGCCAGCCATGACGTCATACGGGGGGGATTGCTAGCAGAGGTTCTCATAGAGATTTCACTGCACATACAGCAAAGGCAGCTGAAAAATACAGTCTATAAATACACACTGTGACAATCCAGCCAATGATTAATGCCGCTTGTTAATCCACTTCCTAAGAGGCGGCCATTGTTCTAATGGGAACCTATCACCAAATCCCAGCCAACTGTATCCCACTCATACAAGGAATCCTTCTGTCCCCGGCTTTGTTCTTTTCAAGAGCAATTACAACTGAGCAAACAGACCCGGAATTAATGTGAATATTAACATTTCTATACAAGTACATAAGACATAATGGATGGAACAGAGGAACTAGTGCACCCCTCCCCCACCAACATCCACAGAAAGCAGTATTATAGTAGTTATATTCTTGTACATAGGAGTAGTATTATAGTAGGTATATTCTTGTACATAGGAGCAGTATTATAGTAGTTATATTCTTGTACATAGGAGCAGTATTATAGTAGTTATATTCTTGTACATAGGAGTAGTATTATAGTAGTTATATTCTTGTACATAGGAGTAGTATTATAGTAGTTATATTCTTGTACATAGGAGGCAGTATTATAGTAGTTATATTCTTGTACATGAGCAGTATTATAGTAGTTATATTCTTGTACATAGGAGCAGTATTATAGTAGTTATATTCTTGTACATAGGAGGTAGTATTATAGTAGTTATATTCTTGTACATAGGGGGGCAGTATTATAGTAGTTATATTCTTGTACATAGGGGCAGTATTATAGTAGTTATATTCTTGTACATAGGGAGCGGTATTATAGTAGTTATATTCTTGTACATAGGGGCAGTATTATAGTAGTTATATTCTTGTACATAGGAGCAGTATTATAGTAGTTATATTCTTGTACATAGGAGCGGTATTATAGTAGTTATATTCTTGTACATAGGAGGTAGTATTATAGTAGTTATATTCTTGTACATAGGAGTAGTATTATAGTAGTTATATTCTTGTACATAGGGGCAGTATTATAGTAGTTATATTCTTGTACATAGGAGCAGTTTATAGTAGTTATATTCTTGTACATAGGAGTAGTATTATAGTAGTTATATTCTTGTACATAGGAGCAGTATTATAGTAGTTATATTCTTGTACAGTACATAGGGGGCAGTATTATAGTAGTTATATTCTTGTACATAGGAGCAGTATTATAGTAGTTATATTCTTGTACATAGGAGCAGTATTATAGTAGTTATATTCTTGTACATAGGAGTAGTATTATAGTAGTTATATTCTTGTACATAGGAGCAGTATTATAGTAGTTATATTCTTGTACATAGGAGCAGTATTATAGTAGTTATATTCTTGTACATAGGGGGCAGTATTATAGTAGTTATATTCTTGTACATAGGGGCAGTATTATAGTAGTTATATTCTTGTACATAGGGGGCAGTATTATAGTAGTTATATTCTTGTACATAGGGGGCAGTATTATAGTAGTTATATTCTTGTACATAGGAGCAGTATTATAGTAGTTATATTCTTGTACATAGGGGCAGTATTATAGTAGTTATATTCTTGTACATAGGAGCAGTATTATAGTAGTTATATTCTTGTACATAGGAGCAGTATTATAGTAGTTATATTCTTGTACATAGGGGCAGTATTATAGTAGTTATATTCTTGTACATAGGAGCAGTATTATAGTAGTTATATTCTTGTCAGTACATAGGGGGCAGTATTATAGTAGTTATATTCTTGTACATAGGGAGCAGTATTATAGTAGTTATATTCTTGTACATAGGGGGCAGTATTATAGTAGTTATATTCTTGTACATAGGGGGCAGTATTATAGTAGTTATATTCTTGTACATAGGAGCAGTATTATAGTAGTTATATTCTTGTACATAGGAGCAGTATTATAGTAGTTATATTCTTGTACATAGGGGCAGTATTATAGTAGTTATATTCTTGTACATAGGGGCAGTATTATAGTAGTTATATTCTTGTACATAGGGGGCAGTATTATAGTAGTTATATTCTTGTACATAGGAGCAGTATTATAGTAGTTATATTCTTGTACATAGGAGGCAGTATTATAGTAGTTATATTCTTGTACATAGGAGCAGTATTATAGTAGTTATATTCTTGTACATAGGAGCAGTATTATAGTAGTTATATTCTTGTACATAGGAGCAGTATTATAGTAGTTATATTCTTGTACAGTACATAGGGGGCAGTATTATAGTAGTTATATTCTTGTACATAGGGGCAGTATTATAGTAGTTATATTCTTGTACATAGGAGTAGTATTATAGTAGTTATATTCTTGTACATAGGAGGCAGTATTATAGTAGTTATATTCTTGTACATAAGAGCAGTATTATAGTAGTTATATTCTTGTACATAGGAGTAGTATTATAGTAGTTATATTCTTGTACATAGGAGCAGTATTATAGTAGTTATATTCTTGTACATAGGAGGCAGTATTATAGTAGTTATATTCTTGTACATAAGAGCAGTATTATAGTAGTTATATTCTTGTACATAGGGAGCAGTATTATAGTAGTTATACAGTATATTCTTGTACATAGGAGCAGTATTATAGTAGTAATATTCTTGTACATAGGAGCAGTATTATAGTAGTTATATTCTTGTACATAGGAGTAGTATTATAGTAGTTATATTCTTGTACATAGGAGCAGTATTATAGTAGTTATATTCTTGTACATAGGAGTAGTATTATAGTAGTTATATTCTTGTACATAGGGGCAGTATTATAGTAGTTATATTCTTGTACATAGGGGGCAGTATTATAGTAGTTATATTCTTGTACATATGGGGCAGTATTATAGTAGTTATATTCTTGTACATAAGAGCAGTATTATAGTAGCTATATTCTTGTACATAGGGAGCAGTATTATAGTAGTTATATTCTTGTACATAGGAGTAGTATTATAGTAGTTATACTCTTGTACATAGGAGCAGTATTATAGTAGTTATATTCTTGTACATAGGGGCAGTATTATAGTAGTTATATTCTTGTACATAGGAGGTAGTATTATAGTAGTTATATTCTTGTACATAGGAGCAGTATTATAGTAGCTATATTCTTGTACATAGGGGGCAGTATTATAGTAGTTATATTCTTGTACATAGGAGCAGTATTATAGTAGTTATATTCTTGTACATAGGAGCAGTATTATAGTAGTTATATTCTTGTACATAGGAGCAGTATTATAGTAGTTATATTCTTGTACATAGGGGCAGTATTATAGTAGCTATATTCTTGTACATAGGGGGCAGTATTATAGTAGTTATATTCTTGTACATAGGGAGCAGTATTATAGTAGTTATATTCTTGTACATAGGAGTAATATTATAGTAGTTATATTCTTGTACATAGGAGCAGTATTATAGTAGTTATATTCTTGTACATAGGGGCAGTATTATAGTAATTATATTCTTGTACATAGGAGCAGTATTATAGTAGTTATATTCTTGTACATAGGAGGTAGTATTATAGTAGTTATATTCTTGTACATAGGGGCAGTATTATAGTAGTTATATTCTTGTACATAGGAGCAGTATTATAGTAGTTATATTCTTGTACATAGGGAGCAGTATTATAGTAGTTATATTCTTGTACATAGGAACAGTATTATAGTAGTTATATTCTTGTACATAGGGGGCAGTATTATAGTAGTTATATTCTTGTACATAGGAGTAGTATTATAGTAGTTATATTCTTGTACATAGGAGGCAGTATTATAGTAGTTATATTCTTGTACATAAGAGCAGTATTATAGTAGTTATATTCTTGTACATAGGGGGCAGTATTATAGTAGTTATATTCTTGTACATAGGGGCAGTATTATAGTAGTTATATTCTTGTACATAGGGGGCAGTATTATAGTAGTTATATTCTTGTACATAGGGGGCAGTATTATAGTAGTTATATTCTTGTACATAAGAGCAGTATTATAGTAGTTATATTCTTGTACATAGGAGCAGTATTATAGTAGTTATATTCTTGTACATAGGGGGCAGTATTATAGTAGTTATATTCTTGTACATAGGGGGCAGTATTATAGTAGTTATATTCTTGTACATAGGAGCAGTATTATAGTAGTTATATTCTTGTACATAGGAGCAGTATTATAGTAGTTATATTCTTGTACATAGGAGTAGTATTATAGTAGTTATATTCTTGTACATAGGAGAAGTATTATAGTAGTTATATTCTTGTACATAGGAGTAGTATTATAGTAGTTATATTCTTGTACATAGGGGTAGTATTATAGTAGTTATATTCTTGTACATAGGGGCAGTATTATAGTAGTTATATTCTTGTACATAGGAGCAGTATTATAGTATTTATATTCTTGTACATAGGGGCAGTATTATAGTAGTTATATTCTTGTACATAGGAGCAGTATTATAGTAGTTATATTCTTGTACATAAGAGCAGTATTATAGTAGTTATATTCTTGTACATAGGGGCAGTATTATAGTAGTTATATTCTTGTACATAGGGGCAGTATTATAGTAGTTATATTCTTGTACATAGGGGGCAGTATTATAGTAGTTATATTCTTGTACATATGGGGCAGTATTATAGTAGTTATATTCTTGTACATAAGAGCAGTATTATAGTAGTTATATTCTTGTACATAGGAGCAGTATTATAGTAGTTATATTCTTGTACATAGGGGGCAGTATTATAGTAGTTATATTCTTGTACATAGGAGGTAGTATTATAGTAGTTATATTCTTGTACATAGGAGTAGTATTATAGTAGTTATATTCTTGTACATAGGAGTAGTATTATAGTAGTTATATTCTTGTACATAGGAGCAGTATTATAGTAGTTATATTCTTGTACATAGGAGGTAGTATTATAGTAGTTATATTCTTGTACATAGGAGCAGTATTATAGTAGTTATATTCTTGTACATAGGAGCAGTATTATAGTAGATATATTCTTGTACATAGGAGGTAGTATTATAGTAGTTATATTCTTGTACATAGGGGTAGTATTATAGTAGTTATATTCTTGTACATAGGAGCAGTATTATAGTAGTTATATTCTTGTACATAGGGGGCAGTATTATAGTAGTTATATTCTTGTACATAGGGGGCAGTATTTATATAGTACTTATAATTTTGTAGTATTTTCCCATCTATCTGATATATATCATAGAGATAAGTCGCCTTTGGTGCCTTCACATTTGTCACCTCTGGGTGATGTATAGGCTTTGGTGTAAGCAGCTGCACATCCTGGCTGACATTGCTGAATGATCTGTGTCCATCTTGAGATCTCTCTGGAATGTCTGTGATTTTCTGAGCATTGTTACTCCTGTAGTCATTTACAGCTCTGCTTTCTATGTTAATGTATAACCTGCTGAGGTGTGTCCATGTGTATAAATGCTGCTGTGAGGCTTCTGTGTGTGCTCCATCTAAAAGCCTCCCCTCAGGCCACAGATTGAATGGTCTGTAAATATTTACCTGTTTACACAACAACTTACAATTAGGGAATAGCTTCTTATTATTGGTGCCAACATGGAGACCGTCTGCAGGAATCTCCTTGGTTGTGTATTTTATAGGACATTTCTTTTGCAGTAGCAGAATGATGGTCATACTATATATATAACATAACTGCTGGATGAATCATTTTTGGATCAACAGCCCAGAGGTCCATCTATAGCCCCTGATAAATACAATACCATCAAAAAACACAATGGGGGAGGGGAATTTATCAAAGTTTTCAGGGCAGTGATGCCAAAGTAGAATATTTTTTTTTTTTGCACAAAAAAAAAGTGCCATTTTTGTTCAATTTCTTATTGGAAAAAGAGTTTCAGAGTGGGGCAAGGATTGAGGTGACTTGAGGCAGGGCCATCTTAGCCCAACAGGTTTACAAAGACTTTGGTTGTGCCAAGGTCCTTCCAAATGGACATAACCCAATTCGGCCCATTTTGCAGTGAGTGGTGTTGTCATTGCACCGCTCGAGGTACAACCTTCATACACTATGGACTGATGCCTTGTTGTCACACAGGACAGAAAAGTCCCCAGAACTATCAGAACTCCAGACAGGAGACCTGAAGGATGCAGAAAAGACGCCTTTTATGGGATTTTCCAACAACTTTCAGGTCTACTGTACAGAATTCTGTTGCGGGGTGTTCATGTCAGTGGGGCGGGAGCCCGGTCTTTTCCCAAAAGCCTCACAAACCTTGATGTTCATCTAGAGAAGTGTGAGCCGAGCACGACACCTGTGTGAACGGGGAGACTGCAGTGTCGTTGCAGCAGGATGTTAGAAAGGTGCAGAGCATTGAGAAACTGCTGCCAACTGCTACTATGCCAAAAATCAACCCATGATAGCCAGACCTGCAAGTGAGTGTGCTTTTCCTTTGGCTAACCTTAACAGGTTAGCTATGACCTGGTCAGTGCATTTTCCAAGTGCAGTTTCTAAGTGTATAGACCAGACTTAGGCCAGAATGTAATAGAATGCAATAGACTGTCATCCTACATCTGTAATTGTCATCTGAGGGGGGGTTCACACCTGCGTTCCAGTCCATCCGTTGCCAATCCGAGTGAAAATCTCGGCGAACGGGATTGGCATCGGATACAGACCGGTCAGTGACGCATTGGTTAAAAACCCATTCATTTGAATGGGTTTTTAAAGCAATGCGAGGGTGTCCGATTGCACTCTCTGCGCTGCGAATCCTTTTTTTCATCGGAAACAAAGTCGGACACGCAGGACTTCGTGTCCGAGGAAAAAAAACGGCTTTGCAGCGCAGAGGGTGCAATCGGACACCCTCGCATTGCTTTAAAAACCCATTCAAATGAATGGGTTTTTAACCAATGCGTCGCTGACCGGTCTGTATCCGATGCCAATCCCGTTCGCCGAGATTTTCACTCGGATTGGCAACGGACGGACTGGAATGCAGGTGTGAACCCACCTGTATACCATCTGTAATCCACAGGTATGTGTCCTTCACCCGGAACTATATACTGATCTTGCCTGCTCCATTCAAATATACATCTGCTACTGTGTTAATGATATCTCTATCTATCTGGTGGTATGTGTCCTCCACTTTGTTAATGTATTAACTTTGAAACCCCTGTCTCCCCCCTGCTGATTTCTCACCTATTCCTTCCTGATGTCTCTGATTCTATCTGCTGTTTCCACACCCCTATTCACACCTGATACACATGAAACAAATGTATTGCCAGTTAGTATAAATTTGCGGCCAGTGCTCAGCTATGACCTGGTCAGAGCATTTTCCAAGTGCAGTTTCAAAGTGTATAGACCAGACTTAGGCCAGAAAGGAATAGAAGGTAACAACCCACTAAAAGGACTCTTAGTTATAAACTATAGAAATGCTTCTCACTATAATCACTGTTGTTTTTCCCATTCTTGTAAAGACCACTTTTCCACCCCAAACCAGCCATGTCACTAAGAATATCTTTATCTCTCCATCCATCCTACCGCACCATCTGCCCTTCTCTGCGCAGCTACTCACACACCTACACGCTTTCCGCCCCAGACACACACAACCTCCCCGCACTCTCTCCTCCTTACACCTGCTATCCCTCTCTCTGCTACTCCTTACTTCTGGCAACATATCCCCTAATCCTGGACTGCCCCAGCACTCCCCTGCTGTCAGATCTTTCTGCACAACCGGCATCAGCGCACAGAACCCCCTAAATCTTACACCTATCTTACCCGCTCCTGCCCCTCCCCACGCCCTCCCTGGTGCACTATGGAACGCTCGCTCTGTATGCAATAAACTTGACTACATCCACGACCTCTTCATTTCTCATAAATTATCATTTCTTGGTATCACAGAAACGTGGATAACACCCTCAGACACCACCTCCCCTTCTGCCCTCTCCTATGGAGGTCTGTAATTCTCGCACACTCCCCGCCCCAACAATAAACCTGTTGGAGGCGCAGGCGTACTCCTGTCTGACGATTGCCCCAATCCAAATGCACTCTGTTCGCATTTACTCGCCCTCCAACCTTCAACTGGCCGTCATATATCGACCGCCAGGACCTACCGCTGCCTTTATCGACCACTTCACCACCTGGCTAATGCACTTCCTATCCACAGACACCCCCACCATCATCATGGGGGATTTCAACATCCCCATTAACACAACCCACCCCCTCCCCCCCGCTTCCCGTCTCCTGTCCCTCACTACCTCCTTTGGTCTCTCTCAATGTTCCTCCTCTGCCACCAACACAAAGGGGCAAACGCTGGACCTCATATTCACCCACCTCTGCTCTCTAGTCAACCTCTCTAACTCTCCGTCCACGCTCTCTGACCACAACCTGCTGACATTCTCGGCCCTCTCCTCTGTAATTGACCCCCCAACCCCTAAACCAACGCGCCCCCCGCAGGAACCTTAATCGCCTTGACATCCGCACGCTCTCAGACTCTCTCCGACCGCTCGCTGACATATCCTCACTCCAGGACGCAGATACCGCCACTGACTTCTACAACACCACCATCACTGCAGCCCTTGACTCTGTGGCCCCCTTCACTAACACCAGAGCCCGACCGATCAATAGACAACCCTGGCACACTGACCTGATTAAAAAACTGAGACGTGCCTCACGTGTTGCAGAACACCTCTGGAAGAAAAGCAACTCCCAGGAGGACTTCCTTAGGTATAAAGAGGCAGTTCTCACATTCAAGAACACACTCACCTCTGCAAAGCAGGTCTACTTCTCCGCACTCATATCTGCCCTATCCCGCAACCCCAAACAGCTATTCACTACCTTCAACTCCCTTCTCCGTCCTCCTGTGCCCCCTCTGACATCACTTATCACAGCTGATGACTTTGCCTCTTATTTCAAAAGCAAAAGTGACACCAGAGACAGTCTCACCCTACACCCCCGACAACCACCCCACCCAACTGTCCTGTACTCTTCATCTTTAGCCTGTTTCTCCACCATCACTGATGAAAAGCTCTCCACTCTAATATCTAAATCCCACCTCACTTCCTGTGCTCTTGACCCAATCCAGTCACACCTCATCCCAAAACTCTCCGAAGACATTACTCCTGCCCTAACCCATCTCTTCAACCTATCCCTAACCAATGGATCCTTCCCTTCCGCCTTCAAACATGGTACTGTCACTCCTATACTTAAGAAACCCTCCCTGGACTCGTCCTCTCCAGCCAACTATCGCCCCATCTCACTGCTCCCGTACGCCTCTAAACTGCTGGAGCAACATGTCCACTCCGAACTGTCCTCCTATCTCTCGTCCAATGTGCTCTTTGACAGACTACAGTCAGGCTTCAGACCCCATCACTCCACAGAAACTGCCCTAACCAAGGTCACTAATGTCCTTCTAACTGCCAAAACCAAACGTCACTACTCTGTCCTCCTCCTCCTCGACCTCTCCTCTGCCTTTGACACAGTCGACCATTCCCTCCTGTTAGAAACGCTTTCATCCCTTGGCATCTCTGACCTGGCCCTTTCCTGGAACTCCTCATACCTCACCAACCGCACATTCAGCGTCTCCCACTCGCACACCACCTCCCCGCCACGCCCTCTTTCTGTAGGTGTCCCCCAAGGCTCCATCCTAGGACCCCTCCTGTTCTCCATCTACACCCTTGACCTTGGCCAACTCATAGAATCCCATGGTTTCCATTACCATTGCTATGCTGACGACACCCAAATATATCTCTCTGGACAAGACATTACCTCCCTGTTGTCCAAAGTCCCAGAATGTCTAGCAGCCGTAGCCTCCTTTCTCTCCTCCCGCTTTCTCCAACTCAACATGGAGAAAACGGAGTTGATAATCTTCACCCCTCAACGCACGACCCCCTTACCTGACCTATCTATCAAAATTAATGGAACCACACTCACCCCAGTCCCATGAGTCCTCTGCCTTGGGATAACCTTAGACTCTGACCTATCCTTCAAGCCGCACATGCAAACCCTCAACACCTCCTGCTGCCTCCAACTCAAGAACATCCACCGAATCCGCTCCTTCCTCACCCCTGAAACTACAAAGATGCCAGTCCACACCCTCATAATCTCCCGCCTAGACTACTGTAACACCCTTCTCCATGGCCTCCCAGATAACACCCTCGCCCCCCTCCAGTCCACCTTAAACTGTGCTGCTCGCCTAATACACCTCTCCCCCCGTTCTTCATCGGCCGCTCCCCTCTGCCAATCCCTTCACTGGCTACCCGTTGCCCAGCGAATAGAGCTCAAACTACTAACGCTGACATACAAAGCCATCCACAACATGTCCCCTCCATATATCTCCAACCTAATCTCCCACTACCTGTCCGCACGTAACCTCCGATCCTCCAAAGACCTCCTACTCCGCTCTGCTCTTATCTGCTCTTCACACAAACGTCTCCAAGACTTCTCCCGGGCATCCCCCATACTCTGGAACTCACTACCAAGACACATAAGACTGTCCCCACAGTCACAAGCTTCAAGAAGGCCCTGAAGACTCACCTATTCAGGAAGGCCTACAACCTCCAATAACACTACTGTCACCACACCACCACCTGTACAGCCTCTACCCCCACCTTCTGTCTCTATCCCTCTTCCCTCATAGATTGTAAGCCCTTGCGGGCAGGGCCCTCTATCCCACTGTACCAGTTGGTCACTGTTAGCATTATCTGTTTTGTATATCTGGTGGACCATATGTAAATCCGCAAAGGTAAAGCACCATGAAATTAATCTAATAATGTACAACACCATGGAATTAATGGTGCTATAGAAATGAAAAAAAAAAATAATAATAATAACAGGCACCAGAGTAAGCATGGACCCGGCTGCCTTGTCCTTGGGTAGGCCAGTATACAGAGAAATCTATGTTCACCTGCCCAGCGGGTGTGTTCCTACCCCATTATTTTACGTTCTTGGGTTACTTATACTATAACTTGATTGGGGTGTGTATAACAAAATTACAATATTACAATATTTCTTCTGTTTCTGTTATTGTGGCTTTTGTTTTGTTTTTTTGGGGGGTTCTTCCCTCTCTTCCTCCCCCCAAGTCTATAGAAGTGATCAATTATCACCTACAGTCGCCTGGTTATTGCAATATGCATGGAGTGCTATGTGTGGCCCCTGAAGGGACGCTACTGCTTCTGTTCTATAGCAGGGGGTCCCTACCCCAATCAGGACTGCTGAGGTCAGACTGTGCTGCATAACTGTGACCAACAAGCCTCCTGTGTACAGCTATATGTGGTCATCACTTCTGAGGGGCCCTTTCCCAATTTAGGATGAGAATGAAGCCATCCTTCTACCCTTGAGGATCCCAGTGACCCATATTCACCAATTTATAGCCATAGACTACAATGGAGTGGTGACAATAGAAGTCTATGGAAATTACTGGAAGAACCAAGGAAGTGCAGCCACATCTCCAATCAATCCTAAGCACCCGGTGGTGACTGGCAGTCAGTAAATAGGACTACCGGTCCCCTATTCTCCCCACTTAAGATGGCAGTATCCTTTTATAGTCGTCTAAAACATAGTAAATAGAAATGAGCGAATTTTTCAAAAATTCGATTCGGATGCTTCACCGAATTTTCAGAAACGATTCGATCCGAATTAATTTGTGGCGAATCGCGTTAAAAAACAGCTATTTCCTGGCTGCAGAGAGCCTGTATAGTGGCGTAGAACACTCTGCCTTGCAGTAACATGCATAGGGAGCCTGCTGTGGTAGTGACACAATACAAGAAAAGGCTTTACAACATATAACTGCACCGCACAAGGACTAATAAGACCCCAATAATTTGAATTACAAAGGCATGATCTAATACAAACCTGCAATGAGCAGCAGGATAATGGCAGTCAGCGCAGCAAGGTGGAGTAGGATTGTTCCTATTACCCAAGCTGCAAACATCCCAGATGAAGGGGGACATTAAACTGGTGGAAGATGTAGGGGGGCATTAAACTGGTGACAGATGAAAGGGGGACATTAAATTGGTGGCAGATGAAGGGGGGACATTAAACTGGGGGCAGATCGAGGAGTGGACATTAAACTGGGGGGGGGCAGATGGAGGGTGACATTAAACTGGAGGCAACTGGAGGAGGACATTAAACTGTGGGTGGTAGCTGGAGGGGGACATGTCTGCCTCTAATTGCCCCCAGTTTAATGTTCCCCTCCAACTGCCCCAGTTTAATGTCCCCCTCTAGTTTCTGCCCATTTAAACTGGGGCACAAGGAGAGGGACTTAATAGTGTGGGGCAATTGGAGGGGAACATTATAATGTGGGGGCATTTAATGTTAGGGTGACTGTAGAAGCATTATACTGTGTGGAGGCACCTGGAAGATGGATGAGAATGGGCGGAGTCAACATAGACATGGGTGGAGCTAAATTAGCTTCGGCACACATAGCGCACCACACATTTTGTCCCTCTTTCTGTCGTTTGAAAGTTGGGAGGTATGCGATCACACATTGCTCCACCTATGAGGTGATTGACAATTTTGCTTTATTTTTTCTTGTTTTTGTGCTTTATTTTCTGTTTGCAGCTACCGACTATAAAAACTTCTGTATCCGGCTGAGATAAAGCAGAAGAATTCCTGTGCCCTGCCCTGCCAATGAGTCCGGGGTGATGGAGGATCCTGTCAGTGCCTCTTCTCTTTATCTGAGAAGGGGTGTAGAGGATCATGTAACGTAACCCTATGGTCCGGTCTAAGGCCTCAGGATCCTGATAATCCTCCTCTAATATCCAAAAATATGTTAGATCTGTTTCTGAGAAAGCTGGGTAGAAACAAATATGGCTGTCATTATAAATCCCTTATGTTTTGCTATATTTCTATCTATCTATATACAGTATATATATGTAGGAAAGTAGTTCTGCAGCAGCTTTACAACCACCCTATATCTATATAACCATATTATGCTCGTCACCCAACTTTCCTACATTCCTGAAAGGCAAATTTTGTAACTTCCATGATGGACATGGGGCAGCAGCTGGAAACTTCTAGTGATGTTAATCTTGGAGGGGAACATTTGGATTGGTGGTAAGAATCAGACATGGCTGACAGCGGCCCCCTGGGGGGTGTATAGGGGGGTTCACAACCCGGTGTCGGCTCCAAATTGCAGGGCACATGAATAAACCTGCAGTCCTGGCTGAGCATTTGCTATGATAGCAGCGACAACGCCGTTTGTGTAGCTGTCACACGGCGCTTAGACTTTGACAAATCTGGCTGACATTGTTCACAGGGGTATTTAGTCACTGACAGTTCTTCAGCGCTAGAGAAGTTCGGTCCTAGCAACCAACTGTAATGACACTTAAAGGGAGTGTTCGGTAAATTAAAGGTCTACAACTTTCTTTTGTTCTCTGAGCTTTGATTCCTCATTACTTTCCAGATCTCTGCTTGCTGTCAATGAATGAGAACAATCTACTGTACATGGCACTTAAAGGGGTTTTCAGGGTCCACTCTACAGTGCGCAGGGCTGAAGCTGCAAAAAGTAGCAAATTTGTTCCAAAACTTACTGTATGTGTAAATCCGTTCCATGTGAATGACATTGTATCTACAGTAGATTTCAGTTTTAGATGAATGGGACAGGCAAAGAAATTTCTGCAATAAATCTGCCATGTATGAATTCACTCCAGAAGTCTGCAATATGCTTTGAGTTTCACTTTTTCCATTCTTGAGATCTTTGCTTGCTGCCAGTGAATGGACAGATTCTTGTACATCATCATCCTGGACCTAAGGCCCCATGCACATGATCATAGTTGTGTATCGGTCCTTGTAAAACAGAATACAAATGGCTTCCATGTTGTTCACAGACTCTATCCTTATAATAGATGGACAGAGCCACAAAAACGGACAGAAAGAGGATTCTACAGTCCCGGACAGATCTGTAAAAACTACAGATGTGTATATAGGGCCATAAAGTGAGGGTCTGGATATGATACTGATTATTATGGATCTGTAAGAACGCCTAGCACACGGACTAAATCTGCAGCCAATACAGCTGTCACCCAGCTTTCCCTGAAGGACAAAGCAGGATGCAGAGACCTAGTAGCAAGGCATTCATCCAGAGTTCTAGTTAGGCTTACATTCACTTATAGCAAACATTCAGTTTGCTGCCGTAGCCTTGTACCTATATACTCTGATCCAGGCTTGTTGTTGACCCCCTGGCACCAGCACTTGGTGTACATGCCCCACCAGATGCAAAGGTATACACTTAGATCATTATAGGAAATCTATACTAGAACTAGAACCATTCTATAACAGCAATATTATAATTTTTCCAACTTTTTAGATTTTTTTGGATTCAGAGTTTGCAGCATCAATGCTAGTAATATAAATGTAGCCAAGATCGGAGCAGACATGGTGCCCTAGATTCTGCCCAGTGACCGGGAAATGCTTGTGTTTTGGGAGATCTGGGCTATCTTCTCTGGGTCACCCTGCAGCTTTTCATTGCCCAGCCCGTCTCTCAGCATTATCATCTCCTGACAGTCGTATCCTGTGCAGACAGCGCAGTACAGCCCAGATCCTGCGACAAGATGAGGGGCTGCACCCACAAGACTGAGAGCCCTCACTGCTAGATTATACTCTCTCCATGACCCCACCTTACCACTGATGTCATGGCACCTAGTGTGGGTCATAGCAGTATTAGTTACTAATAGCCTAATTAGTGTGGGTCCTAGCCTTGCTGATTTCTCACTTGTGTGTGCACCCTATGGTACTAGTATGTAGACACTATATGGCAGTATTATATGTGAAATAGAATATAATAGATGGAATTATTTAAGCATTATGTGGCAGTAATATTCGGGTATATTACTCCGGAATTGAGGATTAATACAGTCATAATATGACCCCCATACTAGCTCCATAATGTGTAATTAATAGCACCATACAGTGCACATATACAGTATAAATTCCCACCCAACAAAATTCACCTTTTACCATCACCAAACTCCCCGTGGCCCAACACAGTATAATGTTCCCCAGGGGCCCCCACACACTGCTCCCTAATTGTACCCACACACTTTATAATGCTCCCCAGTGGCCCAACACAGTATCATGTGCCTTCAGTGTCCCGAACACAGTATAATGTTCCCCAGTGGCACAAACACACTGTATAATGCTTCTTAGTTGTTACCAGATACTTTATAATGCTCCTCAATGGTCCTGAATACTTTATAATGCCCACAATACCCCTGATGCTTTATAATGCTCCCTAGTTGCTCCCAGACACTTTATAATGCTCCCCATTGTACTGAATTTCCCCATTGTTACGGAATTTCCCCATTGTGGGACTATTAAAGGACTATTATTATTATTATATTATAATTCCCCCAGGTGTTTTATAATACCCCCTATATGCTTTATGATGCCACCTAATATACCCAAATATTTTATAATGCTCCCCAGTGTCTCCCACATGCTGTATAATTCCCCCATGGTGTTTTATAATACCCCCTATATGCTTTATAATGCCACCTAATGTACCCAAATATTTTATAATGCTCCCCAGTGTCTCCCACGTGCTGTATAATTCCCCCAGGTGTTTTATAATATCCCCTATATGCTTTATAATGCCACCTAATATCCCCAGATACTTTATAATGCTCCGCAGTGTCTTCCACATGCTTTATAATGCTCTCCAATGGCCCCTAGAGGCATTATATTGTCCCCCAGTGGCCTCAACACATTGTATTATGCCCATTAGTTGCCCCAGACACTTTATAATGCTCCCCAGTATCTCCCACATGCTTTATATTGTCCCCCAATGGCCCACACATAGTGAATAATGCCCCCTAGTTGCCCCCAGATGCTTTATAATGCTCTCCAGTGGCCCCCACACAAAGTTTATTACAAAGTTGCAGAAGTTCTGGATTAGGAGGCTGAGCACTGAGGTTCTCTACCACTCACCCATCTTAAGATAATCTATATACTATATTATTATATATGTATCGTCAGTTCTCGGTCATACGTCATGGATAATGAGGGTTGTAGTCATATAAGAGTTGCCCTCATTCAGTGTAGGTTTTGCTGTGATTTGCTCATTAACCCCGTTATCTCCGTGGCAGGAAGGAAGTCCTTTTTCTTCTTCTTTCTCAGAATTGTTCAGATGTAACCCAACGTGTCGGCCTCTTTTTATCTGTCTCTTCTGCGTTTCTTTGTTTTTGTTGCCCAGGCCTATAATTATGATGTGGTTTTCCGGACGTCCACCCTGTCATTTCCTCTCCTGTGTTTCTCAGGTTGTCTCTCAGTCGGTAGCAGGCTGTCACACGTCCATCATCTTCCTCGGTGTCTCTAATACTTGGTGTCATTGCTGTAGAAACAGAAGTTTGGGACAAGGGTGTCTGAACAAAGCCCAGGTAACAGGAGACATGTCCTGCCCGAGGTGTCCTCATTGTCTCCACTACAAGGGATCTTCTGGTTGTCCTCTCTTTGGTCATGTGACCTGAAATGTGCAAAGCAACTTCTACACATCAGGTCACCCAATTGGCGGTATCATTGGTGGCCACTTCTTTTTGTACTTATACACTGCAACCAAGCTAAGCAAGGAAACCTGCAGTGTAAAGCATGAGAAGAAGAAAGGGCAGCAAGCAGGAGATAGATTATGGATTTCTTTACACTCTCATGTCGGAGTTGTACTTTAATGAAAGTGGACAGGCGGTATCCTTGGTCTCCATTGCCATTTGAACTTGTATATAACAACCAAACAATACAAGCAAACCTGCAGTGTAAAGCATGGGGAGAAGAAAGCAGTAGATGGACCTCACATGAGGCAGGAGGCAGATTACTTTACACTCTGATGTTTGAGTTGTACCTCAATGAAAGTGGATATGGCTGTAGTCACCGACCATAGTCCCAATGGAGATTCAGAGAGACCAGATGTGTGTTCCCATTATCCACAGGAAGGTGACTGCTTACAAAAACCACTCTCCATTGTAGTCTATAGTAGGTAGAGGATTGCTTAGACTAGACGCATTGTAGCAAACCTTCTACAGGGATTTAACTTCATTGCATATATTAGAAAGTTGCAGAACTTTTTCATGATACATTGTTTAAGATTTATTGACATAGAACTGAAAATCCCTTTAAGGTGTAACTCCCCTTTAAGAAATGTATCTCCTGACACTGACAGTGTAACCGTAGACACTAGAATACAGTCATTAACTAATGTTCTTGTTGGGTCCTGTCAGTGTGAATACAGAATGTGTGCTCGTAGCATCCTGGCCCCTATCACATTAAGCTCTACAGACAGCGTGGAAGACTATATTTTACATATTGCCCTGAGCAGCAGAAGCAAGAAGAGTCTCCTGAGTCACATATCACGTTGCCTAATGTACATTGTGCCACGTTCTCCCGCGCTGGGTAAACAGAGGAGTTGGTGGAAAATTAACTCATCAGTTAGCCAGAAATTGGTGGAAGGTGTGGTGGTGTGGTGGAGCAAATCTAGAACACTGTGATGAGTGAACACCTTGATACCATAGAGGTGGACAAAGTTGACCATGGGCATGAGACTGTTGTAGAACTAACCCATAAAACTGTGAATAGTCCTTAAAATCCAAGACATCTTGACATGGTAGAAATTTCCAAAACTAGTCAAGACTAGTCTTACCCCCATTTAGAAGCTGCTATTGCCTTGTGATTCCTGTTGCCAAATAAAGGCTGTTTGGTTTACCTGCACTGCTGAATCCTGAGTCGTGCCTGCATTACCATCAGGGCCCTTCCGAACAATACCACACCGGCTCAGAGAGGAGAGGTCCCCTCTTCAACTGGAAGTGCCCCGGGGGAAAGGACTACTACCACCACCATCCGGTAGTGCTGCAGGACCCCCTTCGACTTTGTCCGGCCTAGGAGTGGGACTGGAGCGGTTGGGGAGCGTGCATCCGCCACTACTACTCCCATCCTCCAGTCTCCTCCATATGGGTTGCGGCACACTCACCTAGATCAATGATCTGTCAGAAGCTCCTTTATGAATCATACTTTTACTTCATGTTATGTTATGGATTGTCATAGTGTGAGAGCTAGCTTCGATAATAGATGTGACCCTCCCCCACCTCTTACACAATAGCATGTCAATCAGTAATATCCGATTAGACTGATATTATGTAACTGATAGAATTCTGTCAAAACATCTTATGTATTTCTTCCCCCGTCTAATGTATCACGTGTAACATTCCACAGAAGTCCTAACATGCCAGTCCATGAGAGGCTGTGGCCAGCTGTTCACACTGTACTCATACTGTACACATAGACATCTCGTGCAGACACCGCCACCTTACACTACATGCCATAGATTCCTCACTACATTATCCCCAGGCTTTGTTTTGACAGGATATGAAGGAAAGTGAAAAAGAGACGACACCACAACATTATTAGAGTTCACAAGAGGACGTACACTTGGATAGTACCAAATAACCAGCCATATTGGGAGCTTTCCTCTAGAACCTCTTCTAAAGTGCTTCTTGCCAACTTCTGAAAACCAAAGAGCACCATCAGCATCCTAGAGACTGAGATCATTGTGGGTGGCATAACATGAGAAGGAAGGTTTCCATAATAAAGCCAAAATGAGGCCCTCAAATTCCCTCTAACATCCTCAATCCACATGAGTCTCCTCATAATTGGGTTTCAACGAACCCCATCATGTCCTCCAAAATCTGCATTGACCAAGAAAAACGCAAACATGGGAGCATTGCTGGAAGGATTTCTTGGTCAGTATTTTCTCCAAGTACTCTTAGATAAGGATTCAACCTATAAGGGATGATCTAACCATGACTGCCATCTACCAGCTTCATGTCAAGTCAACAAACCCTACCACTGCCCCACAGATTTTTGAGAATTGGAAGGCAAGATGGAGGTAGGAGCTTTTCTATAAAAGCAGGATCCTGCAATCCTCCATCCACACCTGTTTCCCCACAACTTCCCTCTGCTGGTTTAAGAAAGCCAACAAATCTTACTACTTTCCTGGAGATTGGCATCACAGTTGTAAGGTGGTGTGGGATGCACACCGTCAACATTTTTGCCTGTTTTACGGGAATGAAAGAATCCCTGTCCCGACTGCACATGTGGCTGAGGCGAGAAACAGTATTGAGTGCTATGTCATTTGTGGACCAGTTTGGAGTTTAGCTTGGAAAGTCGGATCACTAGGAGAATACCTTGGAGTGTAAGGAGGGAACCTACTCCGAGCCAGCAGGAATGACTGGTAGAAGATGAGCAGGGTACAGAGGTGCGTTAGCCCTGGAGAACTGTGTTGCTGGTGGAGCAGCCATATTGTCACTGTCCCAGCACTGTTGATAACTCGCTGGTGCCTATTACACAGTGATGGATGTAAGGACCAAGGTCCCCAGATCGAAGCAAAAATGGGACCCCTTCCAAATGCCGCCGTAGACTCTCACCCTTCACCCCTTCCAAAATTACCAATCGTTCCTCCTCATTAGCACTAATTACCAGTTTAAGGAAACCAAATATTTACAAATAGACACCATTGTAAGACTTTTAACGCTTCTGCAACACTGGGGCAAAAGCAGGTACCAGTAGGGTGTACGCCCTCGCCTATCATTGTAACTTAGTAAATATCTATCCAGATTGATACTCCACTGTGGTGCAGATTTGTAAAAATCCCATTATTTCCCAATGAATGAGTGCATGAGCCGTAACAAGGTGCGGGTCTGTGTATTCCGTCTTGTAGCAGCGATAACGAAATCACTTAGCAGTTTCCACATTTCAGCAGCTGCCATGTAAACACAGAATGGCCGATAAATCGCGAGAAGGTAAGTCGGAACTAATTAGAGGAATGATGGCAAGTGACATAAGAAGTAATGAGAAGCGGAGAGGAAGGAGTGAAGTGATAGAAGATAGTGATGGCATATACCAGTGAACGGATGAAAGAGAAAACCGAAGACGCTAAACCTCCTAATGAGGTGGGAAGAGGAAGGAGAAATCACAGCACAATGCACACCTGATGTAAAGAGATCCTCCGGCCCCATGTAACTGTGTGATGAAAAGAGATGAGCAAGCCGGTTCGTAACAAGCTGGGTTGGATACAAGTTTACAAAAATTTGGGGTTCAGCTGAATCCAAAATGTTGGGGTTCGCCATCCACAAATCTATGTTATACTCTGAGGTCTCTGCAGAACCCAGAGTATAATAAGTGGAGGCCTGGGAAGGTGCAGAAAAGTAATAAACACTGATATTCACCTCCCCTCTCTTAAACAGGTCATGGTCTTCTTTGGTCATCTTCCAGCTTCTTCTGGCCTCCTGGGTGACTTCACAAGCTCTAGGTGACCGCTGAGGCCCAATTATGTGTTGTACATCGACTTCATGATGTTGGTGTGACCCACTTGACTGCTGAGGCCCAATCACAGCCCTCAGTGGTCCCACAACATGACCCAGGAGGCTGGAAGACAACCGAAGAGGTCCACAATGGAATACAGGACACTGAGAGGTAGTCCAGGAGAAGTGGGGGAAGGTACTACAAAAGACCTGCTGTTTGAGGAGACCCCCAAGATCAAATTTTCTTTGACAGATTTTATTTTCCATATAGGCCATCTTCTTTGAGAATGCCACGCCACTAGAAGACCATTTTTTATCAGTGTTTATGTTTCCGCACCTTCCCTGGACCCCCACATATTATACTCTGGGGTTGAAGAGACAGACAATTACATTAGTTTTATGTGGGCCCCTATTCTTTAAAAATGGAAGCCTCCGAACCACTTGACTAACCCCTAAAAGTGCCAGACTGCCAGGATAGTTTTATGAGAACCTTTCATGGGACATGAAATTTTACTGGGATAATGACATACAGTGCTGGCCAAAAGTATTGGCACCCCTGCAATTCTGTCAGATAATACTCAATTTCTTCCAGAAAATGATTGCAATCACAAATGCTTTGGTAATAATATCTTTATTTATTTTGCTTGCAATGAAAAAACACAAAAGAGAATGAAGAAAAAGTCAAATCATTGATCATTTTACACAAAACTCCAAAAATGGGCCAAACAAAAGTATTGGCACCCTCAGCCTAATACTTGGTAGCACAACCTTTAGACAAAATAACTGCGAACAACCGCTTCCGGTAACCATCAATGAGTTTCTTCCAATGCTCTGCTGGAATTTCTCCAGGTCCCTGAGATGTGAAGGGCGCCTTCTCCAAACTGCCATTGTGAGATCTCTCCTTGGGTGTTCTATGGGATTCAGGTCTGGACTCATTGCTGCCACTTTACAAGTCTCCAGTGCTTTCTCTCAAACCATTTTCTAGTGCTTTTTGAAGTGTGTTTTGGGTCATTGTCCTGCTGGAAGACCCATGACCTCTGAGGGAGACCCAGCTTTCTCACACTGGGCCCTACATTATGCTGCAGACTTCATAATGCCATGCACACGGTCAAGCAGTCCAGTGCCAGAGGCAGCAAAGCAACCCCAAAACATCAGGGAACCTCCGCCATGTCTGACTGTAGGGACCGTGTTCTTTTCTTTGAAGGCCTCTTTTTTTTTCCTGTAAACTCTATGATGATGCCTTTTCCCAAAAAGCTCTACTTTTGTCTCATCTGACCAGAGAACATTCTTCCAAAAAGTTTTTGGCTTTCTCAGGTAAGTTTTGGCAAACTCCAGCCTGGCTTTTTTATATCTCTGGGTCAGAAGTGGGGTCTTCCTGGGTATCCTACCATAGAGTCCCTTTTCATTCAGGCGCCGACGGATAGTACGGGTTGACACTGTTGTACCCTCGGACTGCAGGGCAGCTAGAACTTGTTTGGATGTTAGTCGAGGTTCTTTAGCCACCATCCACACAATCTTGCGTTGAAATCTCTCGTCAATTTTTCTTTTCTGTCCACATCTAAGGAGGTTAGCCACAGTGCCATGGGCTTTACACTTCTTGATGACACTGCGCACGGTAGACACAGGAACATTCAGGTCTTTGGAGATGGACTTGTAGCCTTGAGATTGCTCATGCTTCCTCACAATTTTTCTTCTCAAGTCCTCAGACAGTTCTTTGGTCTTCTTTCTTTTCTCCATGCTCAATGTGGTACACACAAGGACACAGGACAGAGGTTGAGTCAACTTTAATCCATTTCAACTGGCTGCAAGTGTGATTTAGTTATTGCCACCACCTGTTATGTGCCACAGGTAAGTAACAGGTGCTGTTAATTACACAAATTAGAGAAGCATCACCTGATTTTTCAAAGGGTGCCAATACTTTTGTCCACCCCCTTTTTTATGTTTGGTGTGGAATTATATCCAATTTGGCTTTTTGACAATTCTTTTTGTGGTTTTCCATTGAAGACAAATTAAATGAAGATATTATTACCAAAGCATTTGTGATTGCAATCATTTTCTGGAAGAAATTGAGTATTATCTGACAGAATTGCAGGGGTGCCAATACTTTTGGCCAGCACTGTATATAATGTCTCCTAATGTAGAAGATAAAAGAATATAAAGCTACAATATATCCTCAAACCCCACGAGCCAATAAGTTACAAAAATTTTCAAAATTTTTGTTACCAAAACATCCTGTTGATGTGATCAGAGGCGATATAACCAGTGCGTGTTTGTCTTCCCACTATGAAGTGTCCAAATATACAAAGCTCTGAGGCCGAGTCACAGATCAGTGTGAAACAAAAAGAAAGACATCATTGGCTTTTGTGTCGCTCCCCAGGATGCCAGACTGCTTGTAAGATATGTCACTGTTATGACTTCAAGTTCTAAGGAGGCAATTTCTCTATGGGGGAAGGGAAGTGTAAGGAGATGGAGCATATGCAGGTTATTATGGGAAGTGACAACATGAGGACGTCTACTTGGGGTCGGTTTATCTGTCATGACTCCAAAGGCGACCATAAACATTGACAGCTATCTCGCCTGACATCTCCAAACATACACAGTTGGCTTGGTCCCTGCAAAGGGAGAGGGGAGAAAGCTGCGGCCGGGCTCCTCTAGTGGCAGCTTATCTATCAGAGAACAAAAGGCCCAAGTACAGTGAAGCCTCCTAAAGAACAGCTCTTTGAGGAGACCACCCCACCACCCTGACCAGATTCTTTATTCCATATTGGCCATCTTCTTTGAGATCACCACCCCACTAGAAGACCACTTTGTAATGCAATTTTTAGTGATCTTCTCAAAGATGTTTTACTGTATGTTAAAATCCAACTGCCCGATCCTTATCTTCCCCAACATCTGCCGTCAGGAGGTCCTTAAGGTCGGATTCACATTGGCATATTTGGTCCAGGAAATACGGACTGTATATGGGCCAGTTTCTTGGACTAACCACTGAGTAGGTACCCAGACTTCCAATATCACAGTCTTCTGAGTCCCTCCTCCCCGCAGGTCTACCACCCGTAATGTAATCATATTTTCAGTACAGGACAGTAGACCCACGGGCACGAAGCGATTATTAGCATCATAGATGACTGTGATACTTGGAGTTGGAGTCTCTTCTCAGTGTTTGGTCTGTGAAATATGGCCGATAACTGTTTTTCACCAACCAAATGTTCCAATATGAAGCTGGCCTAAAGTTCCATGGACCTAGCAAACTAACCCATAAGATGCCACCTTGAGAGATTATGTGGTCTAGATAGTTAGTCATAATAGAGCTATATAAAGCTGTATATAAAGCTGTAGCTTTAGGGGGTGCAGTGGTCATGACAGACCTGTAGTCTGCTGTCCAAAGGCCCCCTATGTCACATGGTAAGTGGGAACCAAGTTACAGATTTTGCAAAGCCCAGGAGCTTTAGAGGGTTATTTGCATTGCTTTTGAATATGCCATCACTTTAATGACCATGGGGGTCAGACCTGTGGGACCCTCACTGATCTCAGGGAAGGGCCACAGTGCTGAGGCCCCTTCACTATTCTGCCCTACACAACAGTAGGTAATGGACCTGTACTGAGGCACAGTCTGAGGAAGACTGTGAAGGGACTAAATAAGCGCTATGATCTCTTCAGTCTCTGGCTAGCTGGGGGTCTGAGAGGTCAGACCACCAATAAAGTCATGGCATGGAATTTGCTCCTCTAAGTCAGGCCTCGGTGACCCTGTGTATGGCAACTGTTCATACACAGATTTCCCCTGATCCAAAACGCGTTCCAATATTTCTTCACTATCAAGACAGATTTGTAAACCCTTAAAGGCTACATGACACCATATCGCCCTCCAACTCCTTCACTAATATAAATGAATGTCTCATTTTGACCCAAGGCTGCTGCAACAGACAAAAGATAGAGAAATTTTTTGAGATTAGAAGTCGCAGCACCCTCGGGGTCACCACATGACCATATTCACTTACATTAGTGAAGGAGTTGCAGGGAAACACAGCGATCTTTGGTTAGGCGATAGGAGTCGTCACCAAAGTCAACTCGTCATGAAGCCCCAGCCTTAAAATCCATTACTATGCAGACTGGGCAGTGGGGGAGGGCTCCTGCTACAGCCGATTGCCTGTCAGAAAGACCGACTAGGTATTTGTAGGAAGGAGTAAGGGAAGTGGCAGGTCTTCTATGGTTAATGAATAGGATTTAGGGAGGACGTAATGCATGTAATATCAAGCCATTGTTTTCTATATGCGACAATGGCTGCCATAGTTCAAAGTGAACATAAGCAATTCCAGGCATAGCAGACCTGACCTGGCGCCGATCACACATTACAATTTACACATCTGCCAACAAGCTGACATTGCTGGCTCCCAAGGACTACCATCTGAAGAAACAAGGGTAGATTTTTGGTTCCGACACTGCTACATCTGTGTATATCAGTAATAAACCACACGCACCGCGCCGGAGATCTTTAGACTCGTTTTATTGAAGCTGAAGAAAGTGTCCATTTTGTTTCTCATTAAATACAGACATTGCTACATCAGTAACACATACATGGACGCAAGCTCCACCAGAAGCCGCCGCCGCATCATTCCGATATCGAGCAGTGTCCTTTCAGTCAGCTGCCAAGGTAAAACTTAAAATTAAAGTGCGAGTCAGTTTTTATGTAAAACAGTGACAACCAAGTAACAGACAGTTCTTATGGCGGACGAATGAAAGGAGGTCACCTCAGAGTTATCTGTGAAGAGTACCTCTTAAAGGGCATCTCTATATTTTAGTTTTTTTTATAAAGTTTATTGAAACAAGCCCTGCCTGTGCTGTATATGTATATCTACAATGTTATCCTCAATGTGATAAGATAACCGCACTGTCCAGGTCACCGCAAGCTCCCAAATAAGCTCAAGTATGAGCCTATTGTGTTTGTTTCACTAAACTTTATAAACTACCTCCGCCTTGGGCTGTGTGTAAAATTACTGTAGTCAATGTGATCTCATGCCGTACAAATAAAGTTTATTGAAGAACTTATGCAAGAGTGATCTTGTTGCCCATAGCAACCAGATCTGAACTAGACTCAAATGAAACTAGAGCGTTGATTGGTTGCTATGGACTTGTGAGCACATCTTGTGCCTGATGCAATAAACTTTATTTACAGTCTTCGATAACTAAGGATTATGTTGCTATGACAACAGATTTTGAAACGGAGTGTGAAGATATAACTTTATTCATAGTTTACACAAGTTATAAATAAAACTGATGAAAGGTTTGTGCATTTTTTAGATTTAATGATTCTTAAGATGAAATTGTTGCGTACAGTTGCAATAACTTTATTGACCTTGAACATGTCAATTTTTGCATCCTATACAAGTATAGGCTATTGTTCTCTGGCATCAGCCACATTTCCTGGCAATGGTATTTCATAGGAAAGTCCAACGTACAATGTGAAATGCCTACAGCGTAATATTATATTTGATACATCCCTCTCCTCCATCGGCCACTCGGGGTGGGATCCTGAACTAGTTTTCGAGTAAGGCTTAAACGGGTTGTCCATAATTAAAAAATAAAATGGCTGCTTACTTTCAAAAACAGTGCCACACTTGGCCACAGGTTGTGTGTGGTACTGCAGGACAGCCCCATTCACATCAGTGGAGCCAAATTGAAACCATGGACTTGTGAGATGCCACTTCTGAAAGCGGCCATGTTTTTTTTTTAAACTTGAACAATCCTTTGAAGGCTAAAGCCCCACGTTGTGGAAACGCAGCTTTTTTTGTTGCAGATTTTGTTGCGGTTTTTTAAGCCAAAGCCAGGAGTGGAATGAGCAGAAGGTAGAAGTATAAGAAGCTTCCTATAGATTTCCCATTCCTTTTGTAGACATTCTTGGCTTTGGCTCAAAAAAACAATCTGCAACAAAAAGCTCTGCGTTTCCACAACGTGGGGCTTCAGCCTAAAAGGGGTTTTCTGGGATAAACTGAAAACGCACTGGGGACCGAGGGTTTGGGTAAATTTAAAAAAAAAAAAATTATAAATCACTGACCCTTGAGCCAATCACTGGCCTCAATGGTCATGTGTTGGGTACTGGTGACATCAGTAATGATGTCATCAGTACCCAACATGTGAGTGAGCCAGTGATACAGTAGGAAAGGGGAGTACTGTACCACATCCACAACCCCCGTCATTTCCAATTATCCCAGAAAAGCCCTTTAAAGCCAATACCCGTGGCCCAGTGCGGCACTGCACTCCAACTATGGAGCATGTGGTACACTTTGCATAGCATCCTGACCCTTACAAAAAGCGGGGGTATACCGATCCCTCATACCAATGGTGGAGCTGAGGAGAGCAAGTAGTCTAAGGACAACCGTATGTGTCACCACCCCAATCTGTGGCCACCATTTTCTTATAGACATGACAGCCCCTACAATGTTGTGGTGGGCATCAGCTTGTCTCAGGGTCACATGGAGACTGCAGAAGAGTAATTAGCACCATTTTTTGTTAGTTGCCCCTTTAACATGGGGTGCAGAGATAAAATATAAATTGAAGGATATCTACCATGATCCTTTTTGTGCTAAGAAACAAGTAGTAACATTTAAAGGGTTCTCCTAATATAGTTTATAAGGCTGCGTGCCCCGTTACTTTAGTGAAGAGCAAGGTTCTCTTCCTGAACTTTTATACATCAGAGCTACCTGTAGCCACCACTAGAGGGGGATCTACTGTACAGTCTATACATACCACATAGCTCCCTCTAGTGGTGACAACAAGCAGCTGAGATTTTAATAATCATATGTATAGAAATATATGTCAGTTTTATAGAATCTGAGAAAGTGAATAGGAAAGACTACCGTGGGTGGAGCTTACTGTACCATAGTCATTACCGCCACAAAAATTATAAAAAATAGCTAGTGTCCATATTGTGCTTCTGTACCAATGTTCAGAGACCTTCCCAAACTGCACCTGAAGCAAACTTAAGGAGTTTTTCTACCTTTAGCAGTTTGACATACTCCAGTCACAGCAAAAGCTGCATTCAAAACATTTCCGGCTATTACGAGGAACCCGTCAGGACTGTGCTGGTAGACAGCGCCAACAGCTTAACCAAGTTCCTATACAGCACTGCACACTGGTAACATTGCATGCTGGGAGATGTAGTCCTCACAGCCAGGTATAAAGACTACATCCCACCGTAGCAGAGTGTGCTGTATAGACTTATTAGCTTAGCAGGTGGCAGCATGGAGGCAGGAGATGCTGCAGCTTTTATGAATTCAGCAGCAAGATTTTGGATGCAGCTTTGGAAGTGACTGGAGGAGAAGACATAATTAAAGCAAAGAGTATTATAAGCAAATGTAACACTGCCACTACATGAAGCTACCCTTTCCTACCCAAAATTCATGCCCTCTGTCCATAGATGAATGTCAAAGAATTTATAATGCACAGCATTGTCATGTGATGTCAAAAAAATGTATTAAAAACAACATTGAAAACCTTCATGCACTGCATGGATAAGTCTTAAAATTAGAGATCAGCAGGATTTTACGTCTCCAGCCCCACCCCCTACCATTAGAATTTCGGATATCATATAAGGGGGGATACGATGGGCGTCATGTCCTCATCTATCTCCCCTGGGGTCGATGGCGTCACAGGAGCATTCACCCTTCTCAAAGGCATTATTCCAAATGTCAACACCTTGCAGACAATCACAGTTCATGGTCCACGGGACCGCACATCCGCACTCGGATCTCCTGGTGTTTACACAACTCAGACACACTGCGAGCATTGCCGGATCGGCACGACTAGAAATTAAGATGTAATGTAGCTTTAACACCAGCCGGGTCTAGGTTTCCTGACCTAACCCTGGGTAACGTCAACATACTGACGGCGCAGAACTACGCCATTTGGTCGCGCTCCACAGACCTCCGCCACCAAGCCTCATCTCTTTTTCTTCTGCTGTCTGAGCATTTTCCGCCGTTTTATGATCATTTCGTGTAGTTTTTCGATGCCCTCCCTCAGGCCGTCGCCGATTATGGCGCAGGTGGGCTGCAGGTGCCACGGCGTGGAGGAGCTGAGCTCGTTGAGCGCCAGCAGCTTCTCAATTTCCGCCAGAGATAAGGAGTTCCTCAGATCCTGCTTATTGGCCACAATCAGAACCGGGACCCCTTGGTTCTCGGAAATTTTTGTAATTTTGTACAGTTCCGTCTTGGCTTCCTCCATGCGTTCGGCATCCACCGAGTCCACCACAAATACAATCCCGTCCGTGCAGCGGGTATAAGATTTCCACAGCGGCCGCAGCTTCTCCTGGCCGCCAACGTCCCAGAACTGGATGGTAACGGATTTGGAATTACCCAGAGGAACTTTAATTTTCTCCGTATTAAATCCTTTGGTGGGGACGGTGTTGACAAATTCATTAAATTGTAACCGGTACAGCACGGTCGTCTTACCGGCGCAGTCCAAACCCAAGATGACGATGTGCAGCGCCTGAAACGGAGAGATCCCCGACAGGATAGGAGTTTGCTCTGACAGGCCGTTCCCCATTTTGTAGAGTATTATAAATCCAGGAGGTCCAATTCGGTTTCAAAAAGTTGCCTAAAAAATAAAATAAAATTTAGACAAGTTTTAAAAAAAACAAACTAAATTAGTTGTCCCATTTATCTTAAACGGGGTTCTCCAATGGCTTCCATCCAAGGTCTATTTGGGTCAAAATCATGGGTCTCCCAGATGGTTCAGACCTTGGGTCATGTGATCGGATCGGGCACCTGAGCCAATCCACCTCCTCCCCTGGGTTCACCATGGGGCCTGGTTTTACTATAAAGTAAAAAGGGGTGGACTGACTCGAGTGCCAGGTGCTGATCTTGTGACCCAGGGTCGGGACCAGCCCAGAAACCCATGGTTGACCCCAAATAGAACCTGGAGGGAGTAACAACCCCTCGATAACCAAATGTGGCTTTAATTTTTACTACAGTAAAATTAAATATATAAAAAAATGACAATAGAAAAATGTAAAAAAAAATTTTAAAAATGTAACATTGTATATTTATTCTAGTCAAATAAACGTATAAAAAAAATTGTAAATTAAAATTGAGTTACATTTTTTTACACGAAAAAATTTTTCAAAAATTTTTCTTTAGTATTTTCCAATGCAGTGTACAATGTCACTTCCTTAAAATTGAGTGACATTGTTAAGTGCGGCTTTAACCTGTTAAACTACTGCAGTAGAATGTTCAGTAGAAAATTCATTTATGAAAATTTTGCATTTTTAATCAAGTGTATAAAAAAAAAAAACTATCATTGTAAAAAAAAAAGTAAAAAAATAAAGGGGTTCACAGGAAGTCATTTTTATGTACTTTCTCAGTAGTTTTTAGATGCTGGACCTAGGGGATCCAGGCTCAGTTCCAACCCCAGGTCATGTGATCATAACCAGAGCCCAGAAGCAAGTAAAGACTTCATGCAGAACCCCTTTAAGGAGTGCTTTTAACCTGTTAACTACCACAGTGGAATATAATAATATATATTAGTGAAATTTTAGCATTTTGGTCAAGTGCATAAAAAAAATTCCACCATTATGAAAATTTTTATGGACATATTTAACTTTTTGATCTACAATGACATATAAAATGAAAAAAAAATTGATGTTTTTGGAAAATAAAATATGCACTTTAATAGGATTTAATGTGTCAATTTAAAAAACAAAAAACTTTCCCATAGTACCCTAGGACCTACGAAGACATAAGAGTGTTGTACACGTTTACTAATGCATGATGGCACGGGTAAATTATGCATGCGGGCACTAGAGCGCAGACATGGACCAGATCAATACCCGGATTATGAGTGACAGCCCAGACGTACTGGATAATCCCCCCTCCGCACCCCCCTGATGACTGAGGCCGATCCTGCTGTATGTGATAATGTGCAGAGAGGAAAAACAAATCCTGCAGGAAAAGGGGTGTTGGCCGATTTTGAAGGCTCCACAATGATTAGGCTCAGCGCTGGATCACAAGTGACAACGACTGGGGGTTGGGGGCACCGAGAACTGGCCCAGCTGCTCCGGCCAAAGTGGCCAGGAATAGTTTTACTGGGCCAACTGTATATACAAGGTATACAGGCTTATTTACAAGTACAAGGGGCAGGGACACTGCGGTATACATGGGGGGGGGGCACGGCTCATTAAGACTGCTAGTCTACAAAACTGTGAGTTAAGAAGACAGGGATTAAACACATTACCCCCCACCCCCAGCGTGCCCCCTCCTCCATGTCTGCTATACACATACAATGCACTAATCTGGTCTGTGTCACAGTATTAGGGTGCAGTTAGACTATGGTCACTGACTGGAGCAAGAAACACCCAATTGCAAAAGTATCTGCACCCCTAACACTGCTCCTCTCCTATTCAGTAATATGTATACAATGCACTAATCTGGTCTATGTCAGTCACATTATCAGTGTGTAGCGGTATGGCAAGAAACACCCAATTGCAAAAGTATGTGCGCCCCAACACTACCCATCTCCTATTCTGTATTTCGCTGACAGTCACATTGGAGCCTATTCACTGGTGTAGTAAGACTATGGTCAGTAACTAGAGCAAATTGCAAAAATATCGGCACCCCTAAGACTGCCCCACAATACTGATACCATGTGCTGATTTGTTAGTCACATTTTAACAAGTGTGATGTAATTATATTGTGGTCAAGGTAAATAACGAACACATGATTGCAAAAGTATGTGTACCCCCAACACTGCCAATTTCTAGTATGCATTATAATTAATGCCCTGACCTACAACAGTCAGGTTATACTCTGCAGAGTGATGTAGTTACATTATGGCACTGTGTAAATGTACTGGACATGTGATTGCAAAAGTATGCACACCCCAACACTGGCCCTCTATTCTACAATGCTATTACAATGCATTATTCTACATTAGTCACAAAGTATAGAACGACGTAACTAATGTTGTCAGTCTAAATTTAGAGGATGCACTGTTGCAAAAGTATGTGCACCCCCAATATTGCCTCACTCCTAGTTTTCAAAGAAATTACAATGCCATGATCCAAGTCATTCATGTTTTAAAAGTGTAGTTATGCCGTCTAAGAGCAGTGGGACACCATTTGCAAAAGTATTTGCACCCCACACAATGTCCCTCTACTAGTTTGAAAGACAATACAAAGATCTGTCACTTGCATATGAATGGGGGTTGTGCTAAGTAAGCAAAACCAGCTTGCAAATGTATTTACACCCTCAACACTGCCCCTCCCCTTTTCTGTGATACTGATACAATGTACTGATCTAGCTACATTAGGACAGATTTCTAAATATAGGAAACATGCAATTACAAAAGTATAAGCACCCCCCAAAAACCACAATGCAACATATCAATCAATTTAATATGTGGGGCTGTGTTTTTCAGAGTACTCAATTGCAAAAGTATATGAACCCCTTAGTCTGCAATACAGATACATTACTCACATATGAGACTTATAAAGGTCTACAAAGGAAAACGCTTGCAAAAGTATGTGCACCCCAAACTGCCCAATACACAGCTCTATCACTGATATTTGTACATCTGTAGAGGTGAGAGACTATTGTCAACGTCTCAAAGCAGGTGACACCCACTTGCAAAAGTATGCACACCCCCCAATAATGCCCCTCAGTCCAAAATACAAGCACAATGCCCTAATCTGTTTCACTACAAGTTGTACTCAGATTTGAAAGTTGGGAGCGGTGCAAAGGGACTATAGCCAGGGTCTAAAAGTAGTTAACACCCACTTGCAAAAGTATGTGCACCCCAAACACTGCTCCTCTACTAGTTTGCAATACAGATACAACACACTGATCACATCTGACCGTGTGGAGTAGTGTAGCGACACTATCGCCAATGTCTAACAGTAAGTAGCACCTGCTTGCAAAAGTATGTGCACCCCCCCAATACCACCCTTTCCAGTCTGAAATACAGATCCAATGCACAGGTCCATGTAACATTAACTGATGGGTGAGTGTAAATGTAGGGAACACCCAAATGATAAAATATGTGCACCCCTGGTCACAACGCAGCAGGTGGATTCTCAGTCTCCAAAAAAAAAGAGCAGCTTTTTTGTAAAAGTCAGTGCACCCCCAGACTGAGCCTAGAGCAGGTAACCCAAGTCCTGTATTTAAGGTGGTTCATACCAGGTCAAAATCAGCTAGTGCAAAAGTATGCGCACCCCAATAGCTAGCAAAGACCCCCTCCCCATCCAGCTATGGGCACATATGGCAGCGCCGGATTCATGTGCGCCAGTCACCTTACCAGGGTCCACGGAGCGACAATGTAAAAGTATTCACACCCCGGTATACAGAACACCTGTCCAGCTAAGAACAGGGCGCAGTACCAGCCCCGGGTGTCAGGACACCTACCTGTATGGCAGAGCTGCTGGCAGTGCGGCAGTGTCGCTCCCTACAGGCCGCCCGCATCACCCGCCTGTCCCCACCGGCTGCAGAGCACAGACTGGCAGCACGAACATCACCAGACGAGTGACTGAGCTCCAAACCACGCCCCATCCCTGATCCCGCATCCTGATTGGCCGCCGCGGCCCTCCCCCTTTATAGCCTTGTCTCGCCTCCTGATTGGTCGGCATTCCTGTCCGTCATGTTTATTGTCTCGATTCACCTGTTGGCGCCAAATAATAGTCGTGACGACGAACGACTGTGAGCTGAGGTGATTTACAGGAGCCCGGAGGGGACATGGAGGATGTCAGGAGAAATTACAGGGTTAATTTACTGTAATACGGGGTAGCTGTCTGTTTAATGGAGACAGTAAATCCAGACCCTGGCCCAGGCTCATCCACATATATGGAGACCCTCTAAAATAAGAGGAAAGACCCCTTAAAGGGGTTGTCTAGTTGTGCAGTGATGCCCAACCTGGCATGTGGTGCTTGCTATACAGTTGCTGTGGCAACCATACAATGTCTGTCGGGTCTGGTAAGGTTAGGTTCACGTGTTGGAATCGTTATGGTAGAATCTTCCCGTTTACGAAAATTCATCGGAAAAAATCGAAAGCGTCGTGCTTGATATTCAGGCGGTGCGCCCATAAAAGTGAATGGGCGACGGAAATCAAGAAAGAATTTTGCATAATAGGCCTTGCCGCAAATTCCACCGTGTGAATGTACCCTAAAAGGGGTCTGAGTCATTACGACTGGGCTTGCAGTACCTTTCATCGCCACTACATGGAGTAGTAGCTGTGCTGGTTCTTGGTACATCGCGGCGCAAACCGTTGATCAGCGGGGATCAGAAAGGTCACCGACACTCATGGAGACCCCTTTAAATAGTTTGGGATCTTTGCACGATTCTTGTTGAGGGCAGCGTGATTTCCTTAGCATCCGTGTCACCAACACGTGCAGTGGCGTGTCTCCACGTCCGATATCAAATCAGGCGGGAGAGTGTGTCGGGACAGCAGCTTTAAAGGGGTTTTTCCAAGTTTAGGGCCAATTTTGGTACTGGTTCTGAAGACACTGAAATGTTACCTCAATATGAAAAAATGAAGATTTCATTAAAATAATCAGAAAACTAAAATCGATAAAGCAAATCTTTAGGATGTGTTCACGCTACAGTGGGAAGTCCGTATAATAAGGTCTGTAAAAAAATATCCATCATAAAAAATATATAGTAAAATTGGACAAACAGTCATCTGTTACCATCCGTCTGTTTTTGGGAGAGGGATTTTATTCTGCTTTGTGAGCATGCTCAGAAACAAGGGACAGTACTACGGATGACCGATGTCAAAAGTCCTACACCCCCTGCATTATCAAGTCCGACAAGATAACGGACCGTTGACGGATTTGGCAAAAATGGACGCAAATGGACAACATTAAAAATTGTACTGAAATGAATCGCTTTCTATGGTGGTGACTGGAGCTTTTCCCGGGTCCTTCAAAGTGTATATGGTCAGAGGCGTAACATGAAGTTCCTGGGCCCCAATGCCAGATCTGTATCAAGGGCCCCTACTATAATGTATTGTTAATAGTACTGAACTCCTCATTTTGGGAAGAGACCCCTTGTGGCTCCCCTAAGCCTCTTGGACCAGAGTGCGATTGCATCCATAAAAATAAGAAGCCACCCTCACCTGGTGTCCAAAGTACTTACTTATCCCGCCGCAGGTAAAGATCAGTACAGAACATGTAATAACGCATGATACTGTAGAGGACGCTACTACTCGTCCAGTTTGTGTATACACATCACTAATAGAGGGGCTTCACTAGGGTGGGAGATTATGACCTAAATCAAAATTGCGATTAATTGGGCATTTTACCTCGATTACGATTAATGGAGATTAGGACACACCCCTTTTACAATATGAGTATCTGTTGGCCCAGCGGTTTTGTTCGAGCCAAACCGAAACTTCTGTTATACTCAGGGGTCTCTTGTTTTTGTTATTCTGGTTAACGTTTGGTTTCGGTTATTTGCCATGAATAGCCCAGCCCTAGGTTTTACCATTGCAATGACCATGCGGAATCGAACGACCAGACAAGCTTTGTATGTTGAGTTTGCTTTCAATATGTAAGTGGTCCAGAAAAGACCATTGTACGCAGAGAATATTGTATCCTGAGCCCATTGTAACATAAAGGAAGCATTGTAATTGGGTCTTCAGCCCATAACAACGAAAGCTATAGTGTCCCCCATAAGGGCCCGTTCACACGGAGGAATTTTATGCTGATTTTGAGGCAGATTCCACCTGATTCTGCCTCCCATTGTTTTCAATGTGTAATCCACGGATGATTGGTGCAGACCTCAAGTGTTTTGCAGATTTGCACCCTGATGTTTTTGCTCTCCGCCCTGTTTATAGTCCTGAAGTTGTTAAAGATCTTTCACTTCAAGCATTTGCTCATGAGATGTGAAAACAAAAACAGAAGGGAGCACAAAGTAGCACTCCGAGGATCTCTCCCTTCTGTGTTGCTTTTTGTGCTATGTCAGGAATTTCACATAGATGTGTCAAGATAGCATTTTAAGAATTATTTTTGTTTTCCTAAAGGTTCCATGAATAAGATCAGTACCATGTGGATAATATGGCACCCTTTATGATGAGGTGCGTTAAAGGGGTTTTGTGGGTAAATAAAAAGTTTTGTACTAAGTATCAGGACAGGAGTGGTGGGATAGGGTGATAATTACTTAAAAAAATTAAAGAAAAAATTTTGCCACATGTTATCCCCAATGGTGAACTCTAGAAAAAGAAAAAAAAAAGAGTCATTGACGTACCCCAAAAATGACAAACTTATCCCTCAAAAGTAAGCCCTCACATGGTTTTCTGGACTGATGGCTCTCTGAATCCAGTAATGAAAAAAGTTAGGTAATTGTGCCCTTAAGGAGTTAATAATAATTTACTAATACTTTACAATAACATATATATATATGCAGGTGCCCCATCACCCCCATTTTACAGTCTGCAGATTGGGGCCGCAAGTCTTGTTCCTCTGCTTTCCCTGCTGCCGCTCTGACTCTTGGTCACATGACTGACCCCACTCTACTTTATGTAGCCACAGCAGGAGTAGATCGGAGTCAGTCACATGACCGAGTGTTGGAGCAGCAGCAGAGGAACAAGACTTGACCCCCTTGGTTCGCTGTTCCCCCTGCAAGCAGCATTTTTCTCTCCGCTTGTTTCGTGTGGAGAACGAGTGGAAACCACTCGGACCCCATTATAGTCTATGGGGTCCACAGGTTTTCTTAGGTAAACTGCATTTCTATGCGTATAGGTTTCCGTTCGGGGAGTCCGCTTGGAAACCGAACGCAGATGTGAACCGGCCCTTATGTGTTGTACATCAGTAAATAGAGACATTCATTAATAGATTGAAAACTCGCACTGACCTAATGTTTTTCACACAGCTGACAAGTTTGTTACAGTGTGTCAGACCAGACAATCGTATGAGAGATAAACATACAGTGCCTTGCGAAAGTATTCGGCCCCCTTGAACTTTTCAACCTTTTGCCACATTTCAGGCGTCAAACATAAGGATATAAAATTTAAATTTTTTGGTGACGAATCAACAACAAGTGGGACACAATTGTGAAGTGGAACGAAATTTATTGGTTATTTTAAACTTTTGTAAAAAATAAAAAACTGAAAAGTGGGGCGTGCAATATTATTCAGCCCCTTTACTTTCAGTGCAGCAAACTCACTCCAGAAGTTCAGTGAGGATCTCTGAATGATCCAATGTTGTCCTAAATGACTGATGATGATAAATATAATCCACCTGTGTGTAATCAAGTCTCCGTATAAATGCACCTGTTCTGTGATAGTCTCAGGGTTCTGTTTAAAGCGCAGAGAGCATCATGAAGACCAAGGAACACACCAGGCAGGTCCGTGATACTGTTGTGGAGAAGTTTAAAGCCGGATTTGGATACAAAAAGATTTTCCAAACTTTAAACATCCCAAAGAGCACTGTGCAAGCGATCATATTGAAATGGAAGGAGTATCAGACCACTGCAAATCTATCAAGACCCGGCCGTCCTTCTAAACTTTCATCTCAAACAAGGAGAAGACTGATCAGAGATGCAGCCAAGAGGCCCATGATCACTCTGGATGAACTGCAGAGATCTACAGCTGAGGTGGGAGAGTCTGTCCATAGGACAACAATCAGTCGTACACTGCACAAATCTGGCCTTTATGGAAGAGTGGCAAGAAGAAAGCCATTTCTCAAAGATATCCAGAAAAAGCCACCTGGGAGACACCAAACATGTGGAAGAAGGTGCTCTGCTCAGATGGAACCAAAATCCAACTTTTTGGTGACAATGCAAAACGATATGTTTGGCGTAAAAGCAACACAGCTCATCCCCCTGAACACACCGTCCCCACTGTCACACATGGTGGTGGCAGCATCATGGTTTGGGCCTGCTTTTCTTCAGCAGGGACAGGGAAGATGGTTAAAATTGATGGGAAGATGGATGGAGCCAAATACAGGACCATTCTGGAAGAAAACCTGTTGGAGTCTGCAAAAGACCTGAGACTGGGACGGAGATTTATCTTCCAACAAGACAATGATCCCAAACATAAAGCCAAATCTACAATGGAATGGTTCACAAATAAACGTATCCAGGTGTTAGAATGGCCAAGTCAAAGTCCAGACCTGAATCCAATCGAGAATCTTTGGAAAGAGCTGAAAACTGCTGTTCACAAACGCTCTCCATCCAACCTCACTGAGCTCCAGCTGTTCTCCAAGGAAGAATGGGCAAGAATTTCAGTCTCTCCATGTGCAAAACTGATAGAGACATACCCCAAGCGACTTGCAGCTGTAATCGCAGCAAAAGGTGGCGCTACAAAGTATTAACTTAAGGGGGCCGAATAATTTGGCACGCCCCACTTTTCAGTTTTTTATTTTTTACAAAAGTTTAAAATATCCAATAAATTTCGTTCCACTTCACGATTGTGTCCCACTTGTTGTTGATTCTTCACCAAAAAATTTTAATTTTATATCATGTTTGAAGCCTGAAATGTGGCAAAAGGTTGAAAAGTTCAAGGGGGCCGAATACTTTCGCAAGGCACTGTAGCTGCAGCACAATTCTCAGTTTTGTCAGCAGTCATGAGAACGTGAAAGTGCCCCTGAGTGCAACCTTTTGAGAAGAGGTGCAGTGCACATGCTCTGCCATCTCTCCCTTCACTTCTATGGACCAGCCGAATTGCTCTAACACTCCATTCTCATGGGCACAGGAGTAAACTTGAGGGTACCCGTTGTCTTGATCGTTGGGGGTCCCAGTGGTCAGACCCTCAGTGATCAGACATTTTTCTTCTATCCTGTGCATACTCATACTGGTGACCCATCCACAGGATCTGATCTGTCCAGGTCCGACACCCGGACCATGCACAGAACTGCTGCTCTGGGTGCCTCCAGGCAGCAGTGAACAAGGAGCGGAAGAGACTCTGCCCCTATTCAAGTAATGGGAGCAGAGTTGCAATTTCCTGACGCCACTGCTATAGAGCGGACAGGGCTGCAACTATGCACCTATAACTTGTATAGGAACAGAGCTGCTTCCACTTCCATCCATCGCTGTATCTTCTGGTGCTCAGAGGCAGTCAGATCAGCAGATCTGGGTCTCAGACACCCACAAATCAGATACTGATATGCTTTTGGGGCCAGAACACCTCTTTAAGAGGTTATTACTTTAGAAAAAAAAAATAAAGCATTTGGAGCCTTTATTAAAATGTATCTTTTTGCCCAAGTTATTTATAATGGTGAGCTTTATAGAAAGAAAAATGAGGTATCCATATACAGTACCCCTAAAAATGAAAAAACTAATCCTACAAAAGAAGAACCAAGCCTTCATATGGCTTTGACAACTGACAGCTCGCTGTATGCAGTGATAGGAAGAGTAAAACAATTGCTGCGTCCTTAAGGAGTTAATAATGATAATAATAATTGGTAACACTTGTACTTTTGTAAAGAAAACATCCAATTAGCATAACCGGACTGACAGCCGCACCTGCCGCACCTGTGTGTTCTGTACATGAGGTGTGATCCTCCCGGCCGTCCTGTACTGTGGGCAAGGTAATTGTACCAGCCTGTTATCTACCAGTAACATAGATACAACGTCTATTGTTCCACAGCTCTTAATCCTTGAATTTCGGTGCCCTATTCAGCCCCGTTGCCCCCGGTATATAATCTCCAGCCCATCACTCTGCAGTCACCTATACACACACATTAGGTTCTGGTCCTGTAGTAGAAGTCACCAGTGCTCAACTCCATAAGTGCAGAGTCCAAACCACCTCTGGTCTTAACATCAGCACAAATACTGTATCAGGAGTTTCATGGCATGGGTTTCCATAGCTGAGAAGCTCTGTGCAAGCCTGACAGAATCAAACACAATGCCAAGCGTTGGGTGGATCATTGTAAAGCACAATGTCAAGTGTCACGTGGACCGGTGTAAAGAACATTGCCAAATGTTGGATGGATTGATGTAAAGCTCAATGCCAAGCATCAGGTGGTTCAGTAGAAAGCACAATGTCAAGCATCAGATGGAGCAGTGGAAAGCACAATGTGAAACGTTGGATGGAGAGGTGTAAAGCACAACGCGGCCACTGAGTTCTAGAGCGGTGGAAACGTGTTCTGCGCAGTGGTCAGTCACACTTCTCTATCTGTTTGTCTGATGGACCAGTCTGGGTTTGGTGAATGCCAGGAGAACTTGACCCGCCTGACTATATTGTGCCAGCTATAATGTTTTGTGGTGGCGGGGTAATACTATGGGGTTGGTTTTCAGGGATCATCCTAGACCCCTTAGTTCCAATGAAGGGAAATCTGAATGCTTCAACCGACCAAGACATTTTGAACAATTGTAGGCTCTGAATTTGTGGGATCAGTTTGGAGAAGGCTTATTTTCTGTTCCAGCATGACTGTGCTCCGGTGCACAAAGCATGGTCCATAAAGACATGGTTGGGGGAGTTTAGCGTGGAAGAACCTGACCAACTGTACAGAGCCAGAGACCTCAACCCCATCCAACACCCAAGGGATAAACTAGAATGCTGAGCCGGGCCCTCTCTATAAGAGTCTGATGTCACAAATGCTCTTCTGGATGACAGGGCAAAAATTCCCACAGATACCCCAAAATCTTGTTACCAGTCTTCCCAGAAGATTGGAAGCTGTTTTAGCTACAGAGGAGGGCTGTGCCTGGTACTGCCGGTGGTATATTTTGGGAAAACCTCTTGATGTATACTTCTGATGAACTATGCAAAACGAATGTGAAAGCAGCCTAAGAACATCACGATTCACAGCACAATCTCGTGTGATCGCTTTACAGCTGCAGCTGATCTCAGAATCAAATCTTCCTGCATTTACAATTGTAGAGGACAGATGTGACAAGAAGAAGAGAGTGGAGGATCGGAGCGCGCTGTCCTCGCTGAATACAAGACTGAGGTCACCCGGAGGCTAAGGCCATCAAAGCTTCTTACTGTGTCTTGAATGCAGAGTAATATACAAATTTACTGAACATCCGAAACCTCTGAAAACAAGAAAAAACAAAATGTCCTTAGCCATTACGAAGCTCATGTGTCTCATATTAGATGAGGTTGGATGAAGACAGGTCCATCAAGTCCAACTCATAACGTCCTGCCTTCTACAGACTCTAAGTGACATATAAATCTGCATTGTTACATTTCTGCTTGATCTCTACTTCGTGCTTGTGTGTCAGTTTTCACTATATTTTTAGTCTTCTATTCATAGGATGAAATTTTATGATATTGATGACCTGTCCTTAGGTTAGGCCATTAATATCAGATCGGTAAAGACTAACATTTGGGACCTCCACCCGATTGGCTGTTTGAAGAGCTCCCAGCTCCACTTCCTCTTCTCAGTCCAGTGACGTCATGTCAATTAGTCACACGGCCATGCTGAAAATGAATGGGGACAACCTGCAATACCAGGCACAACCACTATTACTACTATGACGCTGTGCTTAGTAGGCAGTAAAGAGGCTGCAGCAGTCAATATCATATGCCTGGAAAACCCCTTCTATAGCTGCAACCTTTGCCCAACAGTGGCGCTGTTTCTGGAATTAAAAAAAAAAAATTTTGTTTAAAGGGGTATTCTGATCACCCCCACTGATCATAAGATTGAGGCTATGTGTAGATCTTATTGGCCACTACTTGTGTTTATCTTGCCTAGAATCCTCCATTGGTTACCATCTTCTCTCTGTGATTTGCTGTGTGGATGTGTTTGCTTTGCTTTTGTGTACCAACCTGTGCCCGTCTTGTCCTTGTCAGCGGTCCCTGGAGATGAAGACTTGGCATCGGCTGTAAGGACACAATACAAAAGATGTATCTTATACAATGCATGGAGGAGACCTGGAACGGCTTCCGAAAATCATTCCGCTCCCAGTTACTTTGCTCAAATGTATAGAAATATATTCTATGCAGTGAAATTCCTTTAATCCAATATCCAGGGATCTAGAAAGTCTAAGAATTTGCCATTCATTTCCTGCGCAGAGCTGGAAGTATATGCTGTATTTTCACAGGATTGGCAAAAGATCCTAAGCAGGGGTTCTCAACTACTTTTAGTGAAGGTCCACTGACCTGAGTCTGCTATCAGGTGAACAGTAGCTGAATGTATCCATTATTAACATATATTAAGTCCTGACCCTAACCCCGCCCAGTCCCACCCAGTTTTTACATGCCCCCATACAGTAATAGTGCCGTCCTTTGTGTAACATACAGTAATTAAGCCACCTTAGTGCCCCCATACAGTATAATGCTCCCTTTGCGGCCTGCACCTGGTATAATGTCCTGTTGGTGCTCCCACACAATATAATGCCCCCTTAGTGCCCCCATACAGTACAATACTCCCTTTGTGTCCTTCACATGTTATAATGTGCTATTGGTGCCCCACACAGTATAATGCCAGCTTAATTCCCCAACATAGTATAATGGCCTTTAGTGACCTTTACACGGTATAATGTCCTATTGGTGCACCCACACAGTATATTGATACCTTAATGCCCAAACACAGTATAATGCCACCTTAATGTCTCAACATAGTATTTAGAGGCCTCCACACAATATAATGTCCCCATAGTGCCCCACACAGTATAATGTCCCCATAGTGCCCCACACAGTATAATGTCCCCATAGTGCCCCACACAGTATAATGTCCCCATAGTGCCCCACACAGTATAATGTCTCCATAGTGCCCCACACAGTATAATGTCCCCATAGTGCCCCACACAGTATAATGTCCCATAGTACCCCACACATTATAATGTCCCCATAGTGCCCCACACAGTATAATGTCTCCATAGTGCCCCACACAGTATAATGTCCCGTAGTACCCCACACATTATAATGTCCCCATAGTGCCCCACACAGTATAATGTCTCCATAGTGCCCCACACAGTATAATGTCCCATAGTACCCCACACATTATAATGTCCCCATAGTGCCCCACACAGTATAATGTCCCCATAGTGCCCCACGCAGTATAATGTCTCCATAGTGCCCCACACAGTATAATGTCCCCATAGTGCCCCACACAGTATAATGTCTCCATAGTGCCCCACACAGTATAATGGCTCCATAGTGCCCCACACAGTATAATGTCTCCATAGTGCCCCACACAGTATAATGTCCCCATAGTGCCCCACACTGTATAATGTCTCCATAGTGCCCCACACAGTATAATGTCCCCATAGTGCCCCACACAGTATAATGTCCCATAGTACCCCACACATTATAATGTCCCCATAGTGCCCCACACAGTATAATCCCACCTTAATGCCCCAACACAGTAAAATGCCTCTTTAGTGACCTTCACATGGTATACTGTCCTGTTGGTGCCCACACACAGTATAGTCCCCCCATAATTTCCCAACAGAGTATAATGCCCCCTTTCTGACCGCCACATGGTATAATGCCTCATTGGCGTCCCCAAATAGTATAATGTCCCCATAGTGCCCCTACACAGTATATTTGCCTCTTTAGTGGCTTCCTTTCTCCTGACCTCTGTCATTATGCTGGGGCAAGCAGGGAGAGTTTCCTGCGGGTCCCCAATATCTACCTTTCCTGGGGATACGGAGGTGTCTGACAGCGACTTACACCCCTCTCCCCGTTGAGAACACATGTATGGTCTTTCCAAACTGAGAGGTCGAGAGGATTAGTTGTAGTCCAACAGCTATTAAAGGTGTATGGCCTCCTTTAATCTACCCAACAAAACGTTGTAGAAATATAAAAAAATACACAAAAAGATTCATAAACTTCCTAAAACTAGATAAGCTACAAAAATCTCAGTCACAGAACCCCCCACATAGACCCACCCTGTATTTATAAATAGGGCGACAGCCCGGTTAGGCTTCTATGTGGTCTAATGGTGCAGGGCTGGTTTGTTCGCTGGGGGGGATGGGGCACATTTACTTCACACCCTTTCCACTTTCTCTCTTCCCCGAGGCTTTGTTTGGTCACAATGGCCCGCACCAGTAGAGCTGCACCCTTGTGCTCTGCCGTAATTCTTTTGCCAGCAGCTGCAGGTGACAGACAGCGCTATATACCATCATGTTCTACAACACAACCTCAAAAACTTCTCCAATCTCATTGGTCACGTAGAGCACGGCGTCCTGGAGACGACACAACAAGAACTGTTCAAGCTTGTACGAGGCCCGGGGGTGGTTTTCTATTGTGTTCTAAGGTCACGTGGAGCAAACTTGGGCGCGTTGTCACTTTTGTTTTGTTTTTTTAATTATTGTTATTATCATTTTTTTATTTTGTACGCTGTACTTTGTTGGATCCGGTGCCAGATGTCGGTGTCTGCTGCTAATTCTTCAAAAATATCCCCCAGCAAAAATCGGCACATTCTGTAATAGGCAAAAGCCAATGCTAATAACGCCGATCGGGATCCTAAAATAGAATGGAAAAAAAATGGTTTCCCCTTTCCCTTAAAGGGCTCGACTCATTTGGACAACCCATTTACTTAATAGACAGCTGAATAGGTCCGTCTTATCACTGTGGGAATTTGCAGGCGACTGCACATTTTCCCCTTCAGCTCCGGCTTATAGAGGGGGAAGGGTTTCTAAGTGAAATCTACATGCCTTAAAGGGGGCTTCCAGGCATTTCAGATAGATTACCTATCCTTTGGACAGGTCATCAATTGAAGATCGAGGTGGGGGGTCTTGCGGTGGACACCTTGCACCCTCACGGATCAGCTTCACAGGTCATGTGACGTCAGGATCATTGATCACATGGCCTGTTCAAAGGAATGGGGCTGAGCTACAATACCAAGCACAGCCTCTATACAATGTGTATAGGCAACAGCGCTCAACCCAAATGTGGTGGACTCTTCAAGTAGCTGATCGGTGGGGGCCCAGGTGTCAAACCTTTTCCCCACCAATCTTGAGTTGACGACTTGTCCCAAGGGGCTTTCCAGACTTCCTCTTCACTGGAAACCAAGCACAGCGCCATAAATGATATATGTTCTGTAGGGTCCCTGGTGTCAGACCCCCACCAATCTTTGAACGATCACCTATCCAAAGGATAGATCTTCCGTTGTATTAGCTTGGAACACCTATTTTTTATTTTCAGTAAGTCCTGGACCCATCTCCAGTGGAATGTGGCGCATGCGCGTTATGTGCCACCAAGTTGTCCGTAATTTCAATAGCACAATGTGTATGTCCGGGACTCATCTTCGGCAGATTAAAAGTTCTCAATCTCCTCAATGGTATAGAGGCCCCAACCTGGTGACAGGTAATCTTTAGAGTTGACATTAAACATAAGATTATACCATTTTTCAGCCCCCAACTATAGTCTGACCCCCTCCCCATAGCCCTTCCCGCACACCTGGACCTACAGCCGTATTCAGAATGGCCCACCATCATGGGTCGGTCTCTTTTCATAGCTTGTTTCCTTTGCATCTCAAAAAGAATAATAGAGGGTCAGACATTTTATAAAGACTTTATTCATTTTATGACCTTTGTTTTGGAGGCCATAAATGAGCAGATGCCTCACCATCATTTATGGCCTGGAAGACATTTACCATCCTTAGATTCTTTATGTGCCCACAATGGGAAAAGAGAAGGGTGAATGGATTCATTGTATAGAGATTGTAGAAGAATAGGTTGCAGGTTACATAGCCCTCAGTATTACCCTCTCAGGGGCTGAACCTCTTCCTCTAGGCCCTCTTTCCTTACAAGTGGATTTTATAGACTTTTCTATATCCATCTGATAATCCAGAATATCTTGAGATCTGAAATATCACATTCTATGGATACTGGATTAAAAGTGATATACTGTATGATATAAACCACAAGTATACATCCCTATAGAAAGCCATTTTACACCTCATCCAGTTACTAGGGAAATGTATACTTAATATTTTGCTGCTTCCAATCCCATCTTCTGCCATGGCCTGCTGTATCAGGCCGAAACCCTTCTGCTATGGCCGCGCTGCTGCATCGGGTTGCTAATACAATGGCAACTAGAGATGAAATCAGGCTTGGCAGCCTATGTGGAGGGGAATCATATTGCCATGCCTGTTCTCTGTGCTCTTTTTCCGGGGTATAATTCTTGTTTGACCCTGATCCAGACCCCAGCCTAGTTCCTGGTTATCGGCTTTGGGATTTTTCATTTGGTACCTGTTGTGCTACTCTTGACGCTGACCCTTATCTCCGTTTCTGGTTACGCTCCCATCCCATCCTTTGGCCTGTAACATTCTGACTGCTCTCTTGGTAAAGATTCTTGCCTCCATTCCTGATCAATCTAATACTTTATCACTCAGGATCTCGAACTGTGAATCCTCCTGCAGCAAAGTCCACACCTTGAAGAGTTAAAGGGAATATTTCCTATATAATCCTAATAATAGACTGATCCTATAGGGGTGTACTTTGCAGTAGTCACCTCATCTACATCACAGGCAGGACAATAATAGAAACTAACACCTCTATAAATAACACCACTGAAACATCATTGCATCCACTACTTACAATAGATGATGTCACAGCTTATCTCCTCCCCCCTCCCTACACTCTGCACTACAGCCACGAAAAAAAGGATTATGGCCTAATGAATCCACATTTCTGATGACCGTAACATGGCCTTGCTTGGTTTTGGTATAGATGGCAAAACTACAAGTGCCGTCTATATCAGTATCAGTGAGCCCCGCCTTACAATTATTTGTTTCTTGAGACTTAGTGTCCATTTCAAAATAAGAAATTCTCAATTTTCCTCTTGCCATATATTAATTTACAAACACTGGGGTATGTGGGGACCCCATAGCGGTCCCCTGAGTAGCCTTAACATTTTATGTACAATATATTTGATATTTACTATGAGTTTATTTAGAACAACAACTCAACTTGTTAAAGCTTTAAATCCAATTTCTGTTCCGTTAGAGTCTATGGCTTCTGCTCTGTCCCTCTCCATGCTTTATACTGCAGCGCTGCGTGTATGCCAGAAATCAGTACACGGGAAGCTGATTGACTATATAGCGGTGTTGGAATAATCATAAACTAAAGTAACTAAACCACTGGCAAGAAGATTACCAGTTAATTCTGCACATTGATTTAAGGGAATGGGCTTTAATTAGGGATGGGGGGAGCTTTGGAACATCTGCAGAATTCCTTCTATATACAGTAGATACAAAGCCCATGACTAATCTTATTTCCATGATAGCCGACCATAAACCTAAAGTATTATTGAATAAGCGTGCGGTAGATTAAAGGTGACCTCCTGCACGTGGGCGCCATTATTTATTTTATTGTATTCCAAAATAGCAGCATAGGAAAGTGATGAGCGGCTTCCTGCATAATGTAATCAGCATAAGACTGAGGAACGGTTATGTCTCCCCCGAGCAAACAATCCTAACCAGGTCCTGGTGCACGGCTGACGTCAGAGATCTGCTCACATCTTCTCCGCAGCTTCTCCTGATGTCGGAACAGTTTGCAGGAAAACACTAATTATAATCATCAAACTTTCTATTCTTCTACTAACACAATAGACACAAAGTCTCCTCCAAGACGCTTTCTGCTACGAGTTTACTTTTTTGTGATTTGATCTAAACTTGCTATGGAAGTCACAATCACAAAAGTTTACAAAATTCAGGATTCCGCTTTGAAATGCGGATAATGTAGAATAGAAGTCAAATGTACAGTGACAAGAGCCCAAAATACACCAGACACAGCACAGCCCCAGGCCACCATGTAAGAGGAAACGGAAATGTTGAGGAAACAGTACAGTACACAACATATGGCTATTATATTTTCCATAGGGGCAGTATTATAGTAGTTATATTCTTGTACATAGGAGGCAGTATTATAGTAGTTATATTCTTGTACATAGGGGGCAGTATTATAGTAGTTATATTCTTGTACATAGGGGGTAGTATTATAGTAGTTATATTCTTGTACATAGGAGCAGTATTATAGTAGTTATATTCTTGTACATAGGGGGCAGTATTATAGTAGTTATATTCTTGTACATAGGAGTAGTATTATAGTAGTTATGTTCTTGTACATAGGAGTAGTATTATAGTAGTTATATTCTTGTACATAGGAGCAGTATTATAGTAGTTATATTCTTGTACATAGGAGGCAGTATTATAGTAGTTATATTCTTGTACATAGGAGGCAGTATTATAATAGTTATATTCTTGTACATAGGAGGTAGTATTATACTAGTTATATTCTTGTACATAGGAGTAGTATTATAGTAGTTATATTCTTGTACATAGGAGCAGTATTATAGTAGTTATATTCTTGTACATAGGAGTAGTATTATAGTAGTTATATTCTTGTACATAGGAGCAGTATTATAGTAGTTATATTCTTGTACATAGGAGCAGTATTATAGTAGTTATATTCTTGTACATAGGAGCAGTATTATAGTAGTTATATTCTTGTACATAGGAGAAGTATTATAGTAGTTATATTCTTGTACATAGGAGCAGTATTATAGTAGTTATATTCTTGTACATAGGAGGCAGTATTATAGTAGTTATATTCTTGTACGTAGGAGCAGTATTATAGTAGTTATATTCTTATCCATAGGAGCAGAATTATAGTAGTTATACTCTTGTACATAGCAGGCAGTATTATAGTAGTTATATTCTTGTACATAGGGGCAGTATTAAAGTAGTTATATTCTTGTACATAGGAGCAGTATTATAGTAGTTATATTCTTGTACATAGGGGCAGTATTATAGTAGTTATATTCTTGTACATAGGAGGTAGTATTATAGTAGTTATATTCTTGTACATAGGAGCAGTATTATAGTAGTTATATTATTGTACATAGGAGCAGTATTATAGTAGTTATATTCTTGTACATAGGAGCAGTATTATAGTAGTTATATTCTTGTACATAGGAGCAGTATTATAGTAGTTATATTCTTGTACATAGGAGCAGTATTATAGTAGTTATATTCTTGTATATAGGAGGTAGTATTATACTAGTTATATTCTTGTACATAGGAGCAGTATTATAGTAGTTATATTCTTGTACATAGGAGCAGTATTATAGTACAGTCATGGCCAAAAGTTTTGAGAATGATACAAATATTAATTTTTACAAAGTCTACTGCTTCAGTTTTTCTAATGGCAATTTGCATATACTCCAGAATGTTATAAAGAGTGATCAGCTTAACAGCAATTACTTGCAAAGTCAATATTTGCCTAGAAAATGAACTTTATCCCCCAAAACACATTTCAACATCATTGCATCCCTGCCTTAAAAGGACCACCTAACATCGTTTCAGTGATTGCTCCATTAACACAGGTGTGGGTGTTGATGAGGACAGGGCTGGAGATCAATCTGTCATGATTAAGTAAGAATGACACCACTGGATACTTTAAAAGGAGGCTGGTGCTTGCCATCATTGTTTCTCTTCTGTTAACCATGGTTATCTCTAAAGAAACACGTGCAGTCATCATTGCACTGCACAAAAATGGCCTAACTGGGAAGAGTATTGCAGCTAGAAAGATTGCACCTCAGTCAACAATCTATCGCATCATCAAGAACTTCAAGGAGAGAGGTTCCATTGGTGCCAAAAAGGCTCCAGGGCGCCCAAGAAAGACCAGCAAGCGGCAGGACCGTCTCTTAAAAGTGTTTCAGCTGCGGGATCGGGCTACCAGCAGTGCAGAGCTTGCTGAGGAATGGCAGCAGGCAGGTGTGAGTGCATCTGCACGCACTGTGAGGCGGAGACTCTTGGAGCAAGGCCTGGTCTCAAGGAGGGCAGCAAAGAAGCCACTTCTCTCCAGAAAAAACATCAGGGACAGACTGATATTCTGCAAAAGGTACAGGGAGTGGACTGCTGAGGACTGGGGGAAAGTCATTTTCTCTGATGAATCCCCTTTTCGATTGTTTGGAACATCTGGAAAACAGCTTATTCGGAGAAGAAGAGGTGAGCGCTACCACCAGTCTTGTCTCATGCCAACTGTAAAGCATCCTGAAACCATTCATGTGTGGGGTTGCTTCTCAGCCAAGGGAATCGGCTCTCTCACAGTCTTGCCTAAAAACACAGCCATGAATAAAGAATGGTACCAGAATGTCCTCCAAGAGCAACTTCTCCCAACCGTCCAAGAGCAGTTTGGCGCTCAACAATGCCTTTTCCAGCATGATGGAGCACCTTGCCATAAAGCAAAGGTGATAACTAAATGGCTCAGGGAACAAAACATAGAGATTTTGGGTCCATGGCCTGGAAACTCCCCAGATCTTAATCCCATTGAGAACTTGTGGTCAATCATCAAGAGACGGGTGGACAAACAAAAACCAACAAATTCAGACAAAATGAAAGCATTGATTCTGCAAGAATGGACTGCTATCAGTCAGGATTTGGTCCAGAAGTTGATTGAGAGCATGCCAGGGAGAATTGCAGAGGTCCTGAAGAAGAAGGGTCAACATTGCAAATATTGACTTGCTGCATTAACTCATTCTAACTGTCAATATAAGCTTCTGTTACTCATAATATGAATGCAATTCTATTTCTGTATGTGATAAAAACATCTGACAAACACACATAAAAACCAGAGGGCAGCAGATCATGTGAAAATATAATATTTGTGTCATTCTCAAAACTTTTGGCCATGACTGTAGTTATATTCTTGTACATAGGAGCAGTATTATAGTAGTTATATTCTTGTACATAGGAGTAGTATTATAGTAGTTATATTCTTGTACATAGGAGGTAGTATTATAGTAGTTATATTCTTGTACATAGGAGTAGTATTATAGTAGTTATATTCTTGTACATAGGGGACAGTATTATAGTAGTTATATTCTTGTATATAGGAGCAGTATTATAGTAGTTATATTCTTGTACATATGAGGCAGTATTATAGTAGTTATATTCTTGTACATAGGAGGTAGTATTATAGTAGATATTCTTGTACATAGCAGTAGTATTATAGTAGTTATATTCTTGTACATAGAAGGTAGTATTATAGTAGTTCTATTCTTGTACATAGGAGCAGTATTATAGTAGTTATATTCTTGTACATAGGGGCAGTATTATAGTAGTTATATTCTTGTACATAGGAGGCAGTATTATAGTAGTTATATTCTTGTACATAGGAGGTAGTATTATAGTAGTTATATTCTTGTACATAGGGGGCAGTATTATAGTAGTTATATTCTTCTACATAGGAGTAGTATTATAGTAGTTATATTCTTGTACATAGGAGCAGTATTATAGTAGTTATATTCTTGTACATAGGAGCAGTATTATAGTAGTTATATTCTTGTACATAGGTGCAGTATTAAAGTAGTTATATTCTTGTACATAGGTGCAGTATTATAGTAGTTATATTCTTGTACATAGGAGGCAGTATTATAGTAGTTATATTCTTGTACATAGGAGATAGTATTACAGTAGTTATATTCTTGTACATAGGAGCAGTATTATAGTAGTTATATTCTTGTACATAGGGGGCAGTATTATAGTAGTTATATTCTTCTACATAGGAGTAGTATTATAGTAGTTATATTCTTGTACATAGGAGGCAGTATTATAGTAGTTATATTCTTGTACATAGGAGATAGTATTATAGTAGTTATATTCTTGTACATAGGAACAGTATTATAGTAGTTATATTCTTGTACATAGGAGTAGTATTATTGTAGTTATATTCTTGTACATAGGAGCAGTATTATAGTAGTTATATTCTTGTACATAGGAGAAGTATTATAGTAGTTATATTCTTGTACATAGGTGCAGTATTATAGTAGTTATATTCTTGTACATAGGAGTAGTATTATAGTAGTTATATTCTTGTACATAGGAGGTAGTATTATAGTAGTTATATTCTTGTACATAGGAGATAGTATTATAGTAGTTATATTCTTGTACATAGGAGCAGTATTATAGTAGTTATATTCTTGTACATAGGAGCAGTATTATAGTAGTTATATTCTTGTACATAGGAGCAGTATTATAGTAGTTATATTCTTGTACATAGGAGCAGTATTATAGTAGTTATATTCTTGTACATAGGAGTAGTATTATAGTAGTTATATTCTTGTACATTTGAGCAGTATTATAGTAGTTATATTCTTGTACATAGGAGGTAGTATTATAGTAGTTATATTCTTGTACATAGGAGCAGTATTATAGTAGTTATATTCTTGTACATAGGAGGTAGTATTATAGTAGTTATATTCTTGTACATAGGAGTAGTATTATAGTAGTTATATTCTTGTACATAGGAGCAGTATTATAGTAGTTATATTCTTGTACATAGGAGCAGTATTATAGTAGTTATATTCTTGTACATAGGAGTAGTATTATAGTAGTTATATTCTTGTAAATAGGGGGCAGTATTATAGTAGTTATATTCTTGTACATAGGGCAGTATTATAGTAGTTATATTCTTCTACATAGGGGGCAGTATTATTGTAGTTATATTCTTGTACATAGGAGCATTATTATAGTAGTTATATTCTTGTAAATAGGGGGCAGTATTATAGTAGTTATATTCTTGTACATAGGGCAGTATTATAGTAGTTATATTCTTCTACATAGGGGGCAGTATTATTGTAGTTATATTCTTGTACATAGGAGCATTATTATAGTAGTTATATTCTTGTAAATAGGGGGCAGTATTATAGTAGTTATATTCTTGTACATAGGGCAGTATTATAGTAGTTATATTCTTGTACATAGGAGCAGTATTATAGTAGTTATATTCTTGTACATAGGAGTAGTATTATAGTAGTTATATTCTTGTACATAGGAGCAGTATTATAGTAGTTATATTCTTGTACATAGGAGCAGTATTATACTAGTTATATTCTTGTACATAGGAGGTAGTATTATACTAGTTATATTCTTGTACATAGGAGCAGTATTATAGTAGTTATATTCTTGTACATAGGAGTAGTATTATAGTAGTTATATTCTTGTACATAGGAGGTAGTATTATACTAGTTATATTCTTGTACATAGGGGGCAGTATTATAGTAGTTATATTCTTGTACATAGGGGCAGTATTATAGTAGTTATATTCTTGTACATAGGGGCAGTATTATACTAGTTATATTCTTGTACATAGGGGGCAGTATTATAGTAGTTATAGTCTTGTACATAGGGGGCAGTATTATAGTAGTTATATTCTTGTACATAGAGGGCAGTATTATAGTAGTTATATTCTTGTACATAGGGACAGTATTATAGTAGTTATATTCTTGTACATAGGAGGCAATTTTTATTAAAGTAAAAACAAACATAAATACAATTAAACAAAAATTCTTTCAGTAATTTCAGACATTTTGTATGTACAAAGAACGATCAAACAAGAAAATACTTAAAGCAAAATCAACTTAAAGAGTCCACACCTGTTGGAAAAGAAAATTTAAAGAACATACAGTAAAACTAAATAGATCAAACTTAAACTAGATCCACTTTCTTCCATCATAGATCAGAGTCAGAGCTCTCCCGGTGACCTGCTGTTTCCATGTCTGATTCAGGCTGCACCTCAGCTCGGCGGGGTCTCCTTTTAGTAGGAGGATCACCCTCTTCCTCATCATATTCTGCCATCATTTGTTGGATCTTCCTGTCTAGTTCCTCTTCTCCGTCTGACTCTGATAGAATATAGAACCTATTTGCCGTTGCTGTGACATCGCCCGTTCTATCTACTCTCATCCTAGTTGTTTTTTTGACAGTGGTCCACTCACCCTCAGGCTTACGGCTGGATCTATCTTTCTTCCTTCTCTTAGTACTGGTGGGTGTTGGGGCAGGAGAAGAGATGGCCACTGAGGGTTGAGCAACTTGGTCAACAACCTCCATGGTCGCCTCAATGGGTTCTGACTGGGCTTGGTCCTGGGTGGTATCACCTGTATCTGGTTGTGGCTCTGACTCAGTGACTACTGACCCTGACAACAGCGCCTCCTCCTCCTCCTGTATGTCATCAGCCACTGCCAGCAAGTCCTCATCAGGGATATCCCTATGGATGTTGTGCCAAGCATCAGGACAGTCCCTGTGGGGGTGACCCATCTTACCACACAGATTACATCTAATGTTTTTGCAGGTAGCGCTCACGTGGCCCATTTCATTACACAAGTTGCACTTTACCATGGTGCACACGCTCGCTATATGTCCGGCCTTCCCACACCTAAAGCATCTGCGCGGCTGACCCGCATAGAAGCAGATGCCTTTCTATCGGCCAATAAAAAATGAGTTGGGCAGATGTTGGGTTATGTTGTTGTTCTGACGCAACTTAACCAGGACCTTCCACCCACCAGTCCAGATCCCGTCTTCGTCCCTGTTTTTAGTTAGGTCAGACATGAGGTCGCAGTGTCTCCTGAGCCAGATGACAATGTCCTGAGGGGGAACGGCCTCATTCCAGAATAAAATGGTGACATTTGCCGTATCTGGCCTAGAAATGGGGATGAAGCTGAACTTATTCCAACCCTCAGTATCTCTGAACCTGGTGACATTAGCCCAGAAACGGTCCAGATCAGACATCAGCTTAAAGCTCACATCATACCCCTGGCGGTTAGGAAGGTTTATCACTGCCAGGATGTCAGTCGGCAGGAAGCCCATCTGGGTACATAGGAGCCCTCTAACCCTCTATTCTTGTACATAGGGGTAGTATTATAGTAGTTATATTCTTGTACATAGGAGCAGTATTATAGTAGTTATATTCTTGTACATAGGAGCAATATTATAGTAGTTATATTCTTGTACATAGGAGCAGTATTATAGTAGTTATATTCTTGTACATAGGAGCAGTATTATAGTAGTTATATTCTTGTACATAGGAGTAGTATTATAGTAGTTATATTCTTGTACATAGGAGCAGTATTATAGTAGTTATATTCTTGTACATAGGAGGTAGTATTATAGTAGTTATATTCTTGTACATAGGAGCAGTATTATAGTAGTTATATTCTTGTACATAGGAGCAGTATTATAGTAGTTATATTCTTGTACATAGGAGGTAGTATTATAATAGTTATATTCTTGTACATAGGATCAGTATTATAGTAGTTATATTCTTGTACATAGGTAGTATTATAGTAGTTATATTCTTGTACATAGGAGCAGTATTATAGTAGTTATATTCTTGTACATAGGAGGTAGTATTATAGTAGTTATATTCTTGTACATAGCAGGCAGTATTATAGTAGTTATATTCTTGTACATAGGAGCAGTATTATAGTAGTTATATTCTTGTACATAGGAGTAGTATTATAGTAGTTATATTCTTGTACATAGGAGCAGTATTATAGTAGTTATATTCTTGTACATAGGAGCAGTATTATAGTAGTTATATTCTTGTACATAGGGGCAGTATTATAGTAGTTATATTCTTGTACATAGGGGCAGTATTATAGTAGTTATATTCTTGTACATAGGGCAGTATTATAGTAGTTAGATTCTTGTACATAGGAGCAGTATTATAGTAGTTATATTCTTGTACATAGAGGCAGTATTATAGTAGTTATATTCTTGTACATAGGAGGTAGTCTTATAGTAGTTATATTCTTGTACATAGGAGCAGTATTATAGTAGTTATATTCTTGTACATAGGAGGTAGTATTATAGCAGTTATATTCTTGTACATAGGAGCAGTATTATAGTAGTTATATTCTTGTACATAGGAGGTAGTATTATAGCAGTTATATTCTTGTACATAGGAGCAGTATTATAGTATTTAGGTTATAGTGTATGGGAAATAGTGTATTAGATACGGATAAGCATCTATCAGACTCCCTATGGTGCCATCTGGTTTGGAGGTAGCAATAAGACTGAATAGGTGAAAATCCAATTTGTCTTACCCAGTTTCCCTCAGTGGCAGATATTGGGATCCGCCATTGAATCTCTATAGACATTACTCATATCATAGTGTTTTTGTTAGTGAATAAAAATAAAAATGTCACGTTACAAATATTCACCTTTTTTTAAAGACAGAGAATCAGAATTCCCACAATTCCCACCACTTTATATACTTGGGGCTCTTTGTGCTCTAAAGTACAATCTCCTTATATCAGTAACTCCAGAGTCTCAGAGCTTATCTTCCTCCATGCCAGCAGACGGTACAGACCAGCAGGGAACAACAATACTACTCATGGCCCCAGGAAACAGATTATCCTGCCCCCTGTTGACAGTGATTTACACCAGATACTAGTGACAAGTGCCTCAATTATCACATGACTGCCAGATTTGGGAAGAAAGAGGATTTCAGAGCTTTGACCAAAGCAAATACTTAATAACAGCTAAACCCATCAGCTGGCAGTCATTAGCATTTCCCAGGACAATGGTGTAGTGTTATTTTTTATTGTTTGCTGATATTGTATAATGGTCTGTTCCCAGTGTTCAGCCTTACACACTCAGGAATAATACCGTTATATCGTTTCTGCTTCGTAGTATTTATAGATTCTGAAAAAGGAAGGAAAGTCTATTACCTAAAAATATCTATCTATATATCTCCTATCTCCTTTCTATCTATCTATCTATCTATCTATCTATCTCATATCTATCTTATATCTATCTATCTATCTCATATCTCATATCTATCTCATATCTATACATCTCATATCTATCTATCTATCTATCTATCTATCTATCTATCTATCTCATATCTATCTATCTATCTATCTATCTATCTATCTCCTATCTATCTATCTCATATCTATCTATCTATCTATCTCATATCTATCTATCTATCTATCTCATATCTATCTCATATCTATCTATCTATTTATCTACCTATCTAGCTCTTATCTATCTATCTATCTATCTATCTATCTATCTCATATCTATCTCATATCTATCTCATATCTATCTATCTCATATCTATCTATCTATCTATCTTATATCTATCTATCTATCTATCTATCTCATATCTATCTATCTATCTTATATCTATCTATCTATCTATCTATCTATCTCATATCTATCTATCTATCTTATATCTATCTATCTATCTATCTATCTCATATCTATCTATCTATCTTATATCTATCTATCTATCTCATATCTCATATCTATCTATCTATCTATCTATCTCATATCTCATATCTATCTATCTATCTCATATCTCATATCTATCTCATATCTATACATCTCATATCTATCTATCTATCTATCTATCTATCTTATATCTATCTCATATCTATACAGCTCATATCTATCTATCTATTTATCTATCTATCTATCTATCTATCTCATATCTATCTATCTATCTCATATCTATCTATCTATCTATCTATCTCATATCTATCTATTTATCTATCTATCTATCTATCTATCTATCTATATATCTCATATCTATCTATCTATCTATCTATCTATCTATCTCATATCTATCTATCTATCTATCTATCTCCTATCTATCTATCTATCTATCTATCTATCTATCTCATATCTATCTATCTATCTATCTATCTCATATCTATCTATCTATCTATCTATCTCATATCTATCTATCTATCTATCTATCTCATATCTATCTATCTATCTATCTATCTATCTATCTATCTATCTCATATCTACCTATCTCATATCTACCTATCTCATATCTATCTATCTATCTCATATCTATCTATCTCATATCTATCTATCTATCTATCTATCTATCTCATATCTATCTATCTATCTATCTATCTATCTCCTATCTATCTATCTCATATCTATCTATCTATCTCATATCTATCTATCTATCTACTGTATCTATCTATCTATCTATCTCATATCTACCTATCTCATATCTATCTATCTCATATCTATCTATCTATCTATCTATCTATCTATCTATCTATCTATCTATCTATCTATTAGTTTATACCACCATTCCAAACATCAAATCTATTTATGCTAAAAATCCTTACTTCGGATTCGCCCCTTACATAGGGTAAAACTGACAGCAATGATGCAAGAAATCTGCAACAAAAAATGCACAATTTGGTGTCATTTTTTTTTGCCTAAACAGATTCTCTACATGTCAGAAAATCTGTATTATATGTGTATGCATACAGGAGGTCGGACATAGTGGTCACAGTATGGACAATGTGCGGTGTCTGTGACAGCGGCCTCTCGATCGTCATGATACTGTAAAGTGATATTTTTCTTGGGGGTGACGTCTATTGTAGGGTTGTGTCATTTTGTGTTACACTGTTACTAAGTGATCGTATTGTCACGTTGACTTCTCTGTCTATTGCCTCATTATTATGGCATAGTCAGGGTGTCATATATAGCACCTGGGTGAATGTGTCAGGACAGTATTACTACACCCCCATCCTGTAGGGCAGTATTACTACACCCCCATCCTGTAGGGCAGTATTACTACACCCCCATCCTGTAGGTTATTACTACACCCCCCATCCTATAGGGCAGTATTACTACACCCCCATCCTGTAGGAGAGTATTACTACACCCCCATCCTGTAGGTTATTACTACACCCCCCATCTTGTAGGGCAGTATTACTACACCCCCATCCTATAGGGCAGTATTACTACACCCCCATCCTGTAGGTTATTACTACACCCCCCATCTTGTAGGGCAGTATTACTACACCCCCATCCTATAGGGCAGTATTACTACACCCCCCATCCTGTAGGACAGTATTATTACACCCCCATCCTGTAGGACAGTATTATTACACCCCCATCCTGTAGGACAGTATTATTACACCCCCATCCTGTAGGACAGTATTATTACACCCCCATCCTGTAGGACAGTATTACTACACCCCCATCCTGTAGGAGAGTATTACTACACCCCCATCCTGTAGGAGAGTATTACTACACCCCCATCCTGTAGGTTATTACTACACCCCCCATCTTGTAGGGCAGTATTACTACAACCCCCATCCTATAGGGCAGTATTACTACACCCCCCATCCTGTAGGGCAGTATTATTACACCCCCATCCTGTAGGGCAGTATTACTACACCCCCATCCTGTAGGGCAGTATTACTACACCCCCCATCCTGTAGGGCAGTATTACTACACCCCCATCCTGTAGGGCAGTATTACTACACCCCCATCCTGTAGGGCAGTATTACTACACCCCCATCCTGTAGGGCAGTGTTACTACACCCCCATCCTGTAGGGCAGTATTACTACACCCCCATCCTGTAGGGCAGTATTACTACACCCCCATCCTGTTGGGCAGTATTACTACACCCCCATCCTGTAGGTTATTACTACACCCCCCATCCTATAGGGCAGTATTACTACACCCCCATCCTATAGGGCAGTATTACTACACCCCCATCCTGTAGGAGAGTATTACTACACCCCCATCCTGTAGGTTATTACTACACCCCCCATCTTGTAGGGCAGTATTACTACACCCCCCATCCTATAGGGCAGTATTACTACACCCCCATCCTGTAGGGCAGTATTACTACACCCCCATCCTGTAGGTTATTACTACACCCCCCATCTTGTAGGGCAGTATTATTACACCCCCATCCTGTAGGGCAGTATTACTACACCCCCATCCTGTAGGGCAGTATTACTACACCCCCATCCTGTAGGGCAGTATTACTACACCCCCATTCTGTAGGTTATTACTACACCCCCCATCCTATAGGGCAGTATTACTACACCCCCATCCTATAGGGCAGTATTACTACACCCCCATCCTGTAGGAGAGTATTACTACACCCCCATCCTGTAGGTTATTACTACACCCCCCATCCTATAGGGCAGTATTACTACACCCCCCATCCTGTAGGACAGTATTATTACACCCCCATCCTGTAGGACAGTATTACTACACCCCCATCCTGTAGGACAGTATTATTACACCCCCATCCTGTAGGACAGTATTATTACACCCCCATCCTGTAGGGCAGTATTACTACACCCCCATCCTGTAGGACAGTATTACTACACCCCCATCCTGTAGGACAGTATTATTACACCCCCATCCTGTAGGACAGTATTACTACACCCCCATCCTGTAGGGCAGTATTACTACACCCCTATCCTGTAGGGCAGTATTACTACACCCCCATCCTGTAGGACAGTATTACTACACCCCCATCCTGTAGGGCAGTATTACTACACCCCCATCCTGTAGGTTATTACTACACCCCCATCCTGTAGGGCAGTATTACTACACCCCCATCCTGTAGGTTATTACTACACCCCCATCCTGTAGGGCAGTATTACTACACCCCCATCCTGTAGGGCAGTATTACTACACCCCCATCCTGTAGGGCAGTATTACTACACCCCCCATCCTGTAGGTTATTACTACACCCCCATCCTGTAGGGCAGTATTACTACACCCCCATCCTGTAGGGCAGTATTACTACACCCCCATCCTGTAGGGCAGTATTATTACACCCCCATCCTGTAGGACAGTATTACTACACCCCCATCCTGTAGGGCAGTATTACTACACCCCCCATCCTGTACACAGTGTAAACACAAGGCCGGGCTAGGGCGATACTCCCAGTATCTGTACACGTATTTCCTTTGTATTACATGGCTCTTGGTCTTTCACATGAAAATTACATTGACTTTCTTTGTAATTAGCATCTTATTGTCTTCTTGACCTTCAATTTCCTCCCGAGAACTGCTCACAAGGCAGCAGGAAGGCTCACCTGCAATATGGGTGTTACTGAGAAGGAGTCGGGGGAATGTTCCTTACTTATGGGGCCAAACCTGATGTTTTAGACAAGACCCACTGACCATCTAATGTATATGAGGGTATCCCGACTGGTAGATGTTATGGCAAACAAGATTTGGGCATGTTTATTTCAGTATAACTTACCCTTTGTTCTCACCTCCAGAGATGTATGCCAGCAACTCATTTACTCCTCCCCATTAAGAACACATGCACACTCAGCCAAGCCCAGTATGCATGTATATAAGTGGATTGCAAGGGATAGCTGCTGTGTGTATGGCCAAGTTAAAGGGGTTTTCATCAAGTTGCATATAGTTCATCAATTTCTGATCAGTGGCGGTCCAACAGTCAGGACCCCGCTGATCAACCATTCTAAAAGACCACAGCATTTGGCTACGACCTTTGAACTGAATACCAAACACTGCGCCATACCTTGTGCTGTGGAGGTTCTTGGTATTGCAAGTTATCCCTATTCACCTGAATACGACTGAGCTGAACACAGGCCGAATGACAAATGAGCCTGATGTCACATGACCTGTGGAGTGGAGATCGCACTCACCTTACCCTAGGTTCACACTAGTGTTCTGGTTTCCGTCCTTCGGGTTCGCTTGGGGACCCAAAAGATGGAAACCCTATCTGCTTAAAAAGCGGTTACCTGTGAACCCCATAGACTATAATGGGGTCCGTCTGGTTTTGGCCAAAAACGACGGAGAGAAAAGTCATCCTTGCTGGACTTTTCTCTCCGCCAGTTTTAAGCGGAATGTAGTATGGAGTCTCGTACAGAGGCTCAAACACTAGTGTGAGCCCGTGTAAGCACCGCTGACGCTTTGTGCAGCTGATCTGTGAGGGATCTAAGGCGTCAGACCACCGCTTATCAGATATTCTAAGGTCAGTGGCATAACTAGGAATGGCTGGGCCCCAAGGCGAACATTTGACATGGGGCCCCCCCCCCCGAACCTCCGCCCCCGACCCCTCCCCCCCGGACCACCCCCCCCCTCCAACCCCCCCCCCCCCCAAAAAAAAAAAAACACATTCCTGCACACACTATTATGTGCCATAGTGGCCCCTGCACACAGTATCATGTCCCATAGTGGCCGCTGCACACAGTATTATTTCCCATAGTGGCCCCTGCACACAGTATCATGCCCCATAGTGCCCCCTGCACACAGAATCATGTCCCATAGTGGCCCCTGCACACAGTATCATGCCCCATAGTGGCCCCTGCACACAGTATCATGTCCCATAGTGGCCGCTGCACACAGTATTATGTCCCATAGTGGCCCCTGCACACAGTATCATGCCCCATAGTGGCCCCTGCACACAGAATCATGTCCCATAGTGGCCCCTGCACACAGTATCATGCCCCATAGTGGCCCCTGCACACAGTATCATGTCCCATAGTGGCCGCTGCACACAGTATTATGTCCCATAGTGGCCCCTGCACACAGTATCATGCCCCATAGTGGCCCCTGCACACAGAATCATGTCCCATAGTGGCCCCTGCACACAGTATCATGCCCCATAGTGGCCCCTGCACACAGTATCATGTCCCATAGTGGCCGCTGCACACAGTATTATGTCCCATAGTGGCCCCTGCACACAGTATTATGTCCCATAGTGGCTCCTGCACACAGTATCATGTCCCATAGGGACCCCTGCACGCAGTGTTATATCCCATAATGGCCCCTGCACACAGTATAATGTCCCATAGTGGCCCCTGCACACAGTATCATGTCCCATAGTGGCCCCTGCACACACTATTATGCCCCATAGTGGCCCCTGCACACAGTATCATGTCCCATAGTGGCCCCTGCACACAGTATCATGTCCCATAGTGGCCCCTGCACACAGTATTATTCCCCATAGTGGCCCCTGCACTGAGTATTTTGCCCCATAGTGGCCCCTGCACACAGTATTATTCCCCATAGTGGCCCCTGCACACACTATTATATGCCCCATTGTGGACCACCCATGAACAATTATTATACTCTGGGGTCTTTTCAGACTCCGGAGTATAATGATCGGAGACCCAGGGGAGGATACAAACATAAAAAAACAACGTTGCTTACCTGTTCCTCGCTCCGGTGCATGCCCGTGCGCTACTCCGGCCTTCTTCAATGTTGGACCAGGCCGGTGTCACGTGACGCGGGCCTGCGTCGCGACGCAAAATGACGTCGGCTGACGTCTGGGACGTCACCAAACAGGCCTGAAGCGCAGGAGAGGTAAGTACATTGTTTTTTATGTTCCCTCACCAACTCTGGGCCTCCGATTATTATACTCCGGGGTCTGAAAAGACCCCGGAGTATAATGATAGCAGTGATTGTGGTGTTCGGGCCGCGGCCTCACATACCGATCCCCGCTCCTGCTCACAGCCGCCTCCGCAGAATCGGAAGCGCAGGCGGCTGTGAGCGGGACCTCGGGGAACGGTAAGTATATAGGGCCCGTTACCTGCTGGTGTTACTCCAGCAGATAACGGACTATAAAAAAAAACAAAAAAACAAACGCATCGGGGGCCCGCGGGGCCCCGTAATGTCCCGGGCCCTGTGGCAGCTGCTACCGCTGCTACCCCGGTAGTTACGCCCCTGCCTAAGGTCCTATCCTTTAATAGCGGGGTTACTGAATGCTGGACCCCCCTCTATTTACATATACATAGGGATTGTCCTCATGGGCATGTAACATCACTGGACACCGCCATAAAATCCTCCCATAGTTTTATTATGTTAAAAATAAACTAATAATCCAACCTATACACCAGATCTGAAATGATCGCAACTAAAAAGTAGTTTTAGCTGGTGCAGAAATTGCTGTTTTTATTAATTTCGCCTCCTAAAAAATGGAATAAAATTTTTTAATGCACCCCAAAGGAGTAGCGATGAAAACTACAGCTCTTCCTGCCAAAAATGTGACCTTACACGCTTCCATCTCTTTAAAAATAATTAGAAGTTATGGCTTTTGGAAAAAATGGGATGCAAAAGCCAAAAAAGTGTTTTTATTGTGCAAAATTAGTAAAATGTGGGAAAAAACCCCTTTATAAAGTGGGTATCGCTGTCATGGTCCTGACTCACATGTCACGTATACCGCGCGGTGCACGATGTGAACACAAAACACAAAGAATAATTAAAAAAATTGCTAAGTTGCTATTTTTATTCTATTCCCCCACCAAAAAAAAAAAAAAAAATCTGAAAAGTTTTCGCACTATATGTTCTCCAAGATGAATCCATTAAAAAATTAAACTCATCTCAGCAAAATCAAGACGTCATATGGCTACGAGAATGGAAAAATGACAGTAAAAAAGCATGTCCTGAATAGGTTGTGTCATTTAGGGGTAACACCAAGAGGCGCAGTAGGGCTACTCAGTGGGTTCCTGTCCACCACTTGTACTTCAGTGATAGAACTCCTGTCTTACTGTATGTCACCACCTGGTGGTCTACAGTGGTGTAGCAGGGGTCACATGATGTCTACATGTAAATAGAGACCAGGAGGACTGTCAGAGCATCCGCGCTGGATCACTGGCAAAATGGAGAGATATGAGCCTTTTTTTTAAATTTTATTTTAGTTTTTTTGCAATTTTTTTTATTTTTTAATTTGTTTAGAACTTGGGCAAACCCTTTAAAATTATTTAGTAATAGAATTATATCATATATGATGAATAATCCATGTACTGTAGGTCCAGAATGTGTATAGATAGGGCCAGAGGTCGCTGCTTTCCTTCAAATGCAGATACATACAATACTGTCTGCTGCCACTAGGAGGAGCTCACTACATAGATACATATACATATACATACATGGGATGAGATAGATAGATAGATAGATAGATAGATATGAGATAGATAGATAGATAGATAGATAGATAGATAGATAGATAGATAGATAGGAGATAGATAGATAGATAGATAGATAGATATGAGATAGATAATAGATAGATATGAGATAGATAGATAGATAGATATGGTAGATAGTAGTAGATAGATAGATAGATAGATAGATAGATAGATAGATAGATAGATAGGAGATAGATAGATAGATAGATAGATATGAGATAGATAATAGATAGATATGAGATAGATAGATAGATAGATAGATAGATATGAGATAGATAGATATGAGATAGATAGATAGATAGATAGATATGAGATAGATAGATAGATAGATAGATATGAGTAGATAGATAGATAGATAGATATGAGATAGATAGATAGATAGATATATATGAGTAGTAGATAGATAGATAGATAGATAGATAGATAGATATGAGATAGATAGATACATAGATAGATGGATATGAGATAGATATGAGATAGATAGATAGATATGAGTAGATAGATAGATAGATATGAGATAGATAGATAGATACATACATACATAGATAGATAGATATGAGATAGATAGATATGAGATAGATAGATAGATATGAGATAGATAGATAGATATGAGATAGATAGATAGATAGATATAAGATATAGATAGATAGATAGATAGATATGAGATAGATAGATAGATAGATATGAGATAGATAGATAGATAGATAGATATGAGAGATAGATAGATAGATATGAGATAGATAGATAGATATGAGATAGATAGATAGATAGATAGATATGAGATAGATAGATAGATATGAGATTAGATAGATAGATAGATAGATAGATATGAGATAGATAGATAGATATGAGATATAGATAGATAGATAGATAGATATGAGATAGATACATAGATAGATAGATATGAGATAGATAGATAGATATGAGTAGATAGATAGATAGATAGATATGAGATAGATAGATAGATATTAGACATAGATAGATATGAGATAGATAGATAGATAGATATGAGATAGATAGATAGATATGAGATATAGATAGATAGATAGATAGATAGATATGAGATAGATAGATAGATAGATATGAGATATAGATAGATAGATAGATAAATATGAGATAGATAGATAGATAGATAGATATGAGATAGATAGATAGATAGATATGAGATAGATAGATAGATAGATAGATAGATATGAGATATAGATAGATAGATAGATAAATATGAGATAGATAGATAGATAGATATGAGATAGATAGATAGATAGATAGATAGATAGATAGATAGATAGATAGATGGATGTGACTCCCGCCTGTCCCTTACCTACATGCATGTGCCCTCCAGGTTACAATGTAAGTACATAAAGCAATAATTGTTCAGAATCTGTATTTTTATTATACATTCCAAACATATAAAGAAATATTTTGGCTCTTATAAAACCACAAACATAATGAAATGAAGATAATAAAGGAGAAAATTGCAAACGTATAAAGTAACATCCATAACATGTTTATCCGAAAAGCCACTACAAGCCGCGCAGGGGATGGCATTAGGGAGTCACATGACTGGGGCAGTATGAGCGGTATGACATGAGGCCGCCGCCTCCATGTGTGCAGGGTTCTGTGGGGTCTGCTCACTGCTACCACCTGCTGGAATCCCAGGCCAGGAACCATCCGGTGAATGTTGGGGGTTCGTGTCCCTGTTTCACGGTGGTAATGGGGATTCCTTTATCTCGTCCAGATGGATCGGTGTTGATGTATTGCTTGGCTGTAAGGAAAGAAGAGACATTTCTGGTAAATGGACAAAAGTAATATTACGGTACATACAGTATAGAGCAGCGGTGTCCAACATGGGTGCCTGAGAAACCCGCCAGGGGGCCACAACACTGTGGTGGGAAGATGACAGCACGCCTTCATGCAACATTATCTCTGGCCTTAGGATGTTGTTTGGTAAAAATTATTTGGTAGGGGAGGCCCGAGGTAATGTTTTTTTTTTTCCAGGTTGGGAAACACTGACATAGAGTGCACCCCCAACCTACAGGCCACGGCATAGTACACAATACTATGACAACAGAGACATCTTCAGGCTAAATAGGGGCACTGCACTTCATCAAAAAATGAAGCACCTTAACTGTCCTGTAGGACAGGACCAGCATCAGCAACAGGAGAACATGGGCACATGTCATTGCTGAATAGACTTAAAGGGATTTTCTGTCTCCCAAATTGAGATTTCATACTAATGACCTATATATAGGTGACCATATGTGGTCTGTAGGGTCTGACAGCCGGACCCTGTACAGATGAGCTGTCCTAGCAGTCTCCGGGCGCTGCAGTTCAATGGACGCTCGCTACACAGTGGACGAGGCTGTGTGCCAATACTAATACTATATGCGGTATTGCACACAATGCCCGTCCTCTAGCAGATTCTGGCACCCGGAGGTATAGTGAGGAGCAAAATGCACAAAAACAATAAAGTTCCTTAAGCCATATAGCACAATACTGCATGTAGGTGATGACTTGGACTTTGTCACATACTATACAAATAATGTTAGTGATTGTGCCCCTGTGTAGTATGGGGAGTCTATGGCCCCATGGCAGCAGGAGTTATATTCTTGTACATAGGGGGCAGTATTATAGTAGTTATATTCTTGTACATAGGGGGCAGTATTATAGTAGTTATATTCTTGTACATAGGAGGTAGTATTATAGTAGTTATATTCTTGTACATAGGAGCAGCATTATAGTAGTTATATTCTTGTACATAGGAGCAGTATTATAGTAGTTATATTCTTGTACATAGGAGCAGTATTATAGTAGTTATATTCTTGTACATAGAAGCAGTATTATAGTAGTTATATTCTTGTACACAGGGGCAGTATTATAGTAGTTATATTCTTGTACATAGGAGCAGTATTATAGTAGTTATATTCTTGTACATAGGGGGCAGTATTATAGTAGTTATATTCTTGTACACAGGGGCAGTATTATAGTAGTTATATTCTTGTACATAGGGGCAGTATTATAGTAGTTATATTCTTCTACATAGGAGCAGTATTATAGTAGCTATATTCTTGTACATAGGAGTAGTATTATAGTAGTTATATTCTTGTACATAGGAGGTAGTATTATAGTAGTTATATTCTTGTACATAGGACCAGTATTATAGTAGCTATATTCTTGTACATAGGAGGTAGTATTATAGTAGTTATATTCTTGTACATAGGACCAGTATTATAGTATTTATATTCTTGTACATAGGGGCAGTATTATAGTAGTTATATTCTTGTACATAGGAGGTAGTATTATAGTAGTTATATTCTTGTACATAGGACCAGTATTATAGTAGTTATATTCTTGTACATAGGAGCAGTATTATAGTAGTTATATTCTTGTACATAGGGCAGTATTATACTAGTTATATTCTTGTATATAGGAGTAGTATTATAGTAGTTATATTCTTGTACATAGGGGGCAGTATTATAGTAGTTATATTCTTGTACATAGGGGCAGTATTATAGTAGTTATAGTCTTGTACATAGGAGTAGTATTATAGTAGTTATATTCTTGTACATAGGGGCAGTATTATAGTAGTTATATTCTTGTACATAGGAGCAGTATTATAGTAGTTATATTCTTGTGCATAGGAGGTAGTATTATAGTAGTTATATTCTTGTGCATAGGAGGTAGTATTATAGTAGCTATATTCTTGTACATAGGAGCAGTATTATACTAGTTATATTCTTGTACATAGGAGTAGTATTATAGTAGTTATATTCTTGTGCATAGGAGGTAGTATTATAGTAGCTATATTCTTGTACATAGGAGCAGTATTATAGTAGTTATATTCTTGTGCATAGGAGGTAATATTATAGTAGTTATATTCTTGTACATAGGAGTAGTATTATAGTAGTTATATTCTTGTACATAGGAGCAGTATTATAGTAGTTATATTCTTGTACATAGGAGCAGTATTATAGTAGTTATATTCTTGTACATAGGGGCAGTATTATAGTAGTTATATTCTTGTACATAGGAGCAGTATTATAGTAGTTATATTCTTGTACATAGGAGCAGTATTATAGTAGTTATATTCTTGTGCATAGGAGGTAATATTATAGTAGTTATATTCTTGTACATAGGAGTAGTATTATAGTAGTTATATTCTTGTACATAGGAGCATTATTATAGTAGTTATATTCTTGTACATAGGAGTAGTATTATAGTAGTTATATTCTTCTACATAGGGGCAGCATTATAGTAGTTATATTCTTCTACATAGGGGGCAGTATTATAGTAGTTATAGTCTTGTACATAGGGGGCAGTATTATAGTAGTTATATTCTTGTACATAGGGGGCAGTATTATAGTAGTTATAGTCTTGTACATAGGGGCAGTATTATAGTAGTTATATTCTTGTACATAGGGGCAGTATTATAGTAGTTATATTCTTGTACATACGAGCAGTATTATAGTAGTTATATTCTTGTACATAGGAGTAGTATTATAGTAGTTATATTCTTGTACATAGGGGGCAGTATTATAGTAGTTATATTCTTGTACATAGGAGGCAGTATTATAGTAGTTATATTCTTGTACATAGGAGCAGTATTATAGTAGTTATATTCTTGTACATAGGGGCAGTATTATAGTAGTTATATTCTTGTACATAGGAGTAGTATTATAGTATTTATATTCTTGTAGATAGGAGGTAGTATTATAGTAGTTATATTCTTGTACATAGGGAGCAGTATTATAGTAGTTATATTCTTGTAGATAGGAGGTAGTATTATAGTAGTTATATTCTTGTACATAGGGGGCAGTATTATAGTAGTTATATTCTTGTACATATGGGGCGTAGTATTATAGTAGTTATATTCTTGTACATAGGAGTAGTATTATAGTAGTTATATTCTTGTACATAGGAGTAGTATTATAGTAGTTATATTCTTGTACATAGGAGCAGTATTATAGTAGTTATATTCTTGTACATAGGGAGCAGTATTATAGTAGTTATATTCTTGTACATAGGAGGTAGTATTATAGTAGTTATATTCTTGTACATAGGGGGCAGTATTATAGTAGTTATATTCTTGTACATAGGAGGTAGTATTATAGTAGTTATATTCTTGTACATAGGGGGCAGTATTATAGTAGTTATATTCTTGTACATATGGGGCAGTATTATAGTAGTTATATTCTTGTACATAGGAGTAGTATTATAGTAGTTATATTCTTGTACATAGGAGCAGTATTATAGTAGTTATATTCTTGTACATAGGAGGTAGTATTATAGTAGTTATATTCTTGTACATAGGAGCAGTATTATACTAGTTATATTCTTGTACATAGGAGCAGTATTATAGTAGTTATATTCTTGTACATAGGAGCAGTATTATAGTAGTTATATTCTTGTACATAGGAGGTAGTATTATAGTAGTTATATTCTTGTACATAGGAGCAGTATTATAGTAGTTATATTCTTGTACATAGGAGGTAGTATTATAGTAGTTATAGTCTTGTACATAGGAGTAGTATTATAGTAGTTATATTCTTGTACATAGGGGCAGTATTATAGTAGTTATATTCTTGTACATAGGAGCAGTATTATAGTAGTTATATTCTTGTGCATAGGAGGTAGTATTATAGTAGTTATATTCTTGTGCATAGGAGGTAGTATTATAGTAGCTATATTCTTGTACATAGGAGCAGTATTATACTAGTTATATTCTTGTACATAGGAGTAGTATTATAGTAGTTATATTCTTGTGCATAGGAGGTAGTATTATAGTAGCTATATTCTTGTACATAGGAGCAGTATTATAGTAGTTATATTCTTGTGCATAGGAGGTAATATTATAGTAGTTATATTCTTGTGCATAGGAGGTAATATTATAGTAGTTATATTCTTGTACATAGGAGTAGTATTATACTAGTTATATTCTTGTACATAGGAGTAGTATTATAGTAGTTATATTCTTGTGCATAGGAGGTAGTATTATAGTAGCTATATTCTTGTACATAGGAGTAGTATTATAGTAGTTATATTCTTGTACATAGGAGGTAGTATTATAGTAGTTATATTCTTGTACATAGGGGGCAGTATTATAGTAGTTAAATTCTTGTACATAGGGGGCAGTATTATAGTAGTTATAGTCTTGTACATAGGGGCAGTATTATAGTAGTTATATTCTTGTACATAGGAGTAGTATTATAGTAGTTATATTCTTGTACATAGGAGCATTATTATAGTAGTTATATTCTTGTACATAGGAGTAGTATTATAGTAGTTATATTCTTCTACATAGGGGCAGCATTATAGTAGTTATATTCTTCTACATAGGGGGCAGTATTATAGTAGTTATAGTCTTGTACATAGGGGGCAGTATTATAGTAGTTATATTCTTGTACATAGGGGGCAGTATTATAGTAGTTATAGTCTTGTACATAGGGGCAGTATTATAGTAGTTATATTCTTGTACATAGGGGCAGTATTATAGTAGTTATATTCTTGTACATACGAGCAGTATTATAGTAGTTATATTCTTGTACATAGGAGTAGTATTATAGTAGTTATATTCTTGTACATAGGGGGCAGTATTATAGTAGTTATATTCTTGTACATAGGGGGCAGTATTATAGTAGTTATATTCTTGTACATAGGAGTCGTATTATAGTAGTTATATTCTTGTACATAGGGGCAGTATTATAATAGTTATATTCTTGTACATAGGAGCATTATTATAGTAGTTATATTCTTGTACATAGGAGGCAGTATTATAGTAGTTATATTCTTGTACATAGGAACAGTATTATAGTAGATATACTCTTGTACATAGGAGCAGTATTATAGTAGTTATATTCTTGTACATAGGAGCAGTATTATAGTAGTTATATTCTTGTACATAGGAGGTAGTATTATAGTAGTTATATTCTTCTACATAGGGGCAGTATTATAGTAGTTATATTCTTCTACATAGGGGGCAGTATTATTGTAGTTATATTCTTGTACATAGGAGCAGTATTATAGTAGTTATATTCTTGTACATAGGAGACAGTATTATAGTAGTTATATACTTGTACAAGGAGAGAGAAAAAAAGAAGTAAAATACTGGAAAAAAGAGAAAAGAAAAAAAGAAATAAAATCTTGGAAAAGAGGAGAAGAATAATAGTAATAAAATTGTAGAAAAAGGGGGGGGAATAAAAGAAGTAAAGGTGTGGAAAAGGGGGGAGGAAAAAAAAAAAAAAAAAAAAATTGTAGTATTTTCCCATCTATCTGATATATATCATAGAGATAAGTCGCCTTTGGTGCCTTCACATTTGTCACCTCTGGGTGATGTATAGGCTTTGGTGTAAGCAGCTGCACATCCTGGCTGACATTGCTGAATGATCTGTGTCCATCTTGAGATCTCTCTGGAATGTCTGTGATTTTCTCAGCATTGTTACTCCTGTAGTTATTTACCTCTCTGCTTTCTATGTTAATGTATAACCTGCTGAGGTGCGTCCATGTGTATAAATGCTGCTGTGAGGCTTTACACAATAATTTAAAATTAGGGAATAGCTTCTTATTATTGGTGCCAACATGGAGACCGTGTGCAGGAATCTCCTTGGTTGTGTATTTTATAGGACATTTCTTTTGCAGTAGCAGAATGGTGATCATACTATATATATAACATAACTGCTGGATGAATCATTTTTGGATCAACAGCCCAGAGGTCCATCTACAGCCCCTGATAAATACAATACCATCAAAAAACACAATGGGGGAGGGGAATTTATCAAAGTTTTCAGGACAGTGATGCCAAAGTAGAATATTTTTTTTGCACCAAAAAAAAAGTGCCATTTTTGTTCAATTTCTTATTGGAAAAAGAGTTTCAGAGTGGGGCAAGGATTGAGGTGACTTGAGGCAGGGGCGTCTTAGCCCAACAGGTTTACAAAAACTTGGGTAGTGCCAAGGTTCTTCCAAATGGACATAACCCAATTCGGCCCATTGTGCAGTGAGTGGTGTTGTCATTGCACCGCTCGAGGTACAACCTTCACACACTATGGACTGATGCCTTGTTGTCACACAGGACAGAAAAGTCTCCAAAACTCCAGACAGGAGACCTGAAAGGTGCAGAAAAGACGCCTTTTATGGGGTTTTCCGATAACTTTCAGGTCTACTGTACAGAATTCCGTTGCGGGGTGTTCATGTCAGTGGGGCGGGAGCCCGGTCTTTTCCAAAAAGCCTCACAAACCTTGGTGTTCATCTAGAGAAGTGTGAGCCGAGCACGACACCTGTGTGAACGGGGAGACTGCAGTGTTGTTACAGCAGGATGTTAGAAAGGTGCAGAGCATTGAGAAACTGCTGCCAACTGCTACTATGCCAAAAATCAACCCATGATAGCCAGACCTGCAAGTGAGTGTGCTTTTCCTTTGGCTAACCTTAACAGGCACCAGAGTAAGCATGGACCCGGCTGCCTTGTCCTTGGGTAGGCCAATATACAGAGGAATCCGTGTTCACCTGTCCAGCGGGTGGGTTCCTACCCCATTATTTTACGTTCTTGGGTTACTTATACTATAACTTGATTGTATTTGGGGTGTGTATAACAAAATTACAAAATTATAATATTTCTTCTGTTTCCGTTATTGTGGGGGTTTTTTTTTTTTTTTGGAGGGGGGGTTCTTCCTTCTCTTCCTTCCCCCAGTCCATAGAAGTGATCAATTATCACCTACAGTCGCCCGGTTATTGCAATATGCATGGAGTGCTATGTGTGGCCCCCGAAGGGACGCTACTGCTTCTGTTCTGTAGCAGGGGGCCCCTTCCCCAATCAGGACTTTGCTGGATAACTGTGACCAACAAGACTCCTGTGTACAGCTATATGTGGTCATCACTTCCTTATAATAGATGGACCGAGCCACAAAAACGGACAGAAAGACGATTCTACAGTCCCGGACAGATCTGTAAAAACTACAGATGTGTATATAGGGCCATAAAGTGAGGGTCTGGATATGATACTGATTATGGATCCGTAAGAACGCCTAGCACACGGACTAAATCTGCAGGCGTGCGTATGTGGACAATACAGCTACAGTAGTATGCAATGTAGACAACACCCTGTGAATACTTCTGGACTGCAGGATTAACCGCTTTACTTGCATTGATACATTGTAACAAACTATCATTACAGGAGAGAGTTTTGCTTCTGTTGATATATTGTCTAGAGTGGATACAATTGTATCATAGTGAGTGAATGTTCACAGGAATGAGCCAAGTCACTTACAGTAAACGGAGATCTGGTAGATTTATTTTAATATCCATAATATATATTGCTAGTAAAGCAAGGTGACAACCATTATCACAGCCAATACGGCTGTCACCCAGCTTTCCCAGGCTCCTGAAGGACGAAGCAGGATGCAGAGACCTAGTAGCAAGGCATTCAGAGTTCTAGTTAGGCTTACATTCACTTATAGCAAACATTCAGTTTGCTGCCGTAGCCTTGTACCTATATACCCTGATCCAGGCTTGTTGTTGACCCCCTGGCACCAGCACTTGGTGTACATGCCCCACCAGATGCAAAGGTATACACTTAGATCATTATAGGAAATCTATACTACAACTAGAACCATTCTATAACAGCAATATTATAATTTTTCCACTTTTTTAAACTAATTTTAGATTTTTTTTGGATTCAAAGTTTGCAGCATCAATGCTAGTAATATAAATGTAGCCAAGATCGGAGCAGACATGGTGCCCTAGATTCTGCCCAGTGACCGGGAAATGCTTGTGTTTTGGGAGATCTGGGCTATCTTCTCTGGGTCACCCTGCAGCTTTTCATTGCCCAGCCCGTCTCTCAGCATTATCATCTCCTGACAGTCGTATCCTGTGCAGACAGCGCAGTACAGCCCAGATCCTGCGACAAGATGAGGGGGCTGCACCCACAAGACTGAGAGCCCTCACTGCTAGATTATACTCTCTCCATGACCCCACCTTACCACTGATATCATGGCACCTAGTGTGGGTCATAGCAGTATTAGTTACTACCTAGCCTTGCTGATTTCTCACTTGTGTGTGCACCCTATGGTACTAGTATGTAGACACTATATGGCAGTATTATACGTGAAAATAGAATATAATAGATGGAATTATTTAAGCATTATGTGGCAGTAATATTCGGGTATATTACTCTGGAATTGAGGAGTAATACAGTCATAATACAACCCCCATACTAGCACCATAATGTGTAATTAATAGCACCACACAGTGCACATATATAAATGACACCCTGCCTCCACTAATATCATGGACCTTGGTGTGGTATATAGGGGTATTATTTGTGTATTACCTAGTCCTTTTGATTTGACAGTTTATGTGTGCACTGTATGGTACTAGTATGTCGATGCTATATAGCAACACTATATGCATACTATATGGTGGTATTATATTGGCATCTTATGCCAGTATAATAGTACCATATGATGTAATATCGCCATACATATGACTATGACATATGCACTAACCCCCCTCCCTGACCCCTCCCCCCCACTTACCCTCTTTACCTACTTTACTGTTTGCTTATGAGCAGTGGCACAAGTCTCTCTATTCGTCCTGATACTTTGCTACAATGTATCAGTGCAGGTAAAATGTCCTGACAAGTGTTTCTCAACCTCTTCTGACTCAGGGCACCCCTGTATAAAAATACATTTTGACATGGTTTTTAGTGCAGTTTTTGAATTTACAGCTGAAAATTTAGTTTCACTTGTAAAAATTAGAAAACCACAACAATAACTGCATGCAACATTTTGCCAGTGCAGTTTTAATGGCACAACAACTGCACTGTGTGAATGAAATTTTTAGTTGTTACCGGATACTTTATAATGCTCCCCAATGGTCCTGGATGCTTCATAATGCCCACAATACCCCTGATGCTTTATAATGCCCCCTAGTTGCTCCCAGACACTTTATAATGCTCCTCATTGTCTCCCATGTGCTTTATAATCCCCCCCAAATGCTTTATAATACCCCCTATATGCTTTATAATGCCACCTTATATCCCCAAATATTTTGTAATGCTCCTCATTGTCTCCCATGTACTTTATAATTCCCCCCAGATGCTTTTCTAATACCCCCTATAGCCCCATATGCTTTATAATGCCACCTAATATCTCCAGATACTTTATAATGCTCCCCAGTGTCTACCACATGCTTTATAATGCTCTCCAATGGCCCCTAGATGCATTATAATATCCCCAGTGGCCTCAATACACAGTATTATGCCCCCTAGTTGCCCCAGAGACTTTATAATGCTCCCCAATATCTCCCACATGCTTTATATTGTCCCCCAATGGCCCACACATAGTGAATAATGCCCCCTAGTTGCCCCCAGATGCTTTATAATGCTCTCCAGTGGCCCCCACACAAAGTTTATTAGAAAGTTGCAGAAGTTCTGGATTAGGAGGCTGAGCACTGAGGTTCTCTACCACTCACCCATCTTAAGATAATCTATATACTATATTATTATATATGTATCGTCAGTTCTCGGTCATACGTCATGGATAATGAGGGTTGTAGTCATATAAGAGTTGCCCTCATTCAGTGTAGGTTTTGCTGTGATTTGCTCATTAACCCCGTTATCTCCGTGGCAGGAAGGAAGTCCTTTTTCTTCTTCTTTCTCAGAATTGTTGAGATGTAACCCAACGTGTCGGCCTCTTTTTATCTGTCTCTTCTGCGTTTCTTTGTTTTTGTTGCCCAGGCCTATAATTATGATGTGGTTTTCCGGACGTCCACCCTGTCATTTCCTCTCCTGTGTTTCTCAGGTTGTCTCTCAGTCGGTAGCAGGCTGTCACACGTCCATCATCTGCCTCGGTCTCTAATACTTGGTGTCATTGCTGTAGAAACAGAAGATTGGGACAAAGCCTCTGCGGTCACAGCGATCTCGTGGAAGGGTGTCTGAACAAAGCCCAGGTAACAGGAGCCATGTCCTGCCCGAGGTGTCCTCATTGTCTCCACTCCAAGGGATCTTCTGGTTGTCCTCTCTTTGGTCATGTGACCCGAAACGTAAAAAGCAACTTCTACACATCAGGTCACCCAATTGGCGGTATCATTGGTGGCCACTTCTATTTGTACTTATACACAGCAACCAAGCTAAGCAAAGAAACCTGCAGTGTAAAGCATGAGAAGAAGAAAGGGCAGCAAGCAGGAGATAGATTATGGATTACTTTACACTCTCATATATCAACCAAACAATACAAGCAAACCTGCAGTGTAAAGCATGGGGAGAAGAAAGCAGTAGATGGACCTCACATGAGGCAGGAGGCAGATTACTTTACACTCTGATGTTTGAGTTGTACATCAATGAAAGTGGATATGGCCGTAGTCACCGACCATCGTCCCAATGGAGATTCAGAGAGACCAGATGTGTGTTCCCATTATCCGCAGGAAGGTGACCGCTTACAAAAACCACTCTCCATTGTAGTCTATAGTAGGTAGAGGATTGCTTAGACTAGACACATTGTAGCAAACCTTGTACAGGGATTTAACTTCATTGCATATATTAGAAAGTTGCAGAACTTTTTCATGATACATTGTTTAAGATTTATTGACATAGAACTGAAAATCCCTTTAAGGTGTAACTCCCCTTTAAGAAATGTATCTCCTGACACTGACAGTGTAACCATAGACACTTGAATACAGTCATTAACTAATGTTCTTGTTGGGTCCTGTCTGTGTGAATACAGAATGTGTGCTCGTAGCATCCTGGCCCCTATCACATTAAGCTCTACAGACTGCGTGGAAGACTATATTTTACATATTGCCCTGAGCAGCAGAAGCAAGAAGAGTCTCCTGAGTCACATATCACGTTGCCTAATGTACATTGTGCCACGTTCTCCGCGCCAGGTAAACATAGGAGTTGGTAGATAGATGGTATCTTTCTTAATGATTATTTGCTTGGGCTGTGATGAAACAAAATGTTCTGTCTTTCTAGGAGAATTAACTCATCAGTTGGCCAGAAATTGGTGGAAGGTGTGGTGGTGTGGTGGAGCAAATCTAGAACACTGTGATGAGTGAACACCTTGATACCATAGAGGTGGACAAAGTTGACCATGGGCATGAGACTGTTGAAGAACTAACCCATAATACTGTGAATAGACCTTAAAATCCAAGACATCGTTACATGGTAGAAATGCCCAAAGCTAGTTTGAGACTGTTCAGGAATCAAACTATAACATTGTGATAAGTTCTTTACAATCCAGGAGTCCTTGATAGAAGTGGTCAAAGTTGGTCATAGACATGAGACTGTTGAGGAGCAAATCCATAATATTGTGATAAATTATTCACAATCCAGAAGTCTCTGATAGCATAGAGTTGGACATAGGCATGAGATTGTTGAGGAGCAAATCCATAACATCCCTTATAATACAAGTCATCTCAACACCATAGAGGTTGGCCATAGACATGAGATGAAATAAGATGAGGATCAAGTCCATAATTTTGTGATGATGTTTTCATGATCCGCAAGCTCATTACCATAGAAGAGGTCATAGATGTAAGAGTGGAACACTTTAATGACTGTACATGACCAGCTTTAGTCACTTTTACGGTGATTTGGGTTGTCTAAGAAGGACCCATCACAAACTTATGTATTTTTGCCTCAAAAACTCATGCCCATGGGGCAGCAAGACTGTTCCTTACTATCTCTGGTCAGAGGCAACACTTTTAAAGGTGTCCATAGATATTAGAGGGACGTCAACAAAACATGCTGAACTCAGCGAAATAGGCTGACTATCTCATATACACGGGTCATCGTGATTCTCCCCCCGATAACAGATGTCAAAGTAAACAACGATGGGAAGACATGAGGCAAGTTATTGCCAGAGCTGTCTGGAAGTTGCTTATTCCCTCTTACAAAGACTGAAATGATACAGTAATGCCTTGTCATGAAATTACCTGAGAGAAGCCGACAGAAGCCAATGGCACCCTCTAAAGTTGGCCAACTACGTAGACATTAGCCAAACCCACCAATTTTGGCAAGACCAGCGAATAATCTAATGTATAGAACTGTACCGACTCTGATCATGCATGTGTATGGGGGAGAGGTAGCTGCAGATTTCAGAGGGATTGGCCAACTATCTCATATGTAAGGGGGAAAAACAGCTATCTAATGTGTCCAAAACTTTGAAGCTTCTTCCTTCAGTGGTGGTTCTGACTCTAAAACCACTCACCTATAGCAATGACCTGTCAGAAGCTCCTTTATGAATCATACTTTTACTTCATGTTATGTTATGGATTGTCATAGTGTGAGAGCTAGCTTCGATAATAGATGTGACCCTCCCCCACCTCTTACAAAATAGCATGTCAATCAGTAATATCTAATTAGACTGATATTATGTAACTGATACAATTTTGTCAAAACATCTTATGTATTTCTGCCCCCATCTAATGTATCACGTGTAACATTCCACAGAAGTCCTAACATGCCAGTCCATGTGAGGCTGTGGCCAGCTGTTCACACTGTACTCATACTGTACACATAGACATCTCGTGCAGACCCCGCCACCTTACACTACATGCCATAGATTCCTCACTACATTATCCCCAGGCTTTGTTTTGACAGGATATAAAGGAAAGTGAAATAGAGACGACACCACAACATTATTAGAGTTCACAAGAGGATGTACACTTGGATAGTACCAAATAACCAGCCATATTGGGAGCTTTCCTCTAGAACCTCTTCTAAAGTGCTTCTTGCCAACTTCTGAAAACCAAAGAGCACCATCAGCATCCTAGAGACTGAGATCATTGTGGGTGGCATAACATGAGAAGGGAGGTTTCCATAATAAAGCCAAAATGAGGCCCTCAAATTCCCTCTAACATCCTCAATCCACATGAGTCTCCTCATAATTGGGTTTCAACGAACCCCATCATGTCCTCCAAGATCTGCATTGACCAAGAAAAACGCAAACATGGGAGCATTGCTGGAAGGATTTCTTGGTCAGTATTTTCTCCAAGTACTCTTAGATAAGGATTCAACCTATAAGGGATGATCTAACCATGACTGCCATCTACCAGCTTCATGTCAAGTCAACAAACCCTACCACTGCCCCACAGATTTTTGAGATCTGGAAGGCAAGATGGAGGTAGCAGGTTTTTATAAAAGCAGGTCCCTGGAATTCTCCATCCACACGTGTCTCCCCACAACTTCTGCCAGTTTAAGGAAGCCAACAAATCTTACTACTTTCCTGGAGATTGGCATCACAGTTGTAAGGTGGTGTGGGATGCACACTGTGAACATTTTTGCCTGTTGTATGGGAATGGAAGAATCCCTGTCCTGACTGCACATGTGGCTGAGGCGAGGAACAGTATTGAGTGTCACAATTTGGCGTAGTATGGCTTATTTGCTATGTCGATTCCAAACTCTCATTGACCAGGAAAGTAGAATCAATAGGAGAATAGCTCAGAGTGTAACCGACTTGAAGGAGAAAACCTACTCCTAACCAGGAGGAATGACTGGGAGAAGACAAGCTGGGTACAGCGCCATGTTAGCCCTGGAGAACTGTGGTGCTGGTGGAGCAGCCATATTGTCACTGTCCCAGCACTGTTGATAACTCGCTGGTGCCTATTACACAGTGATGGATGTAAGGACCAAGGTCCCCAGATCGAAGCAAAACGGGAGCCCTTCCAGATTCCGCCATAGACTCTCACTTCACCCCTTCCAAAATTACCAATCGTTCCTCCTCATTAGCACCCATTACCAGTTTAAGGAAACCAAATATTTACAAATAGACACCATTGTAAGACTTTTAACGCTTCTGCAACACTGGGGCAAAAGCAGGAAAAGGGTTTATCCGCAAAACTGTCCAATTTGTGGTGGCAGCTGTAGGGGGATCAGGGATCTACAATGCTAGACAGGCCTGTAGCCAAGGGGCATGTAGTCAGCAGTTTCATCCAGGTCCTGACAGTGCCCTACGAACTGTATGCAACATAAGACCACCCCAGTGTTATAAATGGGACAAGATATCTCAGGGACCCTTTTACAGATTTTGCATTGTAGCTCTGACCCCCACTTTCAGTCCTGGTACCAGTAGGGTGTACGCCCTCGCCTATCATTGTAACTTAGTAAATTATCTATCCAGATTGATACTCCGCTGTGGTGCAGATCTGAAAAATCCCATTATTTTCCAATGAATGAGCGCATGAGCCGTAACAAGGTGTAGGTCTGTGTATTCCGTCTTGTAAGCTGAGAAAGTCTTGTAGCAGCGTTATTGAAATCACTTAGCAGTTTCCACATTTCAGCAGCTGCCATGTAAACACAGAATGGCCGATAAATCGCGAGAAGGTAAGTCGGAACTAATTAGAGGAATGATGGCAAGTGACATAAGAAGTAATGAGAAGCGGAGAGGAAGGAGTGAAGTGATAGAAGATAGTGATGGCATATACCAGTGAACGGATGAAAGAGAAAACCGAAGACGCTAAACCTCCTAATGAGGTGGGAAGAGGAAGAAGAAATCACAGCACAATGCACACCTGATGTAAAGAGATCCTCCGGCCCCATGTAACTGTGTGATGAAAAGAGATGAGCAAGCCGGTTCGTAACAAGCTGGGTTGGATACAAGTTAACAAAAATTTTGGGTTCAGCTGAATCCAAAATTTTGGGGATCGCGATCCACTAATCAATGTTATACTCCGAGGTCTTTTCAGACCCCAGAGTATAATAAGCGGAGGCCTGGGGAGATGCAAAAAAGTAATAAAAACTGATATTCACCTCCCCTCACCTCTCTTGAACAGGTCTGTGAAAGATCCTCAGTGCGCCAACACCGCGCTGGCCCACACCTGAGTCTTCTTTCATATAAAAACCACACTCACCGCCAGTGAGTGCTGGGTTCACAAGATAAATACAAGACAAGCTTTCTAAATTTTATATATTTATTAACCCCTAAATGGGTCGGTATTAACATCTAACACATGCAGTTCAGAACAGATATGTAGATATATGCAAGCATTAACAGTTACTAGTTACAAGATACAGTGCAATAAAATAAAAGGGCATAAAAGTGAAATAGTTACTTAACCACGCATCTCCTTGATGTGGCTCTATAATCCAACACTCACACATGCTCTGTCATGTGTGAATAACCAGTGGAGGCTGCTTAGCATGTGGCATCAATACAACAATCCAGCCTGCATGCTCTTCACAGTGGTCTGTCTGCAATCTCCTGTAGTCTGTCTGTAAAAACTCTGTAGTCTGTGATGGTCTGTAAAAAACTCCATAGTGTTCTCTTGTAGTCCCAGCACAATCTCTACCCACTGACCTCTTACCTCATCTTATATACCCTTTATGCCACCTCCCAGAATGAGGTCATCAACAACAGCAAGTCTGATTGACTAACGCACTCAAGTCCAGATTCTTTGTATTGAGCTGAGACCAAGTGAAATGATACAATGTTATCAGCCATATCTGATCTAACAGCCCAGACTGAACAATGCATGTTTCTTTGATCACTCAGGGCTGTGTATGAATTCAATGGAGCCCTGCTGGGATGGATACAAAGCCCTATTGTTCCAGTCCGGCCACTATTGGCAATATACCTATGAGTAGGCTGTGCACATTATGAATAAATGCAAGTAAGAAGGGAGATACTATACCCAGAGATCAAAATACATCTCTGAGTTATAGCCATATTTAAGCAGAATCATCACAAGGTCATGGTCTTCTTTGGTCATCTTCCAGCTTCTTCTGGCCTCCTGGGTGACTTCACAAGCTCTAGGTGACCGCTGAGGCCCAATTATGTGTTGTACATCGACTTCATGATATTGATGTGACCCACTTGACTGCTGAGGCCCAATCACAGCCCTCAGTGGTCCCACAACATGACCCAGGAGGCTGGAAGACAACCGAAGAGGTTCACAATGGAATGCAGGACACTGTGAGGGAGTCCAGGAGAAGTGGGGGTAGGTACTACAAAAGACCAGCTGTTCAAGGAGACCCCCTTCGACCAAATTTTCTTTGACTGATTTTGTTTTCCATATAGGCCATCTTTTTTGAGAACACCATCCCGCTAGAAGACCACTTTTTAACCTGTGTTTATGTTTCCGCACCTCCCTTGGACCCCCACATATTATACTCTGGGGTTGAAGAGACAGACAATTACATTAGTTTTATGTGGGCCCCTATTCTTTAAAAATGGAAACCCCTGAACCACTTGACTAACGGCAAAAATGTGCCAGACTGCCAGGATAGTTTTATGAGAACCTTTCATGGGACATGAAATTTTACTGAGATAATGACATATATAATGTCTCCTAATGTAGAAGATAAAAGAATATAAATCTACAATATATCCTCCAACCTCAACCAAGACATCCTGTTGATGTGATCAGAGGTGACATAACCAGTGCGTTTGTCTTCCCACCATGAAGTGTCCAAATATACAAAGCTCTGAGGCCGAGTCACAGATCAATGTGAAACAAAAAATAAAAGATCATCGGCTTTTGTGTTGCTCCCCAGGATGCCAGACTGCTTGTAAGATATGTCACTGTTATGACTTCAAGTTCTAAGGAGGCAATTTCTCTATGGGGGGGAAGGGAAGTGTAAGGAGATGGAGCATATGCAGGTTATTACGGGAAGTGACAGCATGAGGACGTCTATTTGGGGTCGGTTTATCTATCAAGACTCCAAAGGCGACCATAAACATCGACAGCTATCTCGCCCAACATCTACAAACATACAGTTGGCTTAGTCCCTGCAAAGGGAGAGGGGAGAAAGCTGCGGCCCGGCTCCTCTAGTGGCAGCTTATCTGTCAGAGAACAAAAGGCCCAAGTACAATGAGGCCTCCAGAAGACCAGCTCTTTGAGGAGACCACCCCGACCAGATTCTTTTTTTTCCATATTGGCCATCTTCTTTGAGATCACCACCCCACTAGAAGACCACTTTGTAATGCAATTTTGAGTGATCTTCTCAAAGACGTTTCACTGTATGTTGAAATCCAAACGCCCAATCCCTATCTTCCTCAACATCTGCCGTCAGGAGGTCCTTAAGGTCTGATTCACATTGGCATAATTGGTCCAGGAAATACAGACTGTATATGGGCCAGTTTCTTGGACTGACCACTGAGTAGGTACCCAGACTTCCAATATCACAGTCCTCTATGAGTCCCTTTCTCCCCGCAGGTCTACCACCCATAATGTAATCACATTTTCAGTACAGGACAGTAGACCCACAGGCAGGCAGGGACTATTAGCACCATAGATGACTCTGATACTTGGAGTCTCTTCTCAATGTTTGGTCTGGGAAATATGGATGATATAACTCTTTCACCAAGCAATGTTCCAATATGAAGCTGGCCTAAGGTCCCATGAACCTTGCAAATTAATCCATAAAATGCTGCCTTGTGGGATTATGTGCTCTAGATATTTAGTCATAATACAGCTATGCAGAGCTGTAGCTATAGGGGGGGCAGTGGTCATGACAGATCTGTAGCCTGCTATCCAAGGGGAGGTCAAAAGCCCCCATATGTCACATGGTAAGTGGGAGCCAAGTTACAGGTTTTGCAGAGCCCAGGAGCTTTAAAAGGTTATTTGCATTGCTTTTGAATATTCCATCACTTTAATGACCATGGGGGTCAGACCTGTGGGACCCTCACTGATCTCAGGAAAGAGCCACAGTGCACAGTTTTCCATGAAAACTCACACTTATTTATCAAATGAGTTGCAAAATGAATAGAAAATATAGTCAAGACATTGACAAGGTTAGAAATAATTATTTTTATTTGAAATAATAATTTTCTCCTTCAAACTTTGCTTTTGTCACAGAATGCTCCATTTGCAGCAATTACAGCATTGCAGACCTTTGGCATTCTAGCTGTTAATTTGCTGAGGTAATCTGGAGACATTTCCCGCCATGCTTCCAGAAGCCCGTCCCACAAGTTGGATTGGCTTGATGGGCACTTTTTGTGTACCATACGGTCAAGCTGCTCCCACAACAGCTCAATGGGGTTGAGATGTGGTGACTGCGCTGGCCACTCCATTACAGATAGAATACCAGCTGCCGGCTTCTTCCCTAAATAGTTCTTGTATAATTTGGAGGTGCTTTGGATCATTGTCCTGTTGTAGGATGAAATTGGCTCCAGTCAAGCACTGTCCACAGGGTATGGCATGGCGTTGCAAAATGGAGTGATAGCCTTCCTTATTCAAAATCCCTTTTACCTTGTACAAATCTCCCACTTTACCAGCACCAAAGCAACTCCAGACCATCACATTACCTCCACCATGCTGACAGATGGCGTCAGGCGTCTTCCAGCATCTTTTCAGTTGTTCTGCGTCTCACAAATGTTCTTCTGTGTGAGCCAAACACCTCAAACTTCGATTCGTCTGTCCATAACACTTTTTTCCATTCTTCCTCTGTCCAATGTCTGTTCTTTTGCCCTTTTTCTTGGCCATTCTGCCCTGAAGTCTAGCATCCCTGAGTCGCCTCTTCACTGTAGACGTTGACACTGGCGTTTTGCGGGTACTATTTAATGAAGCTGCCAGTTGAGGACCTGTGAGGCGTCGATTTCTCAGACTAGAGTCTCTAATGTACTTGTCTTGTTGCTCAGTTGTGCAGCGCGGCCTCCCCACTTCTCTTTCTACTCTCGATAGAGCCTGTTTGTGCTGCCCTCTGAAGGGAATAGTACACACCGTTGTAGGAAATCTTCAATTTCTTGGCAATGTCTCGCATGGAACAGCCTTCTTTTTTAAGAACAAGAATAGACTCTCGAGTTTCACATGAAAGTTCTGTTTTTCTGGCCATTTTGAGAGTTTAATCGAACCAACAAATGTAATGCTCCAGATTCTCAACTAGCTCAAAGGAAGGTCAGTTTTATAGCTTTTCTAACCAGCAAAACTGTTTTCAGCTGCTAACATACTTGCACAAGGGTTTTCTAAACATCCATTAGCCTTCTTACACAGTTAGCAAACACAATGTACCATTAGAACACTGGAGTGATGGTTACTGGAAATGGCCTCTATACATCTATGTAGATATTGCATTAAAAACCAGACGTTTGCAGCTAGAATAGTCATTTATCACATTAACAATGTATAGAGTGTGTTTCTGATTCATTTAATGTTATCTTCATTGAAAAAAAAAAACTGTGCTTTTCTTTCAAAAATAAGGAAATTTCTAAGTGACCCTAAACTTTTGAACGGTAGTGTAAATCCAGAGGTCCAAAGAGGTCCAACTCCATTTCAAAAAGTTGCCTAAAAAATAAAAAAATAAATTTAGACAAGTTTAAAAAAAAACAAAAACTAAAATTAGTTGTCCTATTTATCTTAAAAGTGGTTCTCCAATGGCTTCCATCCAAGGTCTACTTGGGTCAAACCTTGGGTCGTGTGATCGGACCGGGCACCTGAGTCGATCCACCTTCTCTCCTGGGTTCACCATGGGGCCTGCCTTTACTATTATGTAATTAATATGCCAGCCCAGGAGTAAAGAGGGGTGCACCGACTCGAGTGCCAGGTGCCGATCATGTGACCCAGGGTCGGGAACAGCCCAGAAACCCATGGTTGACCCCAAATAGAACCTGGAGAGAGTAACAATCCCTGGATAACCAAATGTGGCTTCAATCTTTACTACAGTAAAATATAAATATAAAAAAAATGACAATAGAAAAATGTTAAAGGCAGAAATAGAAAAATGGAACTTTTTTTTTTTTTTTTTTAAATGTAACGTCTATTTATCCTGGTCAAGTGGACGTAAATTAAAATTGAGCTACATTTTTTTACAATGGTAGCTTTTTTACACTATTAAAAATGCTAATTATAAAATGTTCAAAAATTTCTTTATTAAAATTGAGTGACATTTTTAAGTGCAGCTTTAACCAGGTAACTACTGCAGTGGAATTTAAGAAAAAAATTTCAAAAATGAATTCTCTTATGATTTGCATTTTTAATCAAGTGTATATTAAATTTAAAAAAAAAAAACTACCATTGTAAAAAAATTAAAGGGGTTCTCCAGGAAGTCATTTTTTATGCACTTGCTCAGTAGTTTTTAGATGTTGGACCTAGGGGATCCAACCCCAAGTCATTTGATCAGAAACAGAGGCCAGAAGTAAAGGCTCCACAGAGAACCCCTTTAAGTGTGCTTTTAACCTGTTAACGACCACAGTGGAATATAATCTATATTTGTTTGTTTGTTTGAGTTGGAAGGGACCTCAAGGGCCATCGAGTCCAACCCCCTGCAAAAGCAGGAATTCCTAAAACATCCCAGCTAAAATTTGTGAAATTTTTTTGTCAAGTGCATATAAAAAAATATTCTACCATTATGAAATTTTTTATTTTGATGAAGTACATATTTAACTTTTGAACTACAATGGCAAATATAAAATGAAAAAAATTAGGTTTTTGGAAAATAAAACATGCACGTCAAAAAATTTCCATAGTACCCTAGGACCTACGAAGACAAGAGTGTTGTACACGTTTACTAATGCATGATAGCACGGGTAAATTATGCATGCGGGCACTAGAGCGCAGACACGGACCAGATCAATACCCGGATTATGAGTGACAGCCCAGACGTACTGGATAATCCCCCCCCTCCGCACCCCCCTGATGACTGAGGCCGATCCTGCTGTATGTGATAATTTGCAGAGAGGAAAAACAAATCCTGCAGGAAAAGGGGTGTTGGCCGATTTTGAAGACTCCACAATGATTAGGCTCAGCGCTGGATCACAAGTGACAACGACTGGGGGTTGGGGGCACCGAGAACTGGCCCAGCTGCTCCGGCCAAAGTGGCCAGGAATAGTTTTACCGGGCCAACTGTATATACAAGGTATACAGGCTTATTTACAAGTACAAGGGGCAGGGACACTGCGGTATACATGGGGGGGGGGGCACGGCTCATTAAGACTGCTAGTCTACAAAACTTTCAGGTCGTGACAGAGTTAAGACGACAGGGATTAAACACAATATCTCCCCCACCCCCAGCGTGCTCCCTCCTCCATGTCTGCTATACAGCTACAATGCACTAATCTGGTCTGTGTCACAGTATCAGGGTGCAGTTAGACTATGGTCACTGACTGGAGCAAGAAACACCCAATTGCAAAAGTATCTGCACCCCTAACACTGCTCCTCTCCTATTCAGTAACATGTATACAATGCACTAATCTGGTCTATGTCAGTCACATTACACTATGTAACACAAATTTTGTTCTCAGCTTTTAAATGTTATATTCCAATTGCTTATGTCTAAAACAAATTAAAAATTGCTTACATTCATCATTAACTTCGCTTTTGTGACCACGGCAACAAAAATTATGCATTTTTACTATAGAAACAGACGATTTTGCATCTTCTCATTTATACAGTCAGACTAAGAACACTATATGCATTGCAAATTTACACAGATTACCAAAAACTGTTCAGAAGTGTGCGGTTTTCCGAGATTTACGACTATACTGCAAATCAGTTTCACGAATCAATCCCCAAATATAGTCTCCCATCATGTTTTCGTTATATTGTCCTTGGTAATGGCGTTCAAAGTTCATAATGTCCTGGTGAAAGCGCTCGCCTTGCTCCTCTGAATAAGCTCCCATGTTCTCTTTGAACTTATCAAGATGAGCATCAAGGATATGGATTTTGAGTGACATCCTGCAGCCCATTACAGCATAGTTCTTTATCAGAGTCTGAACCAGTTGTACATAGTTTTCATCTTTATGATTGCCTAGGAAGCCACGAACCACTGAGACAAAACTGTTCCAAGCTGCTCTCTCCTTCCTATTCAGCTTCTTGGACGCTTTCATCTAATAAGTTCCATTGCTTGAGCCTTGATGTCAGAAGCTCAGCGTTGGACTTGGTGAGACCAAGGTCTCTGATCAGATCGTTGAGGTTTTTTTTGGTTAGGATAGTATGGCTTCCGCTCCTCATCTGCATATGAAGAGAAATCGTGATCTTCAACGTCTTCCTCGATGTCTGACCTGCTGCTTTCCTTTGAAGGTGGTGTAGCTCTGTCTGGAGGTGTTGGTACAGGAAGTTCAGGGCAGTGTGGTACTGGGGCAATAGATGACGGAATGTCAGGATACGTTACAGGCGGTGCATTTTTGCCAGTGCGACGTTTGGAAGGGTCCACCATGCAGAAGTAGCAATTTGTTGAGTGATCAGTCAGTTCAAGCCAAATTCTTGGGACAGCAAAATGCATGGCTCTCTTCTCTCCCCTGTACCAACCTATAAGCAAACAAAATAATATTTGGATTGAGAATTTGATTTAGGCCTATTTCACACTAATGACTAGTGATATTTACAATATTAACACAGTTAATCTGCTATTTAAGAGAGTAGCATTTATCCACTTACCTTCAAGAGTTTTCTTGCAGTGCTCACATGTGAAATGAGGAGCCCATGGTTTGTCTTGGTCACCAACAGGCATGCCGAAGTATGCTTTGTAGGCCTCACACATCTTAGCAGATGCTTCCACAGAGTACTTTTTCGCTCTTGTCTTTATAAACTGGCCACATACGTAGCAAAATGCGTCTGCTGGATGTATGCAACCTCTTGATGCCATCTAAATTGACTAAGTTGCTGTGAACTGTAAGGAAAAAGGATGTCTCTCTAAATTTGATAAAAATGGTCTTTATTCCATGCAGTATTAAAGTTCAAGCGTGTACTGAGGATTCAGCAGAGCAAGATTGATCACCAGTACCAGAGTAACACACAATATATACATTTACATTCCTAAGCTCCTCCTGTAATGGGTGTGGGGTGAAGTGTGAATACTGTCATTATCAGAATCTGAATAGATATTGAATTCACACCTGTCTGTCTAGATCAATTCCCCTTTGACTGTGATGGCCATTGCCCACTTACTATGCAATCCCAATCAATTAGATCCTGTCTCTCCGTCTCTCAGGAAGGGCTATAGTGGCCCTATATAACTGTAGTTATACAGCTACCTACAATTCTACACAGTCCCAGAAAGTTCTAGATAATTCTGGGCAGTTCTAGAAACTTCTTGATAGTTCTCACAATTCCAGAAGCTTCTTAAGTATCTTGAAATATTGCGAATATCCTTAAAAATAGATCAATTTCAAAATATCATTGTGCTGACCACAAAAGCAAAGTTTACAATGAATTTCTATTCATTTAAGGTACAAACAATCAGGAAAACACACTTAACAACTGGGAACAAATATTTTTTTGAAAATTGTTACATGGTGTTATCAGTGTGTAGCTGTATGGTAAGAAACACCCAATTGCAAAAGTATATGCACCCCAACACTACCCATCTGCTATTCTGTATTTCGCTGACAGTCACATTAGAGCTCTCAGACTCTCTCCGACCGCTCGCTGACATATCCTCACTCCAGGATGTAGATACCGCCACTGACTTCCACAATACCACCATTACCTCAGCCCTTAACTCTGTAGCCCCATTCACTAACACCAGAGCCCGACCGATCAATAGGCAACACTGGCACACTGACCTGACTAAAAAAGAGACGTGCCTCACGAGTTGCAGAACGCCTCTGGAAGAAAAGCCACTCCTAGGAGGACTTCCTTAGGTACAAAGAGGCAGTACTCACATTCAAGAACGCACTCACCTCTGCAAAGCAGGTCTACTTCACCACACTAATATCTGCCCTATCCCGCAACCCCAAACAGCTATTCACTACCTTCAACTCCCTTCTCCGTCCTCCTGCGCCCCCTCCGACATCACTTATCACAGCTGATGCCTTTGCCTCTTACTTCAAAAGCAAATTTGACATCAGAGACAGTCTCACCCTACACCCCCGACAACCACCGCACCCAACTGTCCTGTGCTCTTCATCTTTAACCTGTTTTTCCACCGTCACTGATGAAAAGCTCTCCACTCTAATATCTAAATCCCACCTCACCTCCTGCACGCTTGACCCCATCCAGTCACACCTCATCCCCAAACTCTCTGAAGTCATTACTCCTGCCCTAACCCATCTCTTCAACCTATCCCTAACCAATGGATCCTTCCCTTCCGCCTTCAAACATGCTACCGTCACACCTATACTTAAGAAACCCTCCCTCGACCCGTCCTCTCCAGCCAACTATCGCCCCATCTCACTGCTCCCATATACCTCTAAACTGCTGGAACAACACGTCCACTTCGAACTATCCTCCTATCTCTCGTCCAATGTGCTCTTTGACAGACTACAGTCAGGCTTCAGACCCCATCACTCCACAGAAACTGCCCTAACCAAGGTTACTAATGACCTTTTAACTGCCAAAGCCAAACGTCACTACTCTGTCCTCCTCCTCCTCGACCTCTCCTCTGCCTTTGACACAGTCGACCATTCCCTCCTGTTAGAAACGCTTTCATTCCTTGGCATCTCCGACCTGGCCCTTTCCTGGATCTCCTCATACCTCACATTCAGCGTCTCCCACTCACACACCACCTCCCCGTCACATCCTCTTTCTGTAGGTGTCCCCCAAGGCTCTGCCCTAGGACCTCTCCTGTTCTCCATCTACACCCTAGGCCTTGGCCAACTCATAGAATCCCATGGCTTCCATTACCATTGCTATGCTGACGACACCCAAATATATCTCTCTGGACCAGACATTACCTCCCTGTTGTCCAGAGTCCCAGAATGTCTAGCAGCCGTAGCCTCCTTTCTCTCCTCCTGCTTTCTCAAACTGAACATGGAGAAAACGGAGTTCATAATCTTCACCCCTCCACTCACGACCCCCCTACCTGACCCATTAATGGAACCACTCTCACCCCAGTCCCGCTGCCTTGAGATAACCTTAGACTCTGACCTATTCTTCAAGCTGCATATTCAAACCCTCAACACCTCCTGCCGCCTCCAACTCAAGAACATCCACTGAATCTGCTCCTTCCTCACCCCTGAAACTACAAAGATGCTAGTTCACGCCCTCATAATCATCCGCTTAGACTACTGTAACACTCTTCTCCATGTCCTCCCAGCAAACACTCTCGCCCCCCCCTCCAGTCCACCTTAAACTGTGCTGCACGCTTAATACTCCTCTCCCCCCCGTTCTTCAGCAGCCGATCCCCTCTGCCAATCCCTTCACTGGCTACCCATCGCCCAGCGAATAGAGTTCAAACTACTAACGCTGACATACAGAGCCATCCACAACCTGTCACCTCCATATATCTCCGACCTAATCTCCTGCTACCTGCCCGAACGTAACCTCCGATCCTCCAAAGACCTCCTACTCTGCTCTTACCCACGCTTCACACAAACGTCTCCAAGACATCTCCCGTGCATCCCCCATACTCTGGAACTCACTACCAAGACATATCAGACTGTCCCCCACCCTCACAAGCTTCAAGAAGGCCCTGAAGACTTGCCTATTTAGGAATGCCTACAACCTCCAACAACACTACTGTCACCACACCACCTGAACAGCCTCTACCCCCACCTTCTGTGTCTCTCACTCTTCCCTCACACTGTAAGCCCTTGCGGGCAGGGCCCTCTATCCCACTGTGCCAGTTGGTCACTGTTTGTATTATCTGTTTTGTATATCTTGTGTACCGTATGTAAATCCTCAAATGTAACGCACCATGGAATTAATGGTGCTATATAAATAAACAATAATAATAAAAATACCTTTTCCAGTCTGAAATACAGATGCAACGCACTGGTCCATGTAACATTAACTGATCGGTGACTGTGTAAAAGTAGGGAACACCCAAATGCAAAAATATGTGCACCCCTGGCCAGTCACAACACAGCAGGTGGATTCTCAGTCTCCAAAAAAGAGCAATCTTTTGTAAAAGAAAGTGCACCCCCAGACTGAGCCTAGAGCAGGTAATCCAAGTCCTGTATTTAAGGTGGTACATACAAGATCAAACTCAGCTAGTGCAAAAGTGCACCCCAATATCTAGCAAAGACCCCCTCTCCATCCAGCTATGGGAACATATGGCAGCGCCAGATTAATGTGTGCCTCCCGTCCCTGCGCCGACCCTCGCAGTTCCCTAGGTTGGGTAGCGATGTTAGCCTAGTCGCCCCGCAGCCACCGGGCCCATCGCATTTGGTCACCGGCGCCTCGCCCGAGGGCGGCCGGGACCGACGGTTCTATGTCGGCAGAAGCCCTCGTGCCCGCCGCAGAGTAAATCGCACAGACCTCCGGTATCAGATCGAATTTGAGCGCCGCGGCCGACCCTTGGTTCCACAAAGTCGGGCGCTCTGAGTACCTTGTCTTCATAAAACGGGACAGGTGACATACAAAGGGGTACCTATTTTTGAAACCCTCCCGGGAGAACCATGTCCAGGCCAGGGCGCAGGTCTGGACGCATAGGCTGACCATGGCCTTCAGGGCGCCTGCGCCTTGCGCAATCTGCTCGTCCACCAACCCCGCGGTTCCACCCGTCAGGCAGCAGAGTGACCCAAGTCGCACCATAGCCTCCCAAGTGCAAAGTCCTGAAATTCGTTCCAGGACAGGGTGCAAGCCCGAGACACAAAGTCCAGTCCCAGCGCTCCACAGGATGGGCCAGGTGCCGCCTGTGCATTGTGGAGGATGACTCAGCTTATGTATCCTCCATTTTGGATTCCAGGACCATACCTGTAGCCATTTAACATTCCTCTTTTGTCTAGAGAGCTCATCCCCCACTTCATAGCTTAATGGGATGCGGCCCCTCTTTTATTTCTCATCCAATGGCCATGTGTTAGAACTATTTTACAACTTTGCCTCCAATCATGTGATGCTAATTACAGTAACCTGACCACTTGTTTGTCCACATTGTACTGAAAAACTACATTTTTCCCTCCATTAAAGCAGAACCCACGATATACACAATAGCTGTGTGTTGCGTGACTCTCTAAGCTATAGCTTATACACCAACTTTGTTAATTTGGACTTTCAATATGGTGATACTTAGGGCGGATTCACATCTGTCGGACGCCCCCGATTTCCTCGACAGACGAGAGGCAGCGGGTAAGGGTTTCTGGGCTTTTTGAGCTCTTCGCCCTCCGGTCCTCGTACAGGAAAAAGAAGGGGCTCAAGCGCGGGGCAAACTCTTTGCCCCTTTTCGAAAGACGTCATCGTGAAGGGCTCAGAAATATCCGGCAGAGGAGTGAAACTCGCTCTTCCGCACGGGGCGGGGCCGCCGCCGATCTGGGGCGGGGTCTCCGCCGACCTGGGACACGGCCCTCCCTCCCGCTGCCGGATCCACGGAGCGACAATGTAAACGTATTCACACCCCGGTATACAGAACACGTGTCCAGCCAAGAACAGGGCGCAGTGTGAACCGAGAGCAAGGCAGGTGGTTTGGACTCCGCAACCAGAAATGAACGCACACGCGGTAGTTCAAGAAAAAAATATATATTTACTATAAGTTAATAAAGGCTAGTTAAAGGTAAAAAGACAGGGCTAAAAAAAAACAAAAAATAAAAAATAACATAAAAAAATTCAAAGCAAAATCTCCAAAGTTTTCCCCTTTTACTCTCTCCACCTCTGCGGTATGGACACAAAAAAAAAAAATATACTCAACACTATCCCTAACTGACCCTGACTTCACATTTGGGTGCACCCCCTTTTCCCCAGTGGTCCAGGTGGACCGCTTACAGTCCGTAGAAGCGCGCGGTGGGGCCCAAAGTCGGTCCTTTCTTTTATAGTGAAGCGTCCTCTCCTCACGGTTATCAGGATCTTGGGAGAAATGAAGTCCTCTTTAACAGACAGGGAAACCAACTGAATGCAATGTAATCCAACAGCAGATTCCACTCAGCACACTGACAGTCCTGCCGAATCCATACACTGAGCTGGGATGTAAGCCGGGATTTAGCAGGTGCCGTCCAGTACATCAACAGCACTGCGAGTCTCTATCTGTGGTATCCATATACACAGTCACAATGTCAGTCTCACTGATCAGCCACTGAGCACAGTTCCTTTCACGTGGACTCACTAGTCCTGTTGTCTCTTTACACTCTGTTTGTCTCTGGACCAAGATACAGCTTAGCTGTACAGAAAAATCTCCACACCAGTTCAATACAACACTTGCCAAGATGGCTGCTGCTCTCTGTCTCGTCACTTCCTGCTACTCTGCTCACACTCTGTCTGCAGAACAGGCAGGCTGACATAAAAGGGGGGGGGGTCTCACTCCAGCATCATGTCACAATTACAATGGCTGCTGTCTTAAAGGAACAGAATCACAGAAATACATTCAACATTAACAGTTTATACAGACAAATGAAGCTTAAGACAACATTGGCTGTCTCTTACATATTCCCCCCCCACTTTAAGAGTGGCAGTCCCTGCCTATGACTGTATATCCAGAGGGTTGTACTTTTATGCACAGGGTGGTAGTATACCGATGTATGGCAGGCCAAACAAACTCATCCTGCGCATACCGAACAGGGGGAATACCAGCATTTGGCCTAGTGGTCCGTCTGAGGACCGGTGGTATATTATGGGGTGCTGCAGCTATGGGCTGAGAAGGACCAGCGGATTCCGCACCAGAGGGGGCACAGGCCGGAGATACAGTAGTCACAGGTGGAACATCCCCAGGAGCAGGGATCGGCCAACAATCATCCTCCTCGTCGGAGGCCCATTCCGCACCTCCATTCTCTGACTGTGGGAGCTCATTCACATTGGCAGGCCCATCGTGATTTGTCCCTTCAGAATGACACAGGCGCAACATATTTCGGTGAAGTACTCGAACACAATCAGTTCCTTCTTTCTGGACCTGGTACACTGGCCCATTCGCATACTTGCGGCCAACAACACGATACGGCAAAGCCTCCCATCTGCTTTCCAATTTCCCTTGGGGTTTCTTGACACGAACTAGCACCAGGTCGCCTGGTTGCAATGGTGCTTCTTGCACTGGGGTCTTATCAGGATGGGGATGTTCTTGCAGGCGCTGCCGCACCAATCGATGGATCGTCTCAAGTCTCTGCCGATGCGCCCGCACCCAAGAGGTTGGATCCCTCGGAGGGAACCCATCCCCATCATTCAACTGTAATTCTCCTATACTTCGCCCAGACCGCCCAAAGAGAAGTGTATAAGGAGAGTACCCCGTTGTAGAATGGACCTGATTGTTATAGGCCCACACCATTTCAGACAAGAACTGAGGCCACTGTAACTTCTTGTCTTCCTCCAGAGTCCGCAGCATCTGTAGCAGAGTTCTGTTGAATCTTTCACAGGCCCCATTTCCCTGAGGGTGGTATGGAGTCGTGTGCGACTTCTTTATCCCGTAGATACGTTGAACTTCTTTCATTACGTGTCCCTCAAAGCAGGCGCCCTGGTCGGAGTGGATGCGTTGGGGGCACCCATATACTCGAATGAAATCTTGGCACAGAGCACGAGCTGCTGACTCAGCTGTCTGGTCCTTGGTGGCGGTTACCACCGCAAATTTGGTGAAGTGATCCACCATTACGAGGCAATACTGGTGTCCGCTATTGGATGGGCCCACCATTAGATAGTCTATCATGACGATTTCTAAAGGTTCCTGGGTCACGATGGTTTGCAGGGGAGCTCTCTGTTCTATTGCCTTATGGATCTCACAAGTTCGACAGCTGCGGCATACTTCTTCGACCATTTGACGAAGACCAGGGCAGTAAATCAGTCGCTGTAACCAACGAAAGGTCTTCTCATGACCAAAATGTCCATTCTTATTATGAGCCTCAACTGCCAAGGAGCGAGCCAGTTCACTAGGCACCACAATTTGGTATCGAATGTCGATCTCAGAAGGTAAATAGACCTTTCGGCATAGCACTCCATTTTTCATCTCCAACTTTTCCCACTGACTCAAAACAGATAATATCTCACGTGTCAGTCGTTCTCTTTCCTCTCTACAGGGCTTCTGGCCTTTCTCAACACACTTGATCATCTGCGCCAGCCCCTCATGGGTCTGTTGTATCTGTGCCCATTCCTGTCGTGAGGGACCAAAGAAAGGAGCCATTTCAGTCCCCTCCATCTCAAACTGATTAGTGGCGGTCAAGGCCTGTGAAAATCTGCTGAAATCGGGCACCTCCACATGCTCCAACTCATGATCCACGTCTTCTGTGGGGGTCTGGGCAGTTACCCTAGAAAGTCCGTCAGCATTCTGGTTCTCTGTCTTGGACCGATACTTAATGCGGTAATTGAATGTAGACATTCGGGCTATCCACCTCTGCTCTAACGCCCCGAGCTTGGCATTTTCCAGGTGAGCTAGTGGGTTGTTGTCAGTCAGTACTAAAACTTCAGCACCGGTCAAATATTCAGAGAATTTCTCGGTCATGGCCCATACCAGTGCCAACAGCTCCAATTTAAATGAACTATAATTCTCGGGGTTTCTTTCAGAATCTCTCAAAGACCGGCTGCCGTACGCTATGACCCTCTCCTGGCCATCCTGAAGCTGGGAAAGCACTGCTCCAAGACCATACAGGCTTGCATCTGTATATAGCTGGAACGGCAAGTGGTAATCAGCATATGCCAAGATTGGGGCTGTTGTCAGTGCATCCTTCAATGCCTGGAAGGCTTGTTCCTGTTCAGGTCCCCACTTCACGGACCGGTTCTTTGGACCACCGGATGTGCCTCGTAGGAGAGCATTAAGTGGTGCTGCTACCTTGGCGAAATCCTTAATAAACCGTCGATAGTAACCGGCTACTCCAAGGAACGCCCTCACTTCTCGCAGGGTAGTCGGTATCGGCCAATCTTGAACAGCCGCTATCTTGTCTCTTGATGGTCTCACCCCTTCTCCTGATGCGCGGTGACCCAAGTAATCAATTTCAGATTGGAACAACCGACATTTACTGGGTTTCAATTTGAGCCCATGTTCCCGCAATCTTCGAAATACTTGCCCCAACTGGTGGAGATGGTCTTCAAAGGTCGCAGAATACACTATAATGTCATCCAAGTAGATGAGAGTGAACTCAAAGTTGAAGTCACCGAGACATTTCTCCATCAACCGCTGAAACGTTCCGGGTGCATTTGTCAACCCGAAGGGCATCCGGTTAAATTCGTATAGTCCCATGGGCAAGATGAATGCCGTCTTCTCCTTGTCTTTTGTGGCCATCGGCACCTGCCAATACCCACTAGCCAGATCTAGTGAGGAGAAGTACCGGGCTCTCCCTAGCGCTGAGAGGGACTCCTCAATCCGTGGCAAGGGGTAGGAATCTCGTACGGTGCAAGCGTTTAACTTCCGATAGTCTACGCAAAATCGGATGGACCCATCTTTTTTTCTTACTAACACCACAGGAGCCGCCCAGGGACTCTGGCTTTCTTGGATGATCCCACCCTGTAGCATCTTAGCTAACAATTCTTTCACTTCCTGATACAACTGTGGAGGAATTTGTCGGTAGCGCTCTCTAATTGGAGGGGTGTCTCCTGTGGGAATCTCATGGTAGATCCCTGTGGTACATCCAAAATCTTCAGCATACCGTGCAAAGGTGGCTTGGTTCTCCCACAACAGCTCATCTACCTTCTGCACCCATTCCAGAGAACATGAACTTACATCCATCTTCATCTGTTCTCGAATTGCACAGCCATTCCATTCAGAGGTGGGTTCCTCATCTTCTCCCATGGACACAGTTACGGTCCACTCATCCCTTTCAGTCGGCTTCAGCTGCATTGGAGTTACTTTCCTTACTTCCTCCGGAGTCACATAGATGTTAGCCAGCAGCCTCCCTGGGGTCAGGTCCACACTCTGGTCCTGAGTGTTTACACATCGAAGTGGTACTCTTCCATTGCGAACTATTGCCAAGGAACGGGCCACTAGCGGATCAACACCTCCTTCAGCTGCCTGCAGTGGTTCTACCAACACAGCTATGCCCTCTAGTTTCCGACAGGTGCCTACGGGCATGGACACTATTGTCTCCCGACTGGGTGGCAGTGTAACTTTTGTATGCAAAGGAACTGAAATTCGAGCCAGAGGACGCTGTGCATCTGAACTTTTCTGTAAGCCACATGTCCGGATCAGCCGCTGGAAAGCTGTTTGAGTAGGCCGATGGGTGGTGGTTTCTTTCCAATAACCGTGACCTTTCTTTTCAAAGAGGATCTGATCTAATTCTTTTAACACATTCATCCCCAAAATGACAGGGACCTTTACTTCATGTGACTCCTGTACCACCACAATGCCTTTCCTACCTAGATCTTGGCCACATACCCGGACATTCATCCAGGCCACTCCCACGACCGGAACTGGTAACTGGTTAGCTGCGACCACTCGTACGAATGTATGGGGATCATATTTCACATGTTGCCGGAAGTACCGTTCATAACAGTCTCTACTCAAGGTCGTTACTTGGGAACCCGTGTCAATCATCCCGGTAACCGGAATACCCTCCATTTCCACCTGTATGACAGGACTTGCAGCGATCAGGTCATCATCAGGGCATTCTCCCCACATAGTCTCCTTGTCAGTCTCCCCTACTACACGCCCTTCAGCAGCAGGGGACTTCAGTTTAACGGCGGTCTCTCATAAGTTTGTCGCTGCTCTGGACATCTAGCAGCAACGTGGCCCATCCGTCCACACTCCCAGCAGCGTATCCCCCCGTCGTTCTGGCCATCTGTTTGGGCCCCTTCGGTAAGCCCCTTCGATTTCTCCTGAGCACTGCACTAAATGATTTGGACCCCTTCGGTAGGTCCTATCCTCACCCCTCCAGCGGGGTGGTGGGTGATTCTGACTTGCTGGGTGTGGATGGCTCACCCTTTCATCTCCAGTCTTCTGGAAGTCTGCAATTTTCATAGACTGCTCATCACAACGAGTGTGCAAGTGTTCCATTTGTTCTTGCAGTTTCTGCATTACTGTGAGAATTTCTTTAACCGTCCCTTTTTCTACTGTCTCTGAGCCAGAACTAGCCCCCTGTGACAAAGTAACTCCAACTGCGGTCTGCGGCCTCGGGACCATACTATTGGCACGGGAGATGGCCTCTACCTGTACATCATGGAATTTAGCATCAGTCTCTCGTCGTATAAAATCCTGCATAGTCACAGTTAAACTGCCGTCACGTATCCCCAGGACAAACTGGTCACGGAGAGTCCGATCAGGGTTACAGAAGGCTGGCGAGCCCCCTCTTTCCTTCCTTTGAATATCTCGGAGCAGTTCTTGTAGGGCATTTGCATATTGGGGAAGGCTTTCATTCTCCTGTTGTACCCTCTGGAAGAACCGAGCCTGCAGAGACCCCAGCAATGCAGTTTCTCCATAGATGGTTTCTAGAATCTGGACTACTTGCTCAAATGTCTGCCTTTGTTCAAATGGCCTCAGTATCACCGTGGTCTTAGCATCCCCTTGTAATGTCAATATTGCTAGCTCTACTAGTACTTCTGGTGCGGTCTGGTACATTCGCTGTATTATTCGTATCTGTTCCACCCACATACTCACTGACATATTATTGCCATCAAATTTAGCTAACTGACTCATTATAGCCCCTGCTGGCATTCTTCCTCCAGCACCATTCTCCCGAACGGGTGCGTCACCGTCCATTCTGGTAAGCGGATCCTGCCGACTACGCCAATTTGTGAACCGAGAGCAAGGCAGGTGGTTTGGACTCCGCAACCAGAAATGAACGCACACGCGGTAGTTCAAGAAAAAAAAATATATATTTACTATAAGTTAATAAAGGCTAGTTAAAGGTAAAATGACAGGGATAAAGACAAGCAAAATATACAATATAGCATGAACAATTTCAAGGCAAATTCTGCAATGGTTTCTACTTTTACTCTGTCCACTTCTGCAGTATGGACACTGAATGAACAATATACTCAACACTATCCCTAACTGACCCTGACTTCACATTTGGGTGCACCCCCTTTTCCCCAGTGGTCCAGGTGGACCGCTTACAGTCCGTAGAAGCGCGCGGTGGGGCCCAAAGTCGGTCCTTTCTTTTATAGTGAAGCGTCCTCTCCTCACGGTTATCAGGATCTTGGGAGAAATGAAGTCCTCTTTAACAGACAGGGAAACCAACTGAATGCAATGTAATCCAACAGCAGATTCCACTCAGCACACTGACAGTCCTGCCGAATCCATACACTGAGCTGGGATGTAAGCCGGGATTTAGCAGGTGCCGTCCAGTACATCAACAGCACTGCGAGTCTCTATCTGTGGTATCCATATACACAGTCACAATGTCAGTCTCACTGATCAGCCACTGAGCACAGTTCCTTTCACGTGGACTCACTAGTCCTGTTGTCTCTTTACACTCTGTTTGTCTCTGGACCAAGATACAGCTTAGCTGTACAGAAAAATCTCCACACCAGTTCAATACAACACTTGCCAAGATGGCTGCTGCTCTCTGTCTCGTCACTTCCTGCTACTCTGCTCACACTGAGAGGAGGGAGGGGGGGGCCCCCCCGCCCAAAAAAGGGGGGAGGAACAAAAAAAAAAAAAAGGAAGGGGGGGGGGAGGGGGCGGGGGGGGGGGGGGGGGGGGGCCGCCGGGGGGGGGGGGGGGGGGGGGGGGGGGGGGGGGGGGCGGGGCGGGGGGGGCGGCCGCCCCCGCCCGCCCGGGGGGGGGGGGGGGGGGGGGGGGGGGGGGGGCGCGGGGGGGGGGGGGGGCGAGCCCGCCCCATCTCTGATCCCGCACTCTGATTGGCCGCCGCGGCCCTCCCCCTTTATAGCCTTGTCTCGCCTCCTGATTGGTCGGCATTCCTGTCCGTCATGTTTATTGTCTCGATTCACCTGTTGGCGCCAAATAATAGTCGTGACGACGAACGACTGTGAGCTGAGGTGATTTACAGGAGCCCGGAGGGGACATGGAGGTTGTCAGGAGAAATTACAGGGTTAATTTACTGTAATACGGGGTAGCTGTCTGTTTAATGGAGACAGTAAATCCACACCCTGGCCCAGGATCATCTACATATATGGAGACCCTCTAAAATAAGAGGAAAGACCCCTTAAAGGGGTTGTCTAGTCGTGCAGTGATACCCAACCTGGCATGTGGTGCCTGTTATACAGTTGCTGTAGCAACCATACAATGTCTGTCGGGTCTGGTAAGGTTAGGTTCACATGTTGGAATCGTTATGGTAGAATCTTCCTGTTTACGAAAATTCATCGGAAAAAATCGAAAGCGTCCTGCTCGATCTTCAGGCGGTGGTCCCATAAAAGTGAATGGGAGATGGAAATCAAGAAAGAATTTTGCATAATGGGCCCTGCTGCAAAATCCGCTATGTGAATGTACCCTAAAAGGGGTCTGAGTTATTATGACTGGGCTTGCAGTATCTTTCATCGCCAATACATGGAGTAGTAGCTGTGCTGGTTCTTGGTACATCGCGGCGCAAACCGTTGATCAGCGGGGATCAGAAATTCACCGACACTCATGGACGACCCCTTTAAATAGATTGGGATCTTTGCACGATACTTGTTGAGGACAGCGTTATTTCCTTAGCATCCGTGTCACCAACACGTACAGTGTCTCCACGTCTGATATTAAATCAGGTGGAAAAGTGTGTCGGGACAGCAGCTTTAAAGGGGTTTTTCCGAGCTTAGGGCTAATTTTGGTACTGGTTCTGAAGACACTGAAATGTTACCTCAATATGAAAAAATGAAGGTTAAATTAAAATAATCAGAAAACTAAAATCGATAAAGCAAATCTTTAGGATGTGTTCACACTACAGTTGGAAGTCCGTATAATAAGGTCCGTAAAAAAAATCCATCATAAATAAATATAGTAAAATTGGACAAAAAGTCATCTGTCTGTTTTTGGGAAAGGGATTTTATTCTGCTATGTGAGCATGCTCAAAAACAAGGGACAGTACTACGGATGACCGGTGCCAAAAGTCCTGCACCCCGAATAATTAGGTCCATGAAGGTAACGGACCGATGACGGATTTGGCAAAAATGACCGCAAATGGACAACATTAAAAGTGATGTGACTGGAGCTTTTCCCAGGTCCTTCAAAGTGTATACGGTGTAAACTGATGACTGGAAAAATATTGGAAGGGATGTATATCTCACCCAGGTTGCCCGGATGGGTAAGATGACGGAAATCCAGAAAGTTTGTTTCTCAGCAATTATGTTTGCTGAGCATTATTTAAGTGCTGTGCACTGGGCTGGATTCTTTATGGGTAGGCTGGTAGTGGGACCTGCCATTCCCATCCCCTCCAGTCCACACTATGTCGACACTCCTGGAAGAAACCCAGCTGACTGGGATCTCCTCGTTAAGGGGATATAAGAAGTCTGCTAGGAGAGCAGACTGTGACAGAGCTAGGCTGGAAAGCCACAAAGATAGTGGCTGCTGCTGGAAGACAATCTGACTGTTTGAACTTGTTCCTATTCTAGATGAGGTAACCTATTTCTGTTTAGTTACAGCCTAGACGGGCAGGTATTTATTTTTTCGGTTTCTGTTATGTTGAATTGTACCAAGGAGTGTTTTAAGTGAATAAAACTCAATACTTGGACTAATACCTTGGAGTCTGTGTTCATGTCAGCCCACCCAGCACCCCAGATCCTGACAATTGGTGGAGGATGCGGGCATTCAGGGGTTGCTAGGGGCAACAACACAACTCCTTGTTAAAAAAAAAAAAAATGTATGTCCTGAGTGAAGGCTGTTGCCACCAGACCTGGAATATTAAAGAGCTACTGAAGCATCTGGTGCAGTCTAATATACAACAACAAGAAAGCAGCTGGCCATCATCAAAGAGACTGGTGTCACTAGTTCGCAGAGACCTATGGCGCTCAGAGATGTAAAGCAGGCTGTGCAAAGAGCTTTGCAGAAAATGACCCCTGATGATATAGAGGCCTACCTTACCATGTTTGAAAGGGTGGCTGAACGAGAGAGACTGCCAGCTGCTGACTGGCATATGTCATAGCACCGTATCTGACAGGTGAACCCCAGAAAGCATATTATGACCTCTGCCAACAGGATATCAGAGACTATAATAAACTGAAAGCAGAAATTCTTGCTCGGCTGGGAGTGACCACGGCTGTCCGTGCCCGGCGGGTGCATACATGGAGTTACCATTTGGACAAACCTGCCAGGTCCCAGATGTACGACCTTATTCACCTGGTAAAGAAATGGCTGGAATGAGACTCCTGTACCCCTACACAGATTGTAGAGAAAGTGGTCCTAGACCGGTTTGTCAGATCTCTTCCTCCTGAGTTGCAGCGCTGTGTCAGACGTGGAGACCCCAAAGATGCCAACCAACTTGTCAGGCTTGTAGAAAGGTTCCTTGCGACTGAGGTGGAACTTTGCAATGTCCCTGCAGCTTGATCACCCCCTAGGAACACCAGGTGGTGGGCACCTCCAGGTGAGACAGTTCCATTTATTGAAGGCGGAGTGAAAAGAGTTTTAGAGGGGTCTCATGGACGAAAGACTGAAATGACTCCCAAGCACTCCACTAGTCCCAAACAGGACTCTCTGCTGGAGAAACCAGGCCTAGTACAGTGCTGGAGATGCCGTGATCAGGGACATATTGCTGCCCATTGCCCTCTCAGCTCTGAGCTGATGGAGTGTGATGCTGGTGGGCGTCCATCCTTGTTCGCAGAACCTGTCTGTGCTGCGGCACCAGGTCTAGAGACTGAGCCTCAGGTCTGCAAGATTGTGGTGAATGGTCATTCTGTCCAGGCGTTGCTTGACTCCGGAAGCCTGGTAACTTTAGTACATGCCAGCTTGATAGCTGGGGACTGTATGCTGGACAAGCACATTAGTGTACTTTGCATCCATGGGGATACTAAGGACTACCCCATGGCCAATATCAAAATAGAGACTATATTAGGACTTGTCTATTATGAAGTGGGTGTTGTGAAAAACCTCATGCATAGTGTGATTTCCCTTTGTTCTGGGATTTGTGGGGAAAAGGTAAAACCTGTAAGGTAAAGGTGGATACCCCACTTACACCCAAAGTGCATGATGAGTGTGACCCTTTTCCATTAGAAGTCCTAGCAGGAGAGGAGGATGATACCCCTTCTCCAGCTCCTGAGCATGATATACCTGAATTGCAGGTCTCCCGGGATAATTTTGATACTTCACAGTTGAGAGATCCCACTCTTGCTAATGCTCGTGAAAGTGTGACAGTCGTAAATAGGGTGCCTCAGGAACCAGATGCTGACCACCGATTTCCCCCACTTTGCGTAATACTGCATCAAAGAGTATTGCCCATGAGTTGTTCTATATGTTTTCAAGAACAGGCATACCTAAAGAAATACTGACCGACCAGGGAACGCCATTCATGACAAAGGTGATGAAAGAGCTGTGCAAGCTATTTAAAATTACCCACATACGGACCTCTGTGTATCACCCCCAGACAGATGGGTTAGTGGAACGCTTTAACAAAACTCTTAAACACATGCTTAAAAAAGTGGTAGAAAAAGATGGTCGTGATTGGGACTGCCTGTTGCCATATCTGATGTTCGCTATTAGAGAAGTTCCACAAGCTTCTACAGGTTTTTCCCCTTTTGAGTTAGTCTATGGTAGACACCCCAGAGGCTTACTAGATATAGCCAAGGAAATATGGGGAAACTGAGGCTTCCCCATACAAAAGTGTCATAGAGCATGTAGCTCAAGTGCAAGACTGTATTGCAACAGTCATGCCAGTGGTAAAAGAACATCTGCAAATAGCACAAGAGGCCCAAAACAGAATTTACAATCGTTCTGCCAGAATCTGAGCATTTAGCCCAGGGAATAGAGTACTTATATTGGTGCTGATGGTGGAAAGTAAGTTCTCAGCGAAGTAGCAAGGCCCATATGAAATTGTGGAAAAAGTAGGGCCAGTGAACTATAAGGTGCACCAACCAGGGAAAAGGAAGTCATTTCAAATTTACCATGTAAATTTGATCAAGCCTTGGACCAAGAGGGAAACCTTGGTGGCCTCAAATGCAGAAGTGGATGATTTCTTGCCACCAATTCCTTCAGTCCATATAACTGAGACTCTGTTAGAGCCCCAACAACAAGAGGCAAAAGAGTTCCTGCAGAGAAATAAACGTAAACAGAACCTGAGCGGAAAATAAACCAATACCATAGGCACGTAGGGAGGTAGTGTCACCCGAGGTTAAACGCATACTGGAGTTAGGTGTGATTGAGGAGTCTAAAAGTGACTGGTCTAACCCAATTGTCTTGATACCAAAGCCCAATGGTACCTGGCGGTCCTGTAATGATTTTATAAAATTAAATGAAATTTCAAAGTTTGATACTTATCTAATGCCCAGAGTAGATGAGCTTATTGAGAAGATGGGTTATGCGAGAGACATAACCATACTGGATCTCACAAAAGGTTACTGGCAAATGCCTTTGTCTGAGGAAGCCAAAGAGAAAACTTCCTTTGCTGTACCAGAAGGATTGTTCCAGTACAAGGTTATGCCATTTGGGTTTCATGGAGCTCCTGCTACCTTTCAGAGGTTGATGGACCAAATCTTGCGGCCACATCGTGACTATGCAGTGGCTTACCTGGACGATGTGGTCATTCATAACCCAGACTGGGGAAGTCATCTCTGTAAGGTACAGGCAGTACTAGACTCTATAAGCGAGGCAGGCCTCACTATTAACCCTGAGAAATGTGCTTTAGGGCTAGAAGACGCCAAGTACCTGGGCTATGTAATTGGCAAAGGAGTAATAAAGCCCCAAATCAATAAGATGGAGGCAATACAGAACTGGCCAAGGCCGCTAACCAAAAAACAAGTCAGGGCGTTTCTTGGAATTGCTGGCTACTATCGTAGGTTTGTGCCAAATTTTGCCTCTAATGCAGCTCCTCTCACTGACCTGACGAAAGGTGGGAAGTCAGTGATGATCCACTGGACACCAGAAGCAGAGGAGGCATTCCAGAGGCTGAAGTTAGCTCTATGCCAACAGCCAGTCGTGATAACCCCTGATTTTAGGAAGGAGTTCCTGGTGCAGACAGATGCCTCTGATGCAGGTCTGGGAGCGGTGCTGTCCCAGGTTATAAATGGAGAGCAGCATCCAGTGATGTATCTGAGCAGGAAGCTGTCCCCTGCTGAGAAAAACTACACCACAGTGGAAAGGGAGTGCTTAGCTATTAAGTGGGCACTGGATGCCATAAAATGTTACCTCCTAGACAGAAAATTTAAGTTGATAACTGACCATGCCCCTCTCACTTGGATGTAAATGAATAAGGATAGAAATGCTAGGGTTACCAGATGGTTTCTGTCTTTGCAAAATTTTATTTTCAGTGTAGAGCACAGACCAGGGAAGTTGTTGGGAAATGCTGATGCACTGTCAAGGGTACATTGTATGATGGCCACAAAAGTCCAGCCCTCCAGTCTGGAAAAGAAGGGGGGGGGGGGGGGATATGTAAGCCGATGGCTGGAAAAATATTGGAAGGAATGTATATCTCACCCAGGTTGCTCAGATGGGTGAGATGAAGGAAATCCAGAAAGTTTGTTTCTCAGCAGACAATTATGTTTGCTGAACATTATTTAAGTGCTGTGCACTGGGCTGGATTTTTTATGGAATGGCGGGTAGGCTTGTAGTGGGACCTGCCATTCCCATCCCCTCCAGTCCACACCTTGTGGACACTCCTGGAAGAAACTCAGCTGACTGGGATCTCCTCCTTAAGGGGATATAAGAAGTCTGCTAGGAGAGCAGACTGTGACAGAGCTAGGCTGGAAAGCCACAAAGAAAGTGGCTACTGCTGGAAGACAATCTGACTGTTTGAACTTGTTCCTATTCTAGGTGAGGTAACCTATTTCTGTTTAGTTACAGCCCAGACAGGCAGGTATTTATTTTTTCAGTTTCTGTTATGTTGCATGTACCAAGGAGTGTTTTGAGTGAATAAAACTCAATACTTGGACTAATACCTTGGAGTCTGTGTTCATGTCAGCCCACCCAGCACCCCAGATCCTGACAACGGTCAGAGGCGTAACATGAAGCTCCTGGGCCCCAATGCCAAATCTGTATCAAGGGCCCCCACTATAATGTATTGTTAATAGTATTGAACTCCTCATTTCGGGAAGAGACCCCTCGTGGGTCCCCTAAGGTCCCCTATGACTTAAATCAAAATTGCGATTAATTGGGCATTTTACCTCGATTATGATTAATGGAAATTAGGACACACCCCTTTTACAATATGAGTATCTGTTGGCCCAGCGGTTTCGTTCGAGCCAAACCGAAACTTCTATTATACTCCGGGGTCTCTTGTTTTTGTTATCCTGGTTGACGTTTGGTTTCGGTTATTTGTCCATGAATCGACCAGCCCTAGGTTTTACCATTGCAATGACCATGCTGAATTGGAACGACCAGACAAGCTTTGTATGTTGAGTTTGCTTTCAATATGCAAGTGGTCCAGAAAAGACCATTGTACGCAGAGAATATTGTATCCTGAGCCCATTGTAACATAAAGGAAGCATTGTAATTGGGTCTTCAGCCCATAACAACGAAAGCTATAGTGTCCCCCATAAGGGCCTGTTTACACGTTGGAATTTTATGCTGATTTTGAGGCAGATTCTACCTGATTCTTCCTCCCATTGTTTTCAATGTGTAATCCGCAGATGATTGGTGCAGACCCCAAGTGTTTTGCAGATTTGCACCCTGATGTTTTTGCTCTCCGCCCTGTTTATAGTCCTGAAGTTGTTAAAGATCTTTCACTTCAAGCATTTGCTCATGAGATGTGAAAGCAAAAACAGAAGGGAGCACAAAGTAGCCCTCCGAGGATCTCTCCCTTATGTGTTGCTTTTTGTGCTATGTCAGGAATTTCACATAGATGTGTCGAGATCGCATTTTAAGAATTATTTTTGTTTTCCTAAAGGCTCCATGAATAAGATCAGTACCATGCAGCTAATATGGCACCTATAGGGGTGTGACCCTTTATGATGAGGTGCGTTAAAGGGGTTACGTGGGTAAATAAAAAGTTTTGTACTAAGTATCAGGACAGGAGTGGTGGGGTAGGGTGATAATTACGTAAAAAAAATTAAAGCAAAAATTTTGCTGCATGTTATCCCCAATGGTGAACTCTAGAAAAAAAAAAAGTCATTGACGTACCCCAAAAATGACAATGCCCTCACATGGTTTTATCGACTGATGGCTCGCTGAATCCAGTAATGAAAAAAGTTAGGTAATTGTGCCCTTAAGGAGTTAATAATAATTTACTAATACTTTACAATAATATATACAGTGCAGACCAAAAGTTTGAACACACCTTCTCATTCCAAGAGTTTTCTGTATTTTCATGACTATAAAAATTGTAGATTCACACTGAGGGCATCAAAACTATGAATTAACACATGTGGAATTATATACTTAACAAAAAAGTGTGAAACAACTGAAAATATGTTTTATATTCTAGGTTCTTCAAAGTAGCCACCTTTTGCTTTGATTACTGCTTTGCACACTCTTGGCATTCTCTTGATGAGCTTCAAGAGGTAGTCACCTGAAATGGTCTTCCAACAGTCTTGAAGGAGTTCCCAGAGATGCTTAGCACTTGTTGGCCCTTTTGCCTTCACTCTGCGGTCCAGCTCACCCCAAACCATCTGGATTGGGTTCAGGTCTGGTGACTGTGGAGGCCAGGTCATCTGGCGTAGCACCCCATCACTCTCCTTCTTTGTCAAATAGCCCTTACACAGTCTGGAGGTATGTTTGGGGTCATTGTCCTGTTGAAAAATAGATGATGGTCCAACTAAACGCAAACCGGATGGAATAGCATGCCGCTGCAAGATGCTGTGGTAACCATGCTGGTTCAGTATTCCTTCAATTTTGAATAAATCCCCAACAGTGTCCCCAGCAAAGCCCCCCCACACCATCACACCTCCTCCTCCATGCTTCACGGTGGGAACCAGGCATGTAGAGTCCATTCGTTCACCTTTTCTGCGTCGCACAAAGACACGGTGGTTGGAACCAAAGATCTCAAATTTGGACTCATCAGACCAAAGCACAGATTTCCACAGGTCTAATGTCCATTCCTTGTGTTCTTTAGCCCAAACAAGTCTCTTCTGCTTGTTGCCTGTCCTTAGCAGTGGTTTCCTAGCAGCTATTTTACCATGAAGGCCTGCTGCACACAGTCTCCTCTTAACAGTTGTAGAGATGTGTCTGCTGCTAGAACTCTGTGTGGCATTGACCTGTTCTCTAATCTGAGCTGCTGTTAACCTGCGATTTCTGAGGCTGGTGACTCTGATGAACTTATCCTCCGCAGCAGAGGTGACTCTTGGTCTTCCTTTCCTGGGGCGGTCCTCATGTGAGCCAGTTTCTTTGTAATGCTTGATGGTTTTGGCCACTGCACTTGGGGACACTTTCAAAGTTTTCCCAATTTTTCGGACTGACTGACCTTCATTTCTTAAAGTAATGATGGCCACTCGTTTTTCTTTACTTAGCTGCTTTTTTCTTGCCATAATACAAATTCTAACACTCCATTCAGTAGGACTGTCAGCTGTGTATCCACCTGACTTCTGAACAACACAACTGATGGTCCCAACCCCATTTATAAGGCAAGAAATCCCACTTATTAAACCTGACAGGGCACACCTATGAAGTGAAAACCATTTCAGGTGACTACCTCTTGAAGTTCATCAAGAGAATGCCAAGAGTGTGCAAAAGAGTAATCAAAGCAAAAGGTGGCTACTTTGAAGAACCTAGAATATAAGACATATTTTCAGTTGTTTCACACTTTTTTGTTAAGTATATAATTCCACATGTGTTAATTCATAGTTTTGATGCCTTCAGTGTGAATCTACAATTTTTATAGTCATGAAAATACAGAAAACTCTTGGAATGAGAAGGTGTGTCCAAACTTTTGGTCTGTACTGTATATCTTTCATTTTTTGTTTTTTTTTAGATTTTGATTGTTAGATTTGGTCATTTCTGGTCTCATTGATTTTGTGTATTATTTTTATTTTGTATTTATTTTGTATATTACTATTTTCACCACATTTTGTTTATTTATCTTTATTTAATTTTTTATTATTTGTTTTGTTCCTTCCCATAGGCCATTCTGTGGTTCGTAGTTTATTCTATGCGTCACTTTTTTTTGACGGATCATCCGACATTTTTTTCTTGTTCCCCTAGTGGGGTTACAGAGGAAGTGTTTGTTCGGTTTGGTTGAAGTTAATATGGTATTTTAAGCCAGTTGGAATACATATTGCATTGCACTGTGTATGACTACGTGGTGTTTATCTGATAAAATGTGCTGATTGGGGGCCGTTCACATTGGGATTGACCCTACAATGTGGCACTTATTATTTATTTTTAATTTAATTTTTTTTTTTTTGTGGTGTTTATGGTCTTATACAGGGGTAGGCAACCTTTTTTGTTCGGCGTGCCGATTTCGATAAAAAAAAAATCAAAGTTGAGGTACTCGTAGTGCTGGTCAATAATTTTATGTCTGACGACCCCTGCACACGGTATTATGTCACATAGCGGTCCCTGCACATGGTATTATGTCCTATAACAGCCCGTGTACACAGTATTATGCCCTATAGTGGTCCCTGCACATGGTATTATGCCCCATAGTGGCCCCTGCACATGGTATTATGCCCCATAGCGGCCCCTGCACACAGTATTATTCTCCATAGTGGCCCCTGCACACAGTATTATCCTCCATAGTGGCCCCTGCACATAGTATTATACTCCATAGTGGCCCCTGCACACGGTATTATGCCCCATAGTGGCCCCTACACATGGTATTATGCCCCATAGCGGCCCCTGCACACGGTACTATCCTCCATAGTGGCCCCTGCACATAGTATTATCCTCCATAGCGGCCCCTGCACACGGTATTATGCCCCATAGCGGCCCCTGCACACAGTATTATCCTCCATAGCGGCCCCTGCACACAGTATTATCCTCCATAGCGGCCCCTGCACACAGTATTATCCTCCATAGCGGCCCCTGCACACAGTATTATCCTCCATAGCGGCCCCTGCACACAGTATTATCCTCCATAGCGGCCCCTGCACATAGTATTATTCCCCATAGTGGCCCCTGCACACGGTATTATGCTCTATAGTGGCGCCTGCACACAGTATTCTGTCCCATAGTGGCCCTTGCACACAGTATAATATTCTAACTTTTATAATATTCCAATTGTCACCACTCACTAGCTATTATTATACTCTTCAGACCCCAGAGTATAATAAGCAGAGGGCCAAGAGAGGTGACAAACATAAAAAACAACATTACTCACTTTTTCTTGCGCTCCGCAGCCGCTCTGTTCTCTTCGGGCGCTTCTCCCTGTCGTCAGCAACTGCTGATTGGGTCTCAGGGGTCACATCACGTCATTATGCGTAATGACGTCGGACGTGACCCCTGAGGCCCTGTCAGCGGTCTCTTATGTCAGGCAGAAGCGCCCAAAGAACACACAGCTGATCCAGGGAAGGTGAGTTAACATTGTTTTTTATGTTTGGTGAGGTGTTTTTTTGCAACAGATGTGCTTGTAATATGGATAAGCGGTATAATAATCACTACATATGCCTTACACCTGTGTTTTTATAATTGATGATTGATATATATGTACATTTTATACACTTTGGATTGTATTTATTATATGTATTGTATTTTATATATGCACAAATATTGACTTTGCACTTTGTGCACTTTACATGGTATTTGATTATATATTTTTGATATATTTATATTAATTATCTATTTATTATTGCTAATTAGATGAGTGACTTGTATTTCACTATAAATGTTTGCACATTTTCACTGTGTTACTGCTTGAGAAAGGTCCATTGTATTTAGGACCGAAACGTTACAATGGAATAAATCTTCACCTTTTTGATTCTCAACATTGGAGTGCTGTCCATTTTTGCACTATTAATTAGAGATCATATGCCGGATCTGTTGGAAGTTGCACCCATAGACCTAGTAAGGTTATTTTTTGGTGCTGCTCTATATTTGGATTTTTGTTGTTATTAGATAGATAGATAGATAGATAGATAGATAGATAGATAGGATATAGATAGATATTAGATAGATATGAGATAGATAGATATGAGATAGATATGAGATAGATATGAGATAGATATGAGATAGATAGACAGATAGATATGAGATAGATAGATAGATAGATATGAGATAGATAGATAGATATGAGATAGATATGATAGATAGATGGATAGATAGATAGATATGAGATATATATGAGATAGATAGATATGAGATAGATAGATAGATAGATAGATAGATAGATATGAGAGATAGATAGATAGATAGATATGAGATAGATAGATAGATATGAGATAGATAGATAGATAGATATGAGATAGATAGATAGATAGATATGAGATAGATAGATAGATAGATAGGATATAGATAGATATTAGATAGATATGAGATAGATAGATATGAGATAGATATGAGATAGATATGAGATAGATAGACAGATAGATATGAGATAGATAGATAGATAGATATGAGATAGATAGATAGATAGATATGAGATAGATAGATAGATAGATATGAGATAGATAGATATGAGATAGATTGAGATAGATAGATACGAGATAGATATGAGATAGAGAGATAGATATGAGATAGATAGATAGATACGAGATAGATATGAGATAGATATGAGATAGATATGAGATAGATAGATAGATAGATATGAGATAGATAGATATGAGATAGATAGATAGATATGAGATAGATAGATATTAGATAGATAGATATGAGATAGATACATAGATAGATAGATATGAGATAGATAGATAGATAGATGGATGTGACTCCCGCCTGTCCCTTACCTACATGCATGTGCTCTCCAGGTTACAATGTAAGTACATAAAGCAATAATTGTTCAGAATCTGTATTTTTATTATACATTCCAAACATATAAAGAAATATTTTGGCTCTTATAAAACCACAAACATAATGAAATGAAAATAATAAAGGTAAAAATTGCAAACGTATAAAGTAACATCCATAACATGTTTATCCGAAAAGCCACTACAAGCCGCGCAGGGGATGGCGTTAGGGAGTCACATGACTGGGGCAGTATGAGCGGTATGACATGAGGCCGCCGCCTTCATGTGTGCAGGGTTCTGTGGGGTCTGCTCACTGCTGCCTCCTGCTGGAATCCCAGGCCAGGAACCATCCGGTGAATGTTGGGGGTTCGTGTCCCTGTTTCACGGTGGTAATGGGGATTCCTTTATCTCGTCCAGATGGATCGGTGTCGATGTATTGCTTGGCTGTAAGGAAAGAAGAGACATTTCTGGTAAATGGACAAAAGTAATATTACGGCACATACAGTATAGAGCAGCGGTGTCCAACATGGGTGCCTGAGAAACCCGCCAGGGGGCCACAACACTGTGGTGGGAAGATGACAGCACGCCTTCATGCAACATTATCTCTGGCCTTAGGATGTTTTTTGGTAAAAATTATTTGGTAGGGGAGGCCCGAGGTAATGTTTTTTTTTTTCCAGGTTGGGAAACACTGACATAGAGTGCACCCCCAACCTACAGGCCACGGCATAGTACACAATACTATGACAACAGAGACATCTTCAGGCTAAATAGGGGCACTGCACTTCATCAAAAAATGAAGCACCTTAACTGTCCTGTAGGACAGGACCAGCATCAGCAACAGGAGAACATGGGCACATGTCATTGCTGAATAGACTTAAAGGGATTTTCTGTCTCCCAAATTGAGATTTCATACTAATGACCTATATATAGGTGACCATATGTGGTCTGTAGGGTCTGACAGCCGGACCCTGCACAGATGAGCTGTCCTAGCAGTCTCCGGGCGCTGCAGTTCAATGGACGCTCGCTACACAGTGGACGAGGCTGTGTGCCAATACTAATACTATATGCGGTATTGCACACAATGCCCGTCCTCTAGCAGATTCTGGCACCCGGAGGTATAGTGAGGAGCAAAATGCACAAAAACAATAAAGTTCCTTAAGCCATATAGCACAATACTGCACGTAGGTGATGACTTGGACTTTGTCACATACTATACAAATAATGTTAGTGATTGTGCCCCTGTGTAGTATGGGGAGTCTATGGCCCCATGGCAGCAGGAGCCAGCTGTGACCACTTCATCTTATAACTGCATCACTGTGCCAAAAAGAGGACCCTCCTGCAAGATCTCAGACCTCAGCGACCTGGATGGATGAGATGAAGGATCCTCACCGTGCACACTGCTGTCCTTATTATAGGACCTTGTAGCTTTATGTCTTCTCTATTCTGACATGTATTGGGCGTCTTACAGCTGTTTATACAAGACATCACCTGCTCAGAGTCGTCTCCTTACCTGACTTCAAGGATTCTTTCCTCTCAACTTCATTAGCATCTTTACCAATCCATAAGAATATCTAAAAATAAAGAATAAGCCATGAAGAAGCTGGAAGATTACACCCGATCCTGGTGGAGGCCATCATTACATTGTATCTGTGATAAAGCTTCACAAATATCAGACACTAAGAAAGAATTAAAGGACACTTGTCCCAAAGGATCCCCCAGAGATCAGGAAAATGGGAGACTGAAACTCCCTCTAAAACCTCTTGTGTGACCAGCGATCCATTCACCTCTATGTGGTTGCTGGAATTATAATTTGTAGTAATACCTGCAGCCCCATAGAAGTGAATGGAGCGCCAGTCACACAAATTCTTGTACATAGGATTAGTATTATAGTAGTTATATTCTTGTACATAGGAGCAGTATTATAGTAGTTATATTCTTGTACATAGGAGCAGTATTATAGTAGTTATATTCTTGTACATAGCAGTATTATAGTAGTTATATTCTTGTACATAGGAGGTAGTATTATAGTAGTTATATTCTTGTACATAGGAGCAGTATTATAGTAGTTATATTCTTGTACATAGGAGCAGTATTATAGTAGTTATATTCTTGTACATAGGAGCAGTATTATAGTAGTTATATTCTTGTACATAGGGGCAGTATTATAGTAGTTATATTCTTGTACATAGGGCAGTATTATAGTAGTTATATTCTTGTACATAGGAGGTAGTATTATAGTAGTTATATTCTTGTACATAGGAGCAGTATTATAGTAGTTATATCCTTGTACATAGGAGCAGTATTATAGTAGTTATATTCTTGTACATAGGAGCAGTATTATAGTAGTTATATTCTTGTACATAGGAGCAGTATTATAGTAGTTATATTCTTGTACATAGGAGCAGTATTATAGTAGTTATATTCTTGTACATAGGAGCAGTATTATAGTAGTTATATTCTTGTACATAGCAGTATTATAGTAGTTATATTCTTGTACATAGGAGGTAGTATTATAGTAGTTATATTCTTGTACATAGGAGCAGTATTATAGTAGTTATATCCTTGTACATAGGAGCAGTATTATAGTAGTTATATTCTTGTACATAGGAGGCAGTATTATAGTAGTTATATTCTTGTACATAGGGGCAGTATTATAGTAGTTATATTCTTGTACATAGGGGCAGTATTATAGTAGTTATATTCTTGTACATAGGAGGTAGTATTATAGTAGTTATATTCTTGTACATAGGATTAGTATTATAGTAGTTATATTCTTGTACATAGGAGCAGTATTATAGTAGTTATATTCTTGTACATAGGAGGCAGTATTATAGTAGTTATATTCTTGTACATAGGGGCAGTATTATAGTAGTTATATTCTTGTACATAGGGGCAGTATTATAGTAGTTATATTCTTGTACATAGGAGGTAGTATTATAGTAGTTATATTCTTGTACATAGGAGCAGTATTATAGTAGTTATATTCTTGTACATAGGATTAGTATTATAGTAGTTATATTCTTGTACATAGGGCAGTATTATAGTAGTTATATTCTTGTACATAGGGGCAGTATTATAGTAGTTATATTCTTGTACATAGGAGCAGTATTATAGTAGTTATATTCTTGTACATAGGAGCAGTATTATAGTAGTTATATTCTTGTACATAGGAGCAGTATTATAGTAGTTATATTCTTGTACATAGGAGCAGTATTATAGTAGTTATATTCTTGTACATAGGAGCAGTATTATAGTAGTTATATTCTTGTACATAGGTAGTATTATAGTAGTTATATTCTTGTACATAGGAGCAGTATTATAGTAGTTATATTCTTGTACATAGGAGCAGTATTATAGTAGTTATATTCTTGTACATAGGAGGCAGTATTATAGTAGTTATATTCTTGTACATAGGGGCAGTATTATAGTAGTTATATTCTTGTACGGGGAGTAGCGCGGAGCGTATTAGGGGCAGTATTATAGTAGTTATATTCTTGTACATAGGAGGTAGTATTATAGTAGTTATATTCTTGTACATAGGAGCAGTATTATAGTAGTTATATTCTTGTACATAGGATTAGTATTATAGTAGTTATATTCTTGTACATAGGGCAGTATTATAGTAGTTATATTCTTGTACATAGGAGCAGTATTATAGTAGTTATATTCTTGTACATAGGAGCAGTATTATAGTAGTTATATTCTTGTACATAGCAGTATTATAGTAGTTATATTCTTGTACATAGGAGGTAGTATTATAGTAGTTATATTCTTGTACATAGGAGCAGTATTATAGTAGTTATATCCTTGTACATAGGAGCAGTATTATAGTAGTTATATTCTTGTACATAGGAGCAGTAATATAGTAGTTATATTCTTGTACATAGGAGCAGTATTATAGTAGTTATATTCTTGTACATAGCAGTATTATAGTAGTTATATTCTTGTACATAGGAGGTAGTATTATAGTAGTTATATTCTTGTACATAGGAGCAGTATTATAGTAGTTATATCCTTGTACATAGGAGCAGTATTATAGTAGTTATATTCTTGTACATAGGGGGCAGTATTATAGTAGTTATATTCTTGTACATAGGGGGCAGTATTATAGTAGTTATATTCTTGTACATAGGGGCAGTATTATAGTAGTTATATTCTTGTACATAGGGGCAGTATTATAGTAGTTATATTCTTGTACATAGGAGGTAGTATTATAGTAGTTATATTCTTGTACATAGGAGCAGTATTATAGTAGTTATATTCTTGTACATAGGAGCAGTATTATAGTAGTTATATTCTTGTACATAGGATTAGTATTATAGTAGTTATATTCTTGTACATAGGAGGTAGTATTATAGTAGTTATATTCTTGTACATAGGAACAGTATTATAGTAGTTATATTCTTGTACATAGGATTAGTATTATAGTAGTTATATTCTTGTACATAGGGCAGTATTATAGTAGTTATATTCTTGTACATAGGGCAGTATTATAGTAGTTATATTCTTGTACATAGGAGTAGTATTATAGTAGTTATATTCTTGTACATAGGAGCAGTATTATAGTAGTTATATTGTTGTACATAGGAGCAGTATTATAGTAGTTATATTCTTGTACATAGGAGTAGTATTATAGTAGTTATATTCTTGTACATAGGAGTAGTACTATAGTAGTTATATTCTTGTACATAGGAGCAGTATTATAGTAGTTATATTCTTGTACATAGGGGGAGTATTATAGTAGTTATATTCTTGTACATAGGAGCAGTATTATAGTAGTTATATTCTTGTACATAGGAGCAGTATTATAGTAGTTATATTCTTGTACATAGGGGCAGTATTATAGTAGTTATATTCTTGTACATAGGGGGCAGTATTATAGTAGTTATATTCTTGTACATAGGGGCAGTATTATAGTAGTTATATTCTTGTACATAGGGGGCAGTATTATAGTAGTTATATTCTTGTACATAGGGGTAGTATTATAGTAGTTATATTCTTGTACATAGGAGCAGTATTATAGTAGTTATATTCTTGTACATAGGAGGCAGTATTATAGTAGTTATATTCTTGTACATAGGAGCAGTATTATAGTAGTTATATTCTTGTACATAGGAGCAGTATTATAGTAGTTATATTCTTGTACATAGGAGGTAGTATTATAGTAGTTATATTCTTGTACATAGGAGCAGTATTATAGTAGTTATATTCTTGTACATAGGAGCAGTATTATAGTAGTTATATTCTTGTACATAGGAGCAGTATTATAGTAGTTATATTCTTGTACATAGGGGCAGTATTATAGTAGTTATATTCTTGTACATAGGAGTTGTATTATACTGTAGTAGTTATATTCTTGTACATAGGAGTAGTATTATAGTAGTTATATTCTTGTACATAGGAGTAGTATTATAGCAGTTATATTCTTGTACATAGGGGCAGTATTATAGTAGTTATATTCTTGTACATAGGAGCAGTATTATAGTAGTTATATTCTTGTACATAGGAGATAGTATTATAGTAGTTATATTCTTGTACATAGGAGCAGTATTATAGTAGTTATATTCTTGTACATAGGAGTAGTATTATAGTAGTTATATTCTTGTACATAGGGGTAGTATTACAGTAGTTATATTCTTGTACATAGGAGCAGTATTATAGTAGTTATATTCTTGTACATAGGAATAGTATTATAGTAGTTATATTCTTGTACATAGGAGCAGTATTATAGTAGTTATATTCTTGTACATAGGAGTAGTATTATAGTAGTTATATTCTTGTACATAGGAGGTAGTATTATAGTAGTTATATTCTTGTACATAGGGGCAGTATTATAGTAGTTATATTCTTGTACATAGGAGCAGTATTATAGTAGTTATATTCTTGTACATAGGAGCAGTATTATAGTAGTTATATTCCTGTACATAGGAGTAGTATTATAGTAGTTATATTCTTGTACATAGGAGTAGTATTATAGTAGTTATATTCTTGTACATAGGAGCAGTATTATAGTAGTTATATTCTTGTACATAAGAGCAGTATTATAGTAGTTATATTCTTGTACATAGGAGTAGTATTATAGTAGTTATATTCTTGTACATAGGGGCAGTATTATATTCTTTACATAGTATTATACCTGTTCCCATGTGTCCAGTATCATGACATCATCTTCTGCCAAATCCTCTTGTGTAAATTCTCCTGGCACCTCATCAATCTGGGTTAAAATAACACATATTAGAGATAAGTTACTTTTGAAGTACTTTTTCTATATAACTTTAGGTATTTTGGCAAAGCTACGTTTTGCGTTGAGTCTATATTTGGAGTTTCCAGCACAGATCCTTCAGAAATCACTGGATCAAAATATCCTGCAAGTCTGATTGACACCTGATAGACCTGCCAATGACCTTGGCTCCATTTGGGTCCATCATAGGACCAAAACAGAAACACCAACCTAGCCTAAGAGAAATGAAATATAATGACTGTGATCTTATATCTACACACAGCAAAAACACAATCCTTCCTATAGCTATATAGGTTTATATTAGATGTGGTGCAGCCAGACATGTTGGAGGCTTTTTTAATAATAATAATAATAGTCCTTTAATAGTCCCACAATGGGGAAATTCAGTGTGTTACAGCAGCAAAGATAAGCAGATACAAATACAAATACAACATGTACAGGAATGTTCCAAGGTGAGAGGCATTACATTAATGGTTTTTCGGTCTCTTCCATGCTTGTCGAGTGGATGGACTCTTCCTGTTTTGTTGCTCTGAGCCAATGAGATGTCTTCCCTTACTTCTCCCTTTTCCCAGCATGCAGTTTTACACATTTCTGCAGCCGCACACCCCTCCTCTTCCCCTTTACTGTTTTACTCTAGATTGATTTTCTGAATCTTTTTCTGAACATTTGCAGAAATCTTGCAGGCAGGAAAAATGTCAAACGACAGGATAAGTCTTCGATATCAGATTGGTGGGGTCCAACATGCATACACCCCCACCAACCAGCTGTTTTCAGCCAGTAATATTATGTTCATTCGTAATATGGACTGTTTTCAGCTCAGCCCCACTAAACAAAACATGGGACTGAGCTGCAATGTTAAGCACAGCCACTATACAATGTATGACACTATGCTTGGCAAGCCATGAAGTGGCCACAGTGCCTGCCCCAACAGTGTTGCCACATCAAACAGCTGATCGGTGGGGGTGCCGAATGGCCTAATGAATAGGTCGTCAATATTTTACAGCAGGAAAATCCCTTTTATATGGTATATTCCTAAAGTTTCACATATTCACATTTACTACTGATTTATGCCAAAAATGATTTGGTGGGTGAAGTGTAAGGTTGGTTGTAAGTGATTCGGACTTACCACAAATCTCCCAGTCTTATTTGAGCAGCCAAATAGCCGCGGTGGGTGGTTTGCAAGTTGGGATCCAAGTAGCTCAGACGTCTGGTAGGGTTTTTTACCTCCCAAGGCGCTCCAGAACTCATCTGTAACAAAGAGTGATAAGAAGTATCCAATTATAGGATTTTATTGGAATACTCTACCTATTACTTAAAGGGTTTTTCCATTTTTACATAATAATTGTACAATGAACAGTAACTACTACAACGTTCTCTGGTTCTGTTCTATCACCATCTCAAATCTTTGCTTGCAGTCAGTGAATGGAAATATTCACTGTTCATCTTGATCCAGTTCAGCCTACACAAGTGAATGGCTCAGTTGTAGAATGTTGCAAAGCTCTTGTGTAACAAGCCTTGCAGATCTGTCACTGTCGGCTAGGTCAAAACAGATCTTTTTTTTAAAGGCTTTGTCCATCCTTCTAAAATAAGCAACTTTGCAAATCTTGATTCAAAAATTTTCTACTACTTTGTGCATACAGCTCCTGTGCAGCCCTGTTGGGTCTCCACGGTAACAGACTACAAGCAAACACTATGTAGTCTGAGTCTGCTGTAGTGTTTTACTCCACACACCTGCGCGGGAAAGGGGAAGAAGGGGGGGGAAAAAGGGAAAAAAAAAAAAAGAAATTTGGGTCCGAGTTACTCGATTTGAGAAGCAGATTCGATTTGTTTCAAATAAATTTCTGAATTGAAAGTGTCACAATTGCCCTGAAAAGTTATTTATGGGAATTGTTTTGGGGTAACCGATCTAAACCGCAACAGCTTTAGTCAGTTTCCAGCTGTCATTGGCTGGTTTAGATCACATTGTGGGGAAAGTTATTCTGGGTCTCTGAAAACAGGTCATTGACCTAACATGATCTAAACCAATGACAGCTGTCATTGGATGGTCTAGATGTGAAGTGAAGTCAACGACCAAGAGTGTGCAACTCCTAACTCTCTCCCCATAGCTTAGTTTTCTGGGCCCTTGTGAGGGTAACATGCGGGGAGCGGAATAATGAGGTTTTTACAGACTATTGCAATATTGCAATGGCCATAAACATGTATGAGGCGCCAAATGAACCTTCATATCGTACCATTGTACTATAGTGTCACGCTTATGGAACTGGCCTGGTGTAAGTGTCATTCACTTTGTTTCTCCTAATTCCTTCTACCATACATGTGCATGCCCAGCTAAGAGAGTGTGTGTCCTCCATAGGAAGAGGGAATCTCTGATGAGACCAAAGGATCAGGCACGTTAAAATCCAACAGTTGTGACCCTTCTTTCCCTGACATCTGACGCTAGGGAGAATCAAGTCATTAGATGATAGGTCGGTCCCCCCCAAAATCCGCAGGTTCGTCCAACATTCATAGGCTTCTTTTGCATAAGTCACCAATGTGTAATTTGGACGGGGTCTGACCTCTGGTATCTCCACCATTATCAAAAACAACAGCACACACTGATCCGACCCTACAGCTACATCTGTCCACCAGTTGCATACATAATCCCATTGGATACATTGTTATCACCTATGTGGATTGTAAATCAATGCAACAAATCAAGTTAGTAACTAAATTCAATAATCTCCATTGTATTCTATCAGATTACATGACTAACATGTCCCCGCTGTAATGGAGGAGCTCATGAATCTGCTTGATCTCCCCTAATCTTAGATGGGTAAGTCAATATGGTAATAATGTAATGACAATGAGAACCACTAACTACAGTCATATGAAAAAGTTTGGGCACCCCTATTAATCTTAATCATTTTTAGTTCTAAATATTTGGGTGTTTGCAACAGCCATTTCAATTTGATATATCTAATAACTGATGGACACAGTAATATTTCAGGATTGAAATGAGGTTTATTGTACTAACAGAAAATGTGCAATATGCATTAAACCAAAATTTGACCGGTGCAAAAGTATGGGCACCTCAACAGAAAAGTGACATTAATATTTAGTAGATTCTCCTTTTGCAAAAATAACAGCCTCTAGTCGCTTCCTGTAGCTTTTAATCAGTTCCTGGATCCTGGATGAAGGTATTTTTGACCATTCCTCTTTACAAAACAATTCCAGTTCAGTTAAGTTTGATGGTCGCCGAGCATGGACAGCCCGCTTCAAATTATCCCACAGATGTTCAATGATATTCAGGTCTGGGGACTGGGATGGCCATTCCAGAACATTGTAATTGTTCCTCTGCATGAATGCCTGAGTAGATTTGGATCATTGTCTTGCTGAAATATCCATCCCCGGCGTAACTTCAAATTCGTCACTGATTCTTGTACATTATTCTCAAGAATCTGCTGATACTGAGTTGAATCCATGCGACCCTCAACTTTAACAAGATTCCCGGTGCCGGCATTGGCCACACAGCCCCAAAGCATGATGGAACCTCCACCAAATTTTACAGTGGGTAGCAAGTGTTTTTCTTGGAATGCTGTGTTTTTTTGACGCCATGCATAACGCCTTTTTGTATGACCAAACAACTCAATCTTTGTTTCATCAGTCCACAGGACCTTCTTCCAAAATGAAGCTGGCTTGTCCAAATGTGCTTTTGCATACCTCAGGCGACTCTGTTTGTGGCGTGCTTTCAGAAACGGCTTCTTTCGCATCACTCTCCCATACAGCTTCTCCTTGTGCAAAGTGTGCTGTATTGTTGACCGATGCACAGTGACACCATCTGCAGCAAGATGATGCTGCAGCTCTTTGGAGGTGGTCTGTGGATTGTCCTTGACTGTTCTCACCATTCTTCTTCTCTGCCTTTCTGATATTTTTCTTGGCCTGCCACTTCTGGGCTTAACAAGAACTGTCCCTGTGGTCTTCCATTTCCTTACTATGTTCCTCACAGTGGAAACTGACAGGTTAAATCTCTGAGACAACTTTTTGTATCCTTCCCCTGAACAACTATGTTGAACAATCTTTGTTTTCAGATCATTTGAGAGTTGTTTTGAGGAGCCCATGATGCCACTCTTCAGAGGAGATTCAAATAGGAGAACAACTTGCAATTGGCCACCTTAAATACCTTTTCTCATGATTGGATACACCTGGCTATGAAGTTCAAAGCTCAGTGAGGTTACAAAACCAATTTTGTGCTTCAGTAAGTCAGTAAAAAGTAGTTAGGAGTATTCAAATCAATAAAATGATAAGGGTACCCAAATTTTTGCACCGGTAAAATTTTGGTTTAATGCATATTGCACATTTTCTGTTAGTACAATAAACCTCATTTCAATCCTAAAATATTACTGTGTCCATCAGTTATTAGATATATCAAATTGAAATGGCTGTTGCAAACACCCAAATATTTAGAACTAAAAATGATTAAGATTAATAGGGGTGCCCAAACTTTTTCATATGACTGTATATTTGTTCTTAGTATCAGGGACTTTGTAGCAGGTCAGGCTTGATACAGTGATGTATTGATGTGTCTTTGTTACACTGTGAAGATGTTACCTAAACTTGGCCATAAAACATTAGGATGATATCAGACCAGATAACCATCTAATGTGTATGGGGGTGACCTGACTCCTCTCCTCTGATGTCAGGGAGATAAGAATTGGGTAGTTGGATTTCAACATGTCTGATTCTTAGTTCTCAGGGGTGTCCCCATTGAGAATACATGCATATTCAGCCAAACCAAGAGGACTGGAGTATGCACTATCCCTGTATGAGACTGTAGACCCCATGCTATATAATATTATGCAGCTCCTTGACTGTAGGTGTAGGGACCAGTAGCGGAATAAGACAGCCATGGGCCCCAGGTTATATGTTTATAATGTTTTCAGATTCCTTTACATGGGCTGGTTATCAGCTGAATGATCATTCATAGGAACACTCATTCTCCTTCAGTTCCCAGTGTTAGGTTGGGTTTATACATTGCATATACAACATATACCCGGGATGTAGCCGATCGGAGACCAGATGAGTGTGGCTGAAGGCAGTTTTATTTTTAATGGCCATGGGGTACAGGAGGGGGGTCTATACATTAAGAGAGCGGCAGAGCATGCACTGCCCACACTATGATGCTGCCCCCTTACTTATGGGAAGATTACATGTAGTCATGGATGTATGTGTGTCTATTGCCACCACAAGGCACTTGTATGGTGAGAGGTTTGGGTGGCCATGGGCTGCCCAGGGACCTTGGCTTTGGAGTAGTCCCCGAAAAGGCCATATTATAATCCACTACTAGTAAGGGCTATAGTCTTCTAGAGTATCTGTTCCTACACGAAGAACATTCACCCTGATAATTGGCCCGCCAACAAAAAAAGCAAATGCTAGTTTATCGATCACCCCTCGTCCTGTCCCCACATATCCGGCATTATAATGCCACCTAGGGGATGAATAACAGGAACTATATATGTACAGTATATACTGTATATGTCACAGGTATATGTCAGAGGATGACAGTATATACTGTATATATATAGTTCCTGTTATTCATCCCCTATATATAGTTCCTGTTATTCATCTCCACAGGTATATGTGAGAGGATGACATCGGTGAAGTCTGACATTGTAGACCACCACTCATTTCCAGAGCACAAGTTCTCTCATATGCCCTTTGCACTGCTCACTTTTTGCACTTGTACCAAATGTTCTGACCATTGACATGGAAGATCGGACTGGATGAATAATGCTCAGTGTAAAGCCGGCCATACACTGTCGGCTGAACAAGAACATTTCCCCCAATCCCCTCCCCCAACTCTCAATGCCGCATTCCTCTGGTGGTGACTTTTCTTTACTTAGATGAAAAGGATCGGGCATGTCGAAATCCAACTACCTGATCCTTATTTACCCTGACTTCCATAAACTTTATATGGTCAGTTAATCCCTCTGAATTTGTCAGGTTCAGTCAATATTCATCTAATGTGTATGACCAGCTTTACGTCAGTGTCCAAGTGATGACCTTCTCTAGAGATAAGTAAAGCCTTGGCACCATTTGTACGCCGAAACAACGGAGGAAGTAATATGAATTTCTCCATGGACTTGTATACAGAAACTCCATATGGCGTCCATTACCGAAACAACAAGGAAACTTTTGAACAATTGGTTCACATATCTGTGACTATAAGGAAGCCCAGACCTGGCTCCTGTCCTTCCTTTATCTGTGTGGTCTTGCATCTCAGGACATCGGCGATATACCGCGCTCCCTTCTGTTCCTCTCCGCTCGCTCCTCTTCCTACCCACTCATACCCAGAATTATTCTTCAGCTTCAGCACAAACACATCATTAGAATTCAGTAAGGAGGCGTCCGCTTCTACCTGAAGATATAAGAATGAAAGAGATGGAAATGACGGGATAAGAATTCTGTACCTGCAAGATGTCTGTACGTTGTCTGCACCGCAACTTCTACAGCAAGGGCTGGTATAAAAAAGTTATTACGTCTATTGTTACCTGCTAAATAACACAGACTGAACACCGAAAATGGCGCAGAATAGTGATAGGAAAGTAGGATGGGGATGTAAGGGAGCGAAAAGCAAGGAGGGAAGAAATAGTAAGAAAATAAAGTGCAATGAAGTAAGGGACAGAAGATATGAAAGGCATAATACGGAAGACGAGAATCAGAAGACATGCAGGAGGGATGAGGGGAGGACATTGAAGATACAATACAGAAAGTATCTTATGTAATAATGAAAATAAAGGGGTGAAGGCAAAGTAAGGGAAGGGGAAGTAAAAGGACCAGGAGGAACAGAAATAGCATGGAATGGGGAAAGAGGAAGAAAACATTGGGAGCAAGAAGGACGGTGGGTACGGACTGTGCCACCTAACCAAAGCCAAAAGAAACCCCATGCAGGGATCTGGTCTTTGCTGCACAGAAGTTACCAGGTCGCTACTAGAGATGCACAAACTAGCTCATAACAAGCTGGGTTCATTACAAATTTTCCAAAAATTTCAGGTTTGGCTAAACCCGAGATTCTTGGGGTTTTCCACCCATGAATCATTATTCTACTGTAGGGTAAAATAATGAAGGACCAAGGGGCGGTGCGGAAACTCATATTCACCGCCCTGGGCGTCCAGTCTCCTTTCCCTGCAGTGTCCAGTGTCCTCCCCTGCCGTCACCCAAGAGGCCAAAATAGTCTGAAAGACGCCAGGGGAGGACACTGGACACTGCAAGGGAATAAGAGGAGAACAATGGCCGCCACGCACATACCGAAGTGAAAGGGAAGATAATGTAAGAAAAGGAAAGGATGGAGGAGGTTGGGAAGAAGCCAAAACAGTAGGAAATAGGGAATGGATTTCAGCTCCTGAGGAAATATTCTTCGTTCCGATCCTTACACCTCAGTTCTATAAGCTCTCTCCCTCCCAGTGCGATACTTTTTCCCCATGATGCATCTGCTTTCTTTGATAAGGATTTCCTTATAAATTCTGTTCCGCAGTTACCTCCACTATGCGCGTGCTAAAAGACAAATTCCTTCGGATCTGGAAGAGTCTGACTGCGCTGGGGGGCACCTGACCCCCCTTCCTGGATGTGCCGTCCTTGTATACAATAAGAGGCTTTTCTTTAAACAAGCTCAGTAAGTGAGAAGGTTCCTTTCCTTGGGTGACTCGGACCTGAAAGAAGTAGATACAAGTCGGGTGTTAATCCTACAATAGCGCGGGTATTATTACTGTATTACTGCTATACGTGTCTTTTGATGACATATTGCAGTAGGAAGCTTCAATATCTACACGTGTAAGTGTGCACATGGACTTGAATGTATTTCAGAGATTTACTGTATACAATATAGGAATCCAATGTGTCTCTCCAATATGGCCGCCCTAAGAACATTTATAATAATAAATAACCTCAACAAACCTCTTTAAATCACAAAAAATACATTGAAAAGCAAAGCAAAGGAATATTTCCCTGTAAGTCATGTGATAATAAGCCACAATGATAGGTTTGGGGTGAAATCTCTCCATGTGGGTGTTATAGGATATTATTACATTTTTACAAAATGTGCGGTATTGATACGACAGTCGCCGTGGCCTAGTTTATGACAATGGAGACTGCCACAAGTCATGCTAAGGAAAACAATACAATCTCAAGGAGGAACATTCAGCCGCAACACAAAGGGATCGCAGGACGGTTTCTTTACAGGTCTTAGTAACCATGGTAAAAAATAATATCGCCCTTCAATCCCACTGTTTTATGACCTCGCAGCTTCCACTTTCCAGGCAGTTTCTTAACTATGAAAGAGGCAGAAAGAAAGGTAACCTACAATTTAATAAGTGGACTGCGACACCGCTGCAGAATACAGATACGGAGGGGGACGAGAGGCGGGGGGAGGACACAGCGATGAGCGCATCACCTAGCCACGGTAATCCTGACACCAGGGGGGTTTTCCCAAAAATTTCACCTAGCAGGGTTTTGTGACACAAAATTAATCCTTTTTTTTTTTTTTTTCTAAATCTACATTACATATATTAGAAAAAAAAAAATAGAAAATAAAAAAATCTAAATATAAAAATAAATAAAAATCTATTTTATAAAAAATATATAATAGATCATAATATAAAAACAATAAATATACAATATGAAAATAATATTATAGAAGAAATAGACTAAAATGAAAAAAATAGAACATACATGAAATGCAATAAATGACACTCATTGACAATATATATATAATACAAATAAACAAATACAAATTGATAATAGATCATAATATTCAAACAATAAGCGAATCCTTTCTTTTAAAGGGACAATGAACATTTTCTTTGATGTATCCAAATATACTTATATTGTAGTTCTGGAACATTCACTATTGTACGGATTTCACTACCAGACTACATTTTACATGACTACAGAACCAGCATACGATTAGGTGACCATACACATTGGAAACTGCTGATTACAAAATCTAAATAGAATACGCGTGACATCTAGTGGTGTATCTCAGTACTGCGCTCGTCAAAGTAGTTTTATAAACAATTCTCCCTTTACATCTAAAGCTACAAGCTGGATCAAGGTTGTTAGATGGGTATAAAATTTGGGGAAGATGCCGCCTCCTTATTTTCAGTTCTTTAACATATGAATAATATACACTAGGCAACCTTGGGCACTCCAGCTGTTGAAAAACTACAACTCCCAGCATGCATACCTGCTCTGCTGTTCTTGGAACTCCCATAGAAGTGAATGGAGAATGTTGGGAGTTGTAGTTTCACAGCAGCTGGAGAGCCGAAGGTTACTGACCCCTGCACTAGACTGTTAACGGATGTTAGTAGAATCTGACAACAGTCTGACATGTATGAAGGCAGCACTACTGCCCCCTGGTGACTTCTGTTGGAAGTAACAATGCTGAATTTTAAGTTTTTGCCTTTTGTTCAGATTTGCGGAGTGGGGGTGTCTGGCGGCTGCTTATCTCCTCCTCTCTACAGCAGTAACATGCCGGCTCCAAGCATCCAGATTTCTTCTAGTAATGCAGGCAGCAGAATAGAGCCCTGATCCTTAGTAGTAAATATCAGTAAAAGCTGCAATGCGGGGACACTTCAGATGTATTGACTCTCATGCCTTGCTTATGGAGTGTCTTAGAAGGAGGGCTGGTAAATTTCTCCTTTATCCCGGCCCATCCCTGCAATCTAACTCTTAATACATGTTCTCTGCAGTAGTCATATGAACAGCTCTGCTACCAGACTTGGGATAAAGCAACTCCATCTACCCTTCTCCCAGCAGGAAATCCCAGCACAGGCTCAAACACCAGTCTGCTACTCAGTGGCCAAAACCTTTGTCTATGCTTGTAAAGAAGAGGAAATGTCCTCCATGCTGATCACCGCCTTCTACAATACACAAGCTTTGGAATCTTTAGATTGTAAGCTCTTCGGGCGAGACCTTATTTTGTTGTCCTGTGGACAGATGAGCCGCTGCTTTCTGGACTAAGCTATGTTTTTTTTTCCTTACCCCTTTAATACAGACATATCATTATATGCTGAGAATGTTTTTGGGTTGGGTCCTGAGCTCTCCCTGTACATCTGTCTAATAGCTACACGCTCTGTATTTGTACATGACTGTAACATGGACAGAGACCTGGACTGCCTGACCCCCGAGAGAGCGATCCAGCTGCACTGTCAGGAAGGCCGAGGTGGTCAACTCATCCCGTGTAGCCTGGGCTCCTTGCCTGGAAAGGATAAGCACAGAATAGAAGGTGACATCATTTTATGAAGCAGCAGAACAAAACCAAAAATATACAACAAAAAACTAATGGAGTCAAATTTACCCCCATAACACCAGGCCAGTGTATACCGCGGGAATGCTAGAGGTTACTAGCAGGGCTGGAGTACCCACAGTGTGACCCAAGCATTGAAGCTGGGACATGCAGCATGCAAAGTGTTAAAAACAGCAGGTGTAACTTCACCCTTTAATGTTCAAGCTATTCTGGGCATCAATGATCAGAACTTATTACATACATACTGCCGCAACATTGTTATCTATCTAATATCTTATTATTATCCGTGTGATATGAGATTCAGCAGCTTACCAGGTATAGATGATCTGGCCTTTAGGGTACGTGTACAGAATAATGTAACAGTCTCCACCAAAGAACTGTCCGTATGTGCTGGGGTCTACAGGGATTCGCCCATTGCTTTCCACTCGCCAAATCTAGAAAAGACAAAAAAACAGAGAACTCTAACATCTGAAATTTTATTTTCACTTTTATCGTCATCTTACAATTCGTATTTCAATATATTATACAAATTAAATAAATGTTATTATTTATCCTCTACTGATCCTGAGTTACATCCTGTATTATACTCCAGAGCTGCGCTCACTATTCTGCTGGTGCAGTCACTGTGTACATACATTACATTACTTATCCTGTACTGATCCTGAGTTACATCCTGTATTATACTCCAGAGCTGCGCTCACTATTCTGCTGGTACAGTCACTGTGTACATACATTACATTACTTATCCTGTACTGATCCTGAGTTACATCCTGTATTATACTCCAGAGCTGCACTCACTATTCTGCTGGTGCAGTCACTGTGTACATACATTACATTACTTATCCTGTACTGATCCTGAGTTACATCCTGTATTATACTCCAGAGCTGCACTCACTATTCTGCTGGTGCAGTCACTGTGTACATACATTACATTACTTATCCTGTACTGATCCTGAGTTACATCCTGTATTATACTCCAGAGCTGCGCTCACTATTCTGCTGGTGCAGTCACTGTGTACATACATTACATTACTTATCCTGTACTGATCCTGAGTTACATCCTGTATTATACTCCAGAGCTGCGCTCACTATTCTGCTGGTGCAGTCACTGTGTACATACATTACATTACTTATCCTGTACTGAGCCTGAGTTACATCCTGTATTATACTCCAGAGCTGCACTCACTATTCTGCTGGTACAGTCACTGTGTACATACATTACATTACTTATCCTGTACTGATCCTGAGTTACCTCCTGTATTATACTCCAGAGCTGCACTCACTATTCTGCTGGTACAGTCACTGTGTACATACATTACATTACTTATCCTGTACTGATCCTGAGTTACATCCTGTATTATACTCCAGAGCTGCGCTCACTATTCTGCTGGTGCAGTCACTGTGTACATACATTACATTACTTATCCTGTACTGATCCTGAGTTACATCCAGTATTATACTCCAGAGCAGTGCTCACTATTCTGCTGGTACAGTCACTGTGTACATACATTACATTACTTATCCTGTACTGATCCTGAGTTACATCCTGTATTATACTCCAGAGCTGCGCTCACTATTCTGCTGGTGCAGTCACTGTGTACATACATTACATTACTTATCCTGTACTGATCCTGAGTTACATCCTGTATTATACTCCAGAGCTGCGCTCACTATTCTGCTGGTACAGTCACTGTGTACATACATTACATTACTTATCCTGTACTGATCCTGAATTACATCCTGTATTATACTCCAGAGCTGCGCTCACTATTCTGCTGGTACAGTCACTGTGTACATACATTACATTACTTATCCTGTACTGATCCTGAGTTACATCCTGTATTATACTCCAGAGCTGCACTCACTATTCTGCTGGTACAGTCACTGTGTACATACATTACATTACTTATCCTGTACTGATCCTGAGTTACATCCTGTATTATACTCCAGAGCTGCACTCACTATTCTGCTGGTGCAGTCACTGTGTACATACATTACATTACTTATCCTGTACTGATCATGAGTTACATCCTGTATTATACTCCAGAGCTGCACTCACTATTCTGCTGGTACAGGCACTGTGTACATACATTACATTACTTATCCTGTATTATACTCCAGAGCTGCGCTCACTATTCTGCTGGTGTAGTCACTGTGTACATACATTACATTACTTATCCTGTACTGATCCTGAGTTACATCCTGTATTATACTCCAGAGCTGCACTCACTATTCTGCTGGTGCAGTCACTGTGTACATACATTACATTACTTATCCTGTACTGATCCTGAGTTACATCCTGTATTATACTCCAGAGCTGCACTCACTATTCTGCTGGTACAGGCACTGTGTACATACATTACATTACTTATCCTGTACTGATCCTGAGTTACATCCTGTATTATACTCCAGAGCTGCGCTCACTATTCTGCTGGTACAGTCACTGTGTACATACATTACATTACTTATCCTGTACTGATCCTGAGTTACATCCTGTATTATACTCCAGAGCTGCACTCACTATTCTGCTGGTGCAGTCACTGTGTACATACATTACATTACTTATCCTGTACTGATCCTGAGTTACATCCTGTATTATACTCCAGAGCTGCACTCACTATTCTGCTGGTACAGGCACTGTGTACATACATTACATTACTTATCCTGTACTGATCCTGAGTTACATCCTGTATTATACTCCAGAGCTGCGCTCACTATTCTGCTGGTACAGTCACTGTGTACATACATTACATTACTTATCCTGTACTGATCCTGAGTTACATCCTGTATTATACTCCAGAGCTGCGCTCACTATTCTGCTGGTACAGTCACTGTGTACATACATTACATTACTTATCCTGTACTGATCCTGAGTTACATCCTGTATTATACTCCAGAGCTGCACTCACTATTCTGCTGGTACAGGCACTGTGTACATACATTACATTACTTATCCTGTACTGATCCTGAGTTACATCCTGTATTATACTCCAGAGCTGCGCTCACTATTCTGCTGGTACAGTCACTGTGTACATACATTACATTACTTATCCTGTACTGATCCTGAGTTACATCTTGTGTTTGGGGCTGCAGGGATACAATTCTATAGCCTTGGAGCAAGTGTAAACTATGCAAGATTCTAAATGCAGCTCTGGATGTGACTGGAGTATAAGATAAACAGACTTACTTCAACTTTTCCAGATCCATCATCCACCATGTTATGCTGAGCGGCCATTTCTGGCGATTCATGAAGTTTGGAGGCATCAAAGTCAACCTGCTGAATTTGAGCAATCCGTTCTGTGACATAAACTTTCCCAAAGCCGTCGCTCTGGTCCCGATCCTTCCAATCTTTGAAGAACTGTTTGAAGATTGGAGTCTCCCCTTCTTCTGGAATCACTTGGATCTAGAGGAAATGAGGGCAGGATCCATCAATCAGCTGACTTAAAGGAATCTTCAATACACATGCAATGAGGGAGACAAAGGTGTAATGTAAAGGAGAACTGCTTTATCTAAGGAAGCTGAGATCTGGTGTACTGTATGTTAGGGTAGTGTACAGATCCTAAAACAGAACCTGTTACCTCCCAGCCATCTTATTTTTTTGCAGGGCATTCTAAAAGGGACAGAGCTTATGTAAATATAGTTGTGAGGGTCATCCTTGTCTTTACGACCTAGGTCACCCCTGTCCTAGAGCACATGGAAGTCATGGAGGGAGCTCCTGTATGAGCCAGGACAGAGATCTGGTCTGCAAAAGTAGCTGCAACTGTGGTGTGCTTGAGCACCATTCATATGAATGGCCACCATGTAGTACTACAGTTCACCTGCAGTGGCCACTGTTGGGTAAATGTCTGACCACACAAAGTTGACCAAAATCAGCTGTTTGGTAGGGGTGCTGGGCCCATGGCATTTAGCAGATCATTGCAGCAATTGCATTTTGATCGGGGTTGTCTCTAATGCAACAACCCCTTTAATTGGTGAATTAAAGTTCATTGTCCCTTTTAATCTCTTGCTATAGGCGTTTCAGTTCTACCAGGCCTGTACATGTGTCTACACTGGCTGATCTGCAATCTGCTGGGATTAGCGCTGAGCTATACTGATGCTTCATGATGTCATATAGTGCCAGGGGGCAGATTTTCAGGACATGCTGTGTATTTGGGTGGAGTGATGATGATGATAGCAGAATGTACGGCCCCAGGGGCTGCAGCATCACATCTGTTATGTAAATGGAGCTGTAATGTCATCAACTTAGCAGTGACTAATAAACATCTGCGGGTATACAGGACTGATCTGTGTAACTCTGCTGTTATATAAAGGAGGAAATGTGGCCCTACAAAAATACCCTTAAAATCATATTAATGTATAGTCTTATCATTCCTGCAAATAATGTAGGCACAGATAGTACTGCCTCTTTGTCTCTCCCTGTAACTGATGTAGGCACAGATAGTACTGCCTCTTTGTCTCTGCCTGTAACTGATGTAGGCACAGATAGTACTGCCTCTTTGTCTCTCCCTGTAACTGATGTAGGCACAGATAGTACTGTCTCTTTGTCTTTCCCTGTAACTGATGTATGCACAGATAGTACCACCTCTTTGTTTCTCCCTGTAACTGATGTAGGCACAGATAGTACTGCCTCTTTGTTTCTCCCTGTAAATGATGTAGGCACAGATAGTACTGCCTCTTTGTCTCTCCCTGTAACTGATGTAGGCTCAGATAGTACTGCCTCTTTGTCTCTCCCTGTAACTGATGTAGGCACAGATAGTACTGCCTCTTTGTCTCTCCCTGTAACTGATGTAGGCATAGATAGTACTGCCTCTTTGTCTCTCCCTGTAACTGATGTAGGCACAGATAGTACTGTCTCTTTGTCTTTCCCTGTAACTGATGTATGCACAGATAGTACTGCCTCTTTGTTTCTCCTTGTAACTGATGTATGCACAGATAGTACTGCCTCTTTGTCTCTCCCTGTAACTGATGCAAACACATACGTACCACATCCTTGTATGTCCCTGTAAATTATATAGGCACAAATAGTACTGCCTCCTTGTCTGCCCCATAAATGATATAGGCCTAGATAATACTGCCTCCCTGTCTCGCCCTGTAAATGATTTAGACACAGATAGTACTGCATCCCTGTCTGTCGCTGTAAATGACGTAAGCACAGATAGCACTGCCTTTTTGTCTGTCCTTGGACATGATGTAGGCACAGATAGTACTGCCTCCCTTTCTGTCCCTGTAAATTATATGGGCACAATTAGTACTGCCTCCTTGTCTGTCTCTGTAAATGATGTAGGTTCAGATAGTACTGCATCCCCGTGTGTTCCTGTAAATTATGATGGTGCAGATAAAATTAACTCCCTGCCTGTCGCTGTAAATGATGTCAGCACAGATAGTACTGTATCTCTATCTGTCCCTGTACATCATGTGGGCACAGATAGTACTGGCTCCCCCTTCTCTCCGGGTAAGAAGGTGGCAGAGATAGAACTGATTTAGAACATGCATGTACTTCCTAATAAATTTAGGACGTAAGACTAAATATAAGACCAGCACATGAAATTCCAGTTGTCGTAATGTGATCCAGTGTGTTCAGACCACAATTCCCCTGATCTTCTCCTTGAGGCATGAGCATGGTCAATACTGAGCGCAGATGGGGAAAATCATTCCAAGAAAGCCAATAACATTTCCCACCACTAGGTGGCAACAAATGATTTCTTACTTAAAATTGTAAAATTCTGCACACCTTGTTTTATAAGAAAGGTGAGACGGTATAACAGTAATAGGTACCTGCGTATTCAGAGGATAATTCATCTGTTTTATAAAGTCCTCCGCCGTTTTCATGGCCGCTTTCCTCTCATTCACATTTGCATTTTTACCTACGTGAGCAAAACCATCAAGTGAGAAAACTAATAAATGTCTGAATGTGAATAATAAGTCATAAAAAGGAAAATGTTTTAAAGATTTCATGAGAAGAGCACAATAGTGAGAAAGTCCCCAGAGACGGTGCCCAGAGATGGCGGTCATATTGTAGTCAGCCCCGGCCGGAGATGCGACTGACGTGTTACTTCCTGAATACTCTGGTTAATGACCACTACGTGTGCTAATGTGGGAGTAGTATATATATATATGTACTGTATATAGGTACTAAGTGAGAAAAGCCAGAGGCTAGTGACATGAATTTATCATCTTAAAGTGAACATAGGAGCAGTATTATAGTAGTTATATTCTTGTACATAGGAGGTAGTATTATAGTAGTTCTATTCTTGTACATAGGAGGTAGTTATATAGTAGTTATATTCTTGTACATAGGAGCAGTATTATAGTAATTATATTCTTGTACATAGGGGCAGTATTATAGTAGTTATATTCTTGTACATAGGAGGTAGTATTATAGTAGTTATATTCTTGTACATAGGAGCAGTATTATAGTAGTTATATTCTTGTACATAGGAGCAGTATTATAGTAGTTATATTCTTGTACATAGGGGGCAGTATTATAGTAGTTATATTCTTGTACATAGGAGCAGTATTATAGTAGTTATATTCTTGTACATAGGAGCAGTATTATAGTAGTTATATTCTTGTACATAGGAGGTAGTATTATAGTAGTTATATTCTTGTACATAGGAGGCAGTATTATAGTAGTTATATTCTTGTACATAGGAGCAGTATTATAGTAGTTATATTCTTGTACATAGGGGCAGTATTATAGTAGTTATATTCTTGTACATAGGAGTAGTATTATAGTATTTATATTCTTGTAGATAGGAGGTAGTATTATAGTAGTTATATTCTTGTACATAGGGAGCAGTATTATAGTAGTTATATTCTTGTAGATAGGAGGTAGTATTATAGTAGTTATATTCTTGTACATAGGAGGCAGTATTATAGTAGTTATATTCTTGTACATATGGGGCAGTATTATAGTAGTTATATTCTTGTACATAGGAGTAGTATTATAGTAGTTATATTCTTGTACATAGGAGTAGTATTATAGTAGTTATATTCTTGTACATAGGAGCAGTATTATAGTAGTTATATTCTTGTACATAGGGAGCAGTATTATAGTAGTTATATTCTTGTACATAGGAGGTAGTATTATAGTAGTTATATTCTTGTACATAGGGGGCAGTATTATAGTAGTTATATTCTTGTACATAGGAGGTAGTATTATAGTAGTTATATTCTTGTACATAGGGGGCAGTATTATAGTAGTTATATTCTTGTACATATGGGGCAGTATTATAGTAGTTATATTCTTGTACATAGGAGTAGTATTATAGTAGTTATATTCTTGTACATAGGAGCAGTATTATAGTAGTTATATTCTTGTACATAGGAGGTAGTATTATACTAGTTATATTCTTGTACATAGGAGCAGTATTATAGTAGTTATATTCTTGTACATAGGAGCAGTATTATAGTAGTTATATTCTTGTACATAGGAGCAGTATTATAGTAGTTATATTCTTGTACATAGGAGCAGTATTATAGTAGTTATATTCTTGTACATAGGAGGTAGTATTATAGTAGTTATATTCTTGTACATAGGAGCAGTATTATAGTAGTTATATTCTTGTACATAGGAGCAGTATTATAGTAGTTATATTCTTGTACATAGGAGGTAGTATTATAGTAGTTATATTCTTGTACATAGGAGCAGTATTATAGTAGTTATATTCTTGTACATAGGAGGCAGTATTATAGTAGTTATATTCTTGTACATAGGAGCAGTATTATAGTAGTTATATTCTTGTACATAGGAGCAGTATTATAGTAGTTATATTCTTGTACATAGGAGCAGTATTATAGTAGTTATATTCTTGTACATAGGAGGTAGTATTATAGTAGTTATATTCTTGTACATAGGAGCAGTATTATAGTAGTTATATTCTTGTACATAGGACAGTATTATAGTAGTTATATTCTTGACATAGGAGGAGTAAAAGAGTAATTGACAAGGGGAAAAAAAAAGGGGGGAAAAAAAAAGGGAAAAAGGCAATTTTTATTAAAGTAAAAACAAACATAAATACAATTAAACAAAAATTCTTCCAGTAATTTCAGACATTTTGTATGTACAAAGAAGGATCAAACAAGAAAATACTTAAAGCAAAATCAACTTAAAGAGTCCACACCTGTTGGAGAAGAAAATTTAAAGAACATATAGTAAAACTAAATAGGTCAAACTTAAAACAGATCCACTTTCCTCCATCATAGATCTGAATCAGAGCTGTCCCGGTGACCTGCTGTTTCCATGTCTGATTCAGACTGCACCTCAGCTCGGTGGGGTCTCCTTTTAGTAGGAGGATCACCCTCTTCCTCATCGTACTCTGCCATCATTTGTTGGATCTTCCTGTCTAGTTCCTCTTCTCCGTCTGACTCTGATAGAATATAGAACCTATTTGCCGTTGCTGTGACATCACCCGTGCTACCCATGGTCCACTCACCCTCAGGCTTACGGCTGGATCTATCTTTCTTCCTTCTCTTAGTACTGGTGGGTGTTGGGGCAGGAGAAGAGATGGCCACTGAGGGTTGTACAACTTGGTCAACAACCTCCATGGTCGCCTCAATGGGTCCTGACTGGGCTTGGCCCTGGGTGGTATCACCTGTATCTGTTTGGGGCTCTGGCTCAGCGACTACTGACCCTGACAACAGCGCCTCCTCCTCCTCCTGTATGTCATCAGCCGCTGCCAGCAAGTCCTCATCAGGGATATCCCTACGGATGTTGTGCCAAGCGTCAGGACAGTCCCTGTGGGGGTGACCCATCTTACCACACAGATTACACCTAATGTTTTTGCAGGTAGCGCTCACGTGGCCCATTTCATTACACAAGTTGCATTTTACCATGGTGCACACGCTCGCTATATGACCGGCCTTCCCACACCTAAAGCATCTGCGCGGCTGACCCGCATAGAAGCAGACGCCTTTCTCTCGGCCAATGAAAAAGGAATTGGGCAGATGTTGGGTTACGTTGTTGTTCTGACGCAACTTAACCAGGACCTTCCACCCACCAGTCCAGATCCCGTCTTCGTCCCTGTTTTTAGTTAGGTCAGACATGAGGTCGCAGTGTCTCCTGAGCCAGATGACAATGTCCTGAGGGGGAACGGCCTCATTCCAGAATACAATGGTGACACTTGCTGTATCTGGCCTAGAGATGGGGATGAAGCTGAATTTATTCCAACCCTCAGTATCTCTGAACCTGGTGACATTAGCCCAGAAACGGTCCAGATCAGACATCAGCTTAAAGCTGACATCATACCCCCTGGCGGTCAGGAAGGTTTATCACTGCCAGGATGTCAGTCGGCAGGAAGCCCATCTGGGTACATAGGAGCCCTCTGACCACAAACCTTCTATCAGGCAGATCTTCCTTGGCACCTCTGTGCCTAAACCTGACTACATTCCTCCTCTTGAAAGCCTGGCCTGTATAGTTCGTGCCTGACGTAAAAGAAGGAGCACCGCGGCTCCAGGCATTCCCAGAGGAGGTATGGCCAGATCCGCCATCTTGGCGTGTCTGTGGGCGCTGTGTGGGCTGCTGAGCACCTGCACTAGGAGGTTCTGTTACTACATTAGTAACTAGAGGGGGAAAGTCCTGTACATTGGACTGTGCTGTGTCCGCCCCACCATCAACCTCTATGTCTGTGATATCACCAGACTCCAGAGACTGGACTGTAGAGGGGTCTAATGTCATAGATGGTGAAGGATCCCCCCAGAATGAGAAACACTTTCCCCTGCTGCACCATTATTATATACAGGATTATCTATAATATCAGACATATTAGATGGATAGTCAGTGGCAGCAGAGTCCTGCACAGCAGAGTCCACAATGTTATTATAGTCACTATTGGTGATTTGCACAGCAGAGTCCAGACTGTCCCACACACTCACAACCTGAGACCCCAAATGTGCTACTACCCCAGTACCTTCAGGTAACAGTGCACTGTCCTGCTGAGATGACCTGCCTCCTGGGACTTGTGGTGTCTGCACAGATGCTACTTCAGGCAGGGGTCCATGATCTTGCTGTAAAGTGCTTCTTGCTGGGACTTGTGGTGCCTTGCCAGGAACTGCTGCAGGTCTTTGCTGTGACTTGGCATTAGCTGCTTCTTTCCCATACAAATTCCCTTCCTTAAAAGGGAAACTTGCTGGCTGCAGAATAGGCTTTGCATGGGACTGCTGGCCGCCATCTTGAGAGGGTTCAGACCTAGAGCGAGATGATGGTGACTTCTGGTATTCCTGGAATCGCTGCTGGTTTCTGTAGGATTCTCCCACCGGTCCCATTTGCTCCAGTACAGTCTCGGTCTCCTGTACGTTATCGGCGAGCTCTTTCGCCAGTGCGCTCAGCTTCTTGTCCACTCCTTCCTCTAACCAAGGTTTAGCAGCCCTTATTTTATAGGCACAGTCAATCTTTCTCTGCAGATATATTTTACCCGTCTTTAATGTCTCCAGTCTCCTGACCAGTGCTGGGATCTCGTCTGCCAGGCGCAGTTCAGGTGCTCGCTCAGCCATTGTAACAGTCTGTCCATTATTGGGTAGTTTTGCAGGCTGGTTACTCACAGTATGGCTTCTGGACGGTGTAGTCTGTGACTTCTGGGCTGCTGCGGCTGTTGTCACTGCCAGGGGGCCACAATCTGCAGGTTGGGGACTATGTCCCGGTTTGTTCCCAGTGACCGCACCACCGGTACCACGAAGCCTTCCTGCTGGACTCACTTTGGTCTCATCCGCAGCCTTCACTACAGTTTTGCAGTTTCCATTCCCAGATCTTGTCCGCTCAGACCGCACCAGTACAGGCCGCTGCATGTTCTCCAGCATGGTCTGTTTTTCCAGACCATGTTCTCCTCTGTCTGCAGGAGGGTGGAGTGGACGGGACACCTGTAACCTGTAATGGCGTCTGCACAGGCTGCACGGCTTGCTTCTTCTTACATTCAGGCATTCTGTCTGGATGCTGCACAATTACTTTGGTAGGTTGTTGCACCGTACCTTTGCTTGCTTCTGCTACTGCTTTCTTTGCAATAACTTTCTTCCCATCTTGACTTGCACTGGGACTGCTGACACTCTGGACATTACTTCCATTCCTGGAAACTTTGGGATTTTCATCCACTTTCTCAGTTGTCTGGGAGTTGTTTCCCAGAGTAGGCCTTGGAGCCTGGGCCTTGCTAGGGGAGCTGCCCCACCCAGGGTGGCCCCGCCCTGGGCTTTCTCCAGACATCAGGAGACTCAGGAGAGCTACAGAAACACAACTTCACAGCTAGGAGGCAGTATTATAGTAGTTATATTCTTGTACATAGAAACAGTATTATAGTAGTTATATTCTTGTACATAAGGGGGGTATTATAGAAGTTATATTCTTTTACATAGGGGGGGGATTATAATAGTTATTTTTTTCGTGCAAAGGGGGGGGGTTATAAGAGTTTTATTTTTTGTAGAAGGGGGGGGTATAATAGTGATTATATTCTTGTGAGGAGGGGGTAGGATGATAGTAGTTAAATTTTTGGAGGAGGGGGGGGAGTAAAGGAGTTATATTATTGGGGAGAGGGGGGGGGAGAAAGAGGGTAGATATTTGGGTGTAGGGGGGAGGGGTAAGGTAGTAGAGTTGTGGTCGTAGGGGGGGGAAGATAGTAGTTATATTCTTGTACATAGGGGGCAGTATTATAGTAGTTATATTCTTGTACATAGGAGCAGTATTATAGTAGTTATATTCTTGTACATAGGAGGCAGTATTATAGTAGTTATATGCTTGTACATAGGAGTAGTATTATAGTAGTTATATTCTTGTACATAGGAGCAGTATTATAGTAGTTATATTCTTGTACATAGGAGTAGTATTATAGTAGTTATATTCTTGTACATAGCAGCAGTATTATAGTAGTTATATTCTTGTACATAGGAGGTAGTATTATAGTAGTTATATTCTTGTACATAGGAGCAGTATTATAGTAGTTATATTCTTGTACATAGGAGCAGTATTATAGTAGTTATATTCTTGTACATAGGAGGCAGTATTATAGTAGTTATATTCTTGTACATAGGAGCAGTATTATAGTAGTTATATTCTTGTACATAGGAGCAGTATTATAGTAGTTATATTCTTGTACATAGGAGCAGTATTATAGTAGTTATATTCTTGTACATAGGGGCAGTATTATAGTATTTATATTCTTGTACATAGCAGGTAGTATTATAGTAGTTATATTCTTGTACATAGGGGCAGTATTATAGTAGTTATATTCTTGTACATAGGGGCAGTATTATAGTAGTTATATTCTTGTATATAGGAGCAGTATTATAGTAGTTATATTCTTGTACATAGGAGTAGTATTATAGTAGTTATATTATTGTACAAAGGAGTAGTATTATAGTAGTTATATTCTTGTACATAGGGAGCAGTATTATAGTAGTTATATTCTTGTACATAGGAGGCAGTATTATAGTAGTTATATTCTTGTACATAGGAGGCAGTATTATAGTAGTTATATTCTTGTACATAGGGAGCAGTATTATAGCAGTTATATTCTTGTACATAGGAGGCAGTATTATAGTAGTTATATTCTTGTACATAGGGAGCAGTATTATAGTAGTTATATTCTTGTACATAGGAGCAGTATTATAGTAGTTATATTCTTGTACATAGGAGGCAGTATTATAGTAGTTATATTCTTGTACATAGGGAGCAGTATTATAGTAGTTATATTCTTGTACATAGGAGGTAGTATTATAGTAGTTATATTCTTGTACATAGGAGCAGTATTATAGTAGTTATATTCTTGTACATAGGGGGCAGTATTATAGTAGTTATATTCTTGTACATAGGAGGAGTATTATAGTAGTTATATTCTTGTACATAAGAGGTAGTATTATAGTAGTTATATTCTTTTACGTAGGGAGCAGTATTATAGTAGTTATATTCTTGTACATAGGAGCAGTATTATAGTAGTTATATTCTTGTACATAGGAGCAGTATTATAGTAGTTATATTCTTGTACATAGGAGCAGTATTATAGTAGTTATATTCTTGTACATGGGGTAGTATTATAGTAGTTATATTCTTGTACATAGGAGCAGTATTATAGTAGTTATATTCTTGTACATAGGAGCAGTATTATAGTAGTTATATTCTTGTACATAGGCGCAGTATTATAGTAGTTATATTCTTGTACATAGGAGCAGTATTATAGTAGTTATATTCTTGTACATAGGAGGTAGTATTATAGTAGTTATATTCTTGTACATAGGAGGTAGTATTATAGTAGTTATATTCTTGTACATAGGAGCAGTATTATAGTACTTATATTGTTGTACATAGGAGCAGTATTATAGTAGTTATATTCTTGTACATAGGATCAGTATTATAGTAGTTATATTCTTGTACATAGGAGCAGTATTATAGTAGTTATATTCTTGTACATAGGAGCAGTATTATAGTAGTTATATTCTTGTACATAGGAGTAGTATTATAGTAGTTATATTCTTGTACATAGGGGGCAGTATTATAGTAGTTATATTCTTGTACATAGGAGGTAGTATTATAGTAGTTATATTCTTGTACATAGGAGCCGTATTATAGTAGTTATATTCTTGTACATAGGAGTAGTATTATAGTAGTTATATTCTTGTACATAGGGGGCAGTATTATAGTAGTTATATTCTTGTACATAGGAGCAGTATTATAGTAGTTATATTCTTGTACATAGGAGGCAGTATTATAGTAGTTATATTCTTGTACATAGGAATAGTATTATAGTAGTTATATTCTTGTACATAGGAGCAGTATTATAGTAGTTATATTCTTGTACATAGGAGTAGTATTATAGTAGTTATATTCTTGTACATAGGAGCAGTATTATAGTAGTTATATTCTTGTACATAGGAGCAGTATTATAGTAGTTATATTCTTGTACATAGGAGCAGTATTATAGTAGTTATATTCTTGTATATAGGGCAGTATTATAGTAGTTATATTCTTGTACATATGAGTAGTATTATAGTAGTTATATTCTTGTTCATAGGAGCAGTATTATAGTAGTTATATTCCTGTACATAGGAGCAGTATTATAATAGTTGTATTCTTGTACATAGGGACGGTATTACAGTAGTTACTCTATACTTGTTTTTTCTCTCCTATCTTATATGACCAGTTCTGCAGACTCTTCGCTATCTATAACATAACAGTCGTCTTCAGTTTCTCTCTTAGTTTTTTCTATGCCACCATGCTGTATCTCCTCTGTGACCTCGGTGCTGTATCCTCTGTATACTTATTCTATGATGTCACGCCTCTTATAACTGAGGTGTTTTGTTGTGATTAGATCTTTGCACCAACATCTAGAATTCGATGTAACCGTAGAAGAGAACATTTGATGATTTCTTTGCAGCCATTAAAATAAACAGGAAATCTGACCTTTCCATACAAAGATCTTTTTGTCCGCGGAGTGGTCCAGGATGAAGCATTCCTCGGAGATCAGCATGGCCTGGGAGAAGGGATTTTCTTGTGAAATTACCGAGACCTTCATGGACCCGCTGGCATCAGACACCTAGAATAGGCAGTGAGCAGGAGATAGAGAGAATTTAAAGGGACAGTACATGTGAAGATGACTTATCAGTGCAGCAACATCACAAGAGGACTTCAGTCTCAACCCAGCTTGAAATGGCTGACACCAGAGAACAATAAACAGCATTTATTTGCATAGTAAATGAAGAGATCATAGACTCCAAGTTTCCTGTCTCCTTAAATATTTGGGCAGCGTTGACAGGAAGGGACCCGGTGTTATTTGAGACTACAATGTTTGTTTCCATGGACCGCTGGCACAGCCATGCAAAATGTGTCGCACATGTGTACCCAGCCAGGATCATAGTAGTAACAATACTGATTCGTACTTATATCCTGTGCTGGGAAAGCTGGGTGATAACCAGTATGGCTGACATTATCACTGTTATAATGCTCGTCAACCATCTTTCCTAGAACCCTGAGTGGCAAATTTTTTTCAGATGTGTATGGATAAAAGTGCCGCAGATATCTTGCAGCAGACTACAACTGATCTGGTGTACTGGAGTCTGGGAAAGCTGGGTGACATGCAATATGACTACTGTTACCAGTATTATAGGTGTCATCACCCAGCTTTCCAAGATTCTAGGTGACAAATTGTTTTTGCTGTGTAGTGACAGAGTAACAGATATTTTATAGCATAATAAAGGGAAAGCTGGGTGATAGCCAATATGGTTGATGTTATCACTAATATAATGCTTGTCACCCAGCTTTCCTAAAACCCCAAGTGGCAAATATTTCTAGCTGTGTAGGAACAATAGTGCAGCTGATATAAGGCCATTCTAGTGTACTGGAGACTGGGAAAGCTGGGTGACATACAATATGATCACTACTACCAATGTTTTAATGCTTGTCACCCAGCTTTCCTAGATTCCGAGTGACAAATCTCTGTAGCTGTGTTGGGAAAAAAGTTCAACAGCTATTTTGCTGCATAATACGGCTGATTTGGTGCATTGGAGTCTCGGAAAGTTGGGTGACATCCAATATGACTACTATTGTAAATGCTTTCCACCCAGCTTTACTAGATTCTCAGTGTAGGGCCAAAAGAGTGACAGGTATACTGCTACATAATAGAGATGATTTGGTGCACTGGAATCTGGGAAAGCTGGGTGACATCCTTTATGACCAGTATTACCAATATTCTTTTCACCCAGCTTTCCTAGATTCTGAGTGATAAATCTGTCTAACTGTGTAGTGATAAAAGAGCAACTGATATACTGCTTCATAATAAGGATGATTGGTGCAGTGGAATCAGGGAAAGCTGGGTGACAACCTGTATGATAACTGTTGCTACTACTATAATGCTCATTACCCAGCTTTTCTAGAATCCTGAGTGGCAAACCTGCCTATCTATATAGTGACAGAGGAGTAACAAATGTATAACAAGACCTTTTTTTGTTGCATTGGTATCTGGGGAAGCAGGGTAAAAGCTGCCATAATAGGTATCACTCAGCTTTCCCAGGAGCAGATATAGCTAGAAATAGTTTAATAGAATTGTCCTGTCCTTTAAATAAAGCTGATTCATTGCATTGTGTTCCTCATCACGTGCAAGACCTCTGCTTGCAAACAGCTGATCGGTTTGTTACAATGTATCAGCTCAGATCATTTCTGTCCTTCCTCCTGGCTGATAGTTCTTACTCACTGATACATTGTAACAAAATAATCTAAGGGCCTGTACCAGTTTATTAACCTCTAAACGTAGCCAATAGTCTTCTCATTCACTGACAACCAGCAGAGATCTTGTAAATGATGAAGAATTGAGACAATGTCTATTAGAAAGTTGTTGCTGTGTATTAGAGCGCACTGCCCCTTTAAGGCTGCCATGTTTGCCCCCTGGGGTATATTCTTCCTGCTTCTCCAGAACACGTCGGGGATATATTACATGATATAATAAGCCGGCTGTTTACTCAGCTCTTTCCTCTACAAGAAATAAACATGTAACACGATTTGCTTGACAAGGCGCCAATCCAGGAAACATCTCTATTCCTGGGAAAGCTGGGCTATCCGGATAGTCAGAGACTGCTATGGACCCTGCCAAACCGCTCCTGCCCCATTTTACAGCCCCCCCTATGTCCCATACCCTAGTAATGCAGAATATACCATAGCATTACTAGATCATAGCCCCATCAGTTTCCGGGAAAGCTGGGTGACAATCAATGTATCGGGTTCTTGAAAAGCTGAGTGGCAGCCTATAAAACACATCAAAGTTTATGGAAGTTTTGTGATATGTTAGTTACATCAGTATTTGGGAAAATTGAATGACAACTGATATCCTAGTGATATCTGTATCTGGGAAAGCTGGGTGACAACTGACATGATCATTACATCTGCGTTACATTAGAAACAACCAAAATGTTAGTAACATCAGATCTCTGGAAAGTTGGGTGATAATCAATAATTTAGTCCGTTAATAATTTATGTCCATTATATCAGACTTCAACAAAGCTGGGTGACAACCAGTATATTATCAGTCTCCAGAAATCTAGGTGACAACTGATCAGTTTCTGGGAAAGCTGAGTGATGTCCGATAAATCAGTTACTTCAAAGTTTGGAAAGTTGGGTTACCGCCAATGTATTATCAGTTTCCAGGAAAGGTGGGTGACTGTTGATATGTTAGTTACATCAGTATTTGGGAAAGCTGGGTGGCAACTGATATATTAGCTACATCAGTATTACATCAGAAACAACCAATAAGTTAGGTTACATCAGATTTCTGTAAAGCTGGGTAATAACAAATATGTTACTTTCATCCGTTTCTGGAAAAGCTGTGTGACAACCAGTATGTTAGTTATATAAGGTTCTGGGAAAGCTGGGTAATACATCCAATATGTCAGTCATATCAGACTTCAGGAAAGATGAGTGACATCCAATATGTTGGCTCTTTAACTTCACAAATTACCAGGTGGCCGTAACTATCAGTCTCCAGAAATTTAGGTGACAACTGTTTCTGGGAAAGCTGGGTGGAACTGATATCTTATTTACATCAGTTTCTGGCAAAGCTGGGTGGTAGAAAGATATTAGCAGGTAGTAAATGTGACTGCATAAAGGGAAAGATATTGTATGAGTACAATACTTTGGTCTGTTCTCTGTTCAGGATTTTCTTAGTTGTATCTGTTCCTGGGAAAGCTGAGTGACAAGAGATATGGCTCTTACAAGGGTTGTCACTCATCTTTTCCAGGATCCTGAACTTGCCTGTGTGGCCCTTCCGTCGCTGGCAGGGCTTATTGTCATGTGTTTTAGAACAAAAGCTTCCCCGCTGCCAACACCTGCTCCTATTTAGGGATAATGAGTTTTTTTTTTTTTTCCAAAATATGAAGAAATTTCTGTTTTCTTGAAGATTTCTTCCAAGAAAATAACTTTCCGTTGAAAAAATGTAGAATTCTGGGTAATTTCTGCTTTATTTTTGATGTGTCGCCCCAAGTAAAGAACACCAGACACCAGGACAGCGGCCCTTTAAGTCATCTCTATAACATGCCCATATAAGGAAGCACTGTTCCCGCCCATGAGTAATCTCGGTGCCTCTGATTGGTCAGTGGACACTCTATTACAGTAGGGAACCCTAAACCAATGGCAGACCCTGTTCAGGAACCCTAACCGGGACATGGTAGTACATAAGTGTGTAAAACCTGGTGTAGGTCACGCCCCTTCTTAAAGGGCCATTCCATGTTGTGAGCTATTGAAATAGTAGAGTAGATTCCTGTGGTGGAGCTAAAGCTATTGCACTGCCACACCACTAGGGGGAGCCAATAATTTGTGATTTTATTCAGGCGGTAAAAGAGGTGGAGTTTGAAGAAGAGGACCAGTGGCATATTGAAGGCCACGGAACAGCCTCTTATTGGTGGATAGGGCATCCTTGGGACTGCTTTTTGCCATGTACCCCAATGTTACTTGTTACACCCCCCAATCACCATCTTACCATATAGAGTTTGGCCATCTTCCTGTTGGTAACATCTGCGACCTCATCATTGTCGTCCCCTTCTGGGAGCTTCGGCTTCTTACCCAAAACCTAAAAAAACCAAAAACATCACAAACTGTTATAAGATAATATCACCCCCATTCTCCTCCGCATGTTCCTCTTTACGATTCATAGATACGTATATGATAGATTCCGCCTGCAAAGCAGAACTCAGACATGACTAAGCTGCTGCAATGAGGCCCACAGGGAGAAGGGGCAATAAAAATAACTATAGCGGTTACCATCGGTCTCCACTAGGTGGAGCTCACTGCATACAGATGTTCACAGGTGATAGCTGTATAAATCTACATGCAGTTAGCTCCCTCTAGTGGTGACGGCAGGTCGCAAGAATTTTATCAGTTCACTGCATGTATGTGTGATGAGAATATTGGAGCTGTGCGTGAAAAATCAGCTCAAAAAAGGAGCTTACAGGGTTAAAAAAAAGTAGGGGGATGGTCCAGAAAGGTGGCTTAAAGGGGGATTTCACCACCTTCACCAACTACAACTCTTTGCATCCTTTAATAAGCGCCACTCCACTGATTCCTGTACAGTTGCCATTTTTTTCTTTACCCCCCACCGTTCCTGAGAAATCAGAGCTGTTAGCTTCAGCATCCAATATGTGGGCGGTCCTAGGAGGAGGAAGATAGTCTGAGACTGCCCACCTGACAGTAGGGAATCTAATAAGTATATCAGGTGCTGAAAGTAACCGAAATGATTACTCAGGAAAGGTGGGGGCTAGAGAAAAAATTCCAACTATACCGGAATCAGCGGAGCAGCACCTATTAAAGGATGTAAAGATTTGGAGTTGGTGAAGATGGTGAAAGGTCCCCTTTAAGCCCAATAAATTATGACCTCTCTCCTGTCAGTATGAATCAGCACTTTTTGCTTACACTATTGTTAACTTTAATTTACAAAAAGTCACCACTAGGGGGAACTCTGTAAATCAGCTCCCATTGACTTCAATAATATAATTATATGCAGTAAACTCCAAAGCTCCCCCTAGTGGTGACAGCAGGAAGCCTGAATGTTATGGCGTAATTTACATTATTTTAACTATTTTTTGCCTAGCTCAGCTCCAAAACAGATTAAATCTACATATACTATAATGTATGCAGATACTCTGCTTTACTTATCAGTTACTGATACATCATGTATTGTCCTCCAGTCACATCCAGAGCTGCATTCAAAGTTTTGCAGGATGCCACTTGGGCAGACAAACCCTCTATGGCTCTTCTGCAATCCTGCTCCATTGCATTGTGGGAGATGCTGCTTTATATCTGTATAAGATGACTATAGTGTATAGGTCCCAGAGTTTATACATGCAGCTTTGGCTGTGACAGGAGTATAATAATACACAAGATCACTACAAGACCAAGCAAAGTAATATGTGTATGGTACTGTGACCGCCTCGCCTTAGGTATACCAAATAGTCCTATCTCCCGCTATTAACCCCATGTTCGCCACTAAGGTCACCAGATGCTTTGTGTCCTAGAATATTTTTCTCCTATCTGTAGTTTATCAGCGATGGCACAAAGTCTATGTTACATCTTGGCGGGCTGGAGATAAGCCCTGTACACCGGCAGCTAGGTTTATAGATGACAGCTGGCACCTGGCGGGCTCCGTCATATAAACCGCTTTATGGCCCTAAAATTATAGGAACAAAATGGGGAGTAAACAATTTCCCATATAATTATGTGATCTAAAACTCAGATAAAGGGACTTTTTGAGAAATACATTTCCCATTTACACTTCTTCATCTTCTGACCTCATCAGGAATGAGTCCAAATTTACTGGTGACTAAGTTGTAGTATATGGAGGTAGATGAGGTTCGGGGGCAGAGAAACTGCTATATAGTTATAGAATTTCTGGAAGCAGCCACTAGGGGGGAGCTCACTGCAGACAGATCCTATAAGCCCATACACAGATAGCTCCCTCTAGTGGTGGCAGCAGGATGCCATATTGTTACAATGGTGTGAGATTGCTACAGCTCTGACTCCACTGTGTACATAGAGATCATACAGAATTTTTTGGCATGGGGGTCAAATGATTTCATGCATGTCCCTGAGCATTAGTATCGCTCTTCTTCTCATAGAGGTCTAGGATGCTAAGATAGGCTCAGATGTTTGGTGGCATCTCCAACTCTTCTTCTGAGGTCCTCAGAAATCTCCTTTGCTCTGCCACAAACATGTCATGGAGATCAGACTTTGATAGATCCCTGTTCTTTAGCTATAACAGGCCGCCCACTCCCACCCGATAGACTGAAAACCCCTGACTCTAACTTCACCTCCACGTTATCTGCTGATCCTGAAGGTTCACATACTTTTGCTACTCACAGATCTGTGATATTGGATCATTGTCTCCTATAAATAAATGACCTGGTCTAATATTTTTGATTCATTTCATTTCTTTTTTCAGTTTTGTGTTTTTGCTGTCCCCGTCTCCTCCTCCAGGCTTTGCACTTCGGGTCCTAGCCCTGGAGATGCGGCACCATCTGGGTATTTTTGCCGCTGGTCAGGTGAGGGGCACATTCAGTCATATTTACCCTCTTGGGTTTACCCAGCTTACAGTGACCAATATTGATAGTAGGAGTTCTCCGGCACATTGACACCCAGCAGTCAGCTGGAACACAATGACAGCTCAAACACTGTGACAAAGGCCACCCCGGGGTCCGCCTGAAATGTAAACACTCCACGTGATAGCGCAGGTTCCCATGTCCATGATGTCAGGCGCTCCTCAAATGGCTCCTGTAGAAATTCCCAGGTAGCAATATGTGGGTGTAATTCTGAAATTCTGCAGTAATAGACATTGGGAACAGTGCCAGAACATTGCACAATCCAGGGCACACCATCAGAGCTGGGGGACCTGAGAGTCACCGTGGCCTCACAGCATCAGACCCTCTGAGCACCAGCGACCCTGAATCCAAGTCAGCTTATAGGGACAAAGCTGGAGCCATTCACTGCACTAGACCACCAGGGGCGCTGATTTTACTCTTCTACTACCTAAGACCACCAGGACAGGTGGCATTGATATTTTGTCTTACTTTAGACCCTCAGTGGCACTGCCATGTAACCTGTCACTTACAGAAATCACCAGGAAGACTCGTATTAACCCCTTCAGTGCCCTAGACCACCAGGGACGGTGATTTTAGCTCTCTACTACCTTAGACTGCAGTAGATGGTCATTGTAACGTTTTTCTTTGCCTAGACCTCCAAGGGTGCTGCCATACAACCGGCCATTTACCTAAATCACCAGGGAGGCTCATATTAACCCCGTAATTAATCTCCACTATACAAAACCACCAAGGATGCTGGTATCAATGCCTCATCTACCTAAGACCACCATGAATCCAAGTGAATGGGTCAAACTTTCTGGGTTTGACCCCTTTACTACCCGAGGGTACCAAGGATGCTGGTAATAATGCCTCCCCTAAGACCACCAGACTTTCTGGCTTTTACCCCTTCACCACTCTAGACCACCACCATGCTACTATTAACCCCTTCATAGGCCATAGACCACCAGGGATGATGGTATTAACATTTTTAATGTCTTGATTCTTAACCTGTGGTAGATGTGGTCCTTAGGGGGCACACGTCATATCCTTAGGGGGCACACGTCATATCCTTAGGGGGCACATGTCATATCCTTAGGGGGCACATGTCATATCCTTAGGGAGCACACGTCATATCCTTAGGGGGCACTTGTGCTTATGTAGTGCTTTTAATAGGCAGCAAAGTGTATGGTACTTTAATTTGATCGAGTTGGGGTTACTCAACTTGCCAACATTAAGAAACCCTGCCCTGGGCAATAAGGGCTTCTTACATTAACCCCTTCTTTGCACTACACCACAGGTGATGCTGGTATTAACCCCTTTACTACCCTAGACCACCAGGGATATTATTATTATTGGTAACTCCTAAGCTCATAGCACCAACAATATTCAGTATAGACCACTAATCCACCCTTTCCTGCCCCTTCTTCTTTATCTTTATTTTGTATAGCAGTAGGTGGGGTGTTGGCACCAGTAGTGGGCTGTATAGTGGTAGGTGGGGTGTTGGCACCAGTAGTGGGCTGTATAGCAGTAGGTGGGGTGTTGGCACCAGTAGTGGGCTGTATAGGGGTAGGCGTGGTGTTGGCAGCCATAGTGGGGTGTATAGCGGTAGGTGGGGTGTTGGCACCTTTAGTAGGCTGTATAGGGGTAGGCGGGGTGTTGGCATCTTTAGTGGGCTGTATAGCAGTAGGCGGGGTGTTGGCACCAGTAGTGGGCTGTATAGGGGTAGGCTGGGTGTTGACGCCCATAATGTGATGTCTAATGGTAGGCGGGGTGTTGGCAGCCATAGTGGGGTGTATAGCGGTAGGTGGGGTGTTGGCACCAGTAGTGAGCTGTATAGCGGTAGGTGGGGTGTTGGCACCAGTAGTGGACTGTATAGGGGTAGGCGGGGTATTGGCGGCCATATTGGACTGTATAGGGGTCGGTGGGGTGTTTGCACCTTTAGTAGGCTGTATAGGGGTAGGCGGGGTGTTGGCGCTCATAGACATAAGTGGTGGGATCCTGTCTGTGGTCAGTGTTACATTGTAATACATGTTAACAGTCAGCAGACAATAGATAAATTGTTTATTTATAGTAAATGTATCCACAATGACAATCCCCCTGTATACTGCACTTCTGAAATTCTCACGATTGTGTGTTGTTCTATGCAGGCGTTGTCAGGGGCAGCTCCGAAATATGGCAGGAGCTCAAACACATATAATATGAGATTGGACGACATTCAAGTGGATCACTTCCTATAATCCCTAATATTCCCCTATATACCGCTAGTGGGTGAATTTCTCCTTTTACTTTAATTTAGTTGCACAATAAAGCAGGACATGGACAGGGAGACCCAAATCCTGCTGCCGCCCCTCCCCCAGGTACTATCCGCAAGTTACAGCTCTTGTATACAAAGCCTATATTCTGTTATGAGCCACGATTAGAAATAGCGCCACACCTCTCTACAGGTTTTATATGGTATTGCAGCTCTGCTTACTTAAAGTGAACAGGTATCCCCTCTCCCATATCTGGCACACTGCTCCAAATCCCAGCCCCTGTGCAGCAGAGTAATAATACTGCAGTGCCATGTGTTAGTGCTGGATCTTGCAGGCAGCGCTGCTGTCACCTTTGCTGCAGAGTCGCCACAGGGCAGGGCGTGTGGGTTTACTACATGTATGTACATAAACACGTGTCGTCTCATAAAACAAAGACTCTTATGTCATAATTCCAGTAGCCAAACCAAAGCCATTATCTGTGCGGGGAGCAATTATCACTGGAGCGTGATGCACAAAACAACTTCTCCTGCTCTGTACTTAGATAGCCTTCAGCACATTATTGTATTCTTTACAATATATTCTTTATTTCTTCTCTGCTGCGTGTTAGATAACTCATCAGGGCACAGTACAACTTCTCATGTAGGAATTTACAATAATCCTCCAGTATGGTATATGCACAGTACCACTTCTCTCCTCTGTGTTGTATATGCACAGTACCACTTTTATCCTATATGTTGTATATGCACAGTACCACTTCTCTCCTCTGTGTTGTATATGCACAGTACCACTGTGGCTCTCTCCTATATGTTGTATATGCACAGTACCACTTCTCTCCTCTGTGTTGTATATGCACAGTACCACTTCTCTCCTATATGTTGTACATGCACAGTACCACTTCTCTCCTCTGTGTTGTATATGCACAGTACCACTTCTCTCCTATATGTTGTACATACACAGTACCACTTCTCTCCTATATGTTGTATATGCACATACCACTTCTCTCCTATATGTTGTATATGCACAGTACCACTTCTCTCCTCTGTGTTGTATATGCACAGTACCACTTCTCTCCTATATGTTGTACATGCACAGTACCACTTTTATCCTATATGTTGTATATGCACAGTACCACTTCTCTCCTATATGTTGTACATGCACAGTACCACTTCTCTCCTATATGTTGTATATGCAATGTACCACTTCTCTCCTCTGTGTTGTATATGCACAGTACCACTTCTCTCCTATATGTTGCATATGCACAGTACCACTTCTCTCCTATATGTTGTATATGCACAGTACCACTTCTCTCCTCTGTGTTGTATATGCACAGTACCACTTCTCTCCTATATGTTGTATATGCACAGTACCACTTCTCTCCTATATGTTGTACATGCACAGTACCACTTCTCTCCTATATGTGGTATATGCACAGTACCACTTCTCTCCTATATGTTGTATATGCACAGTACCACTTCTCTCCTATATTTTGTACATGCACAGTACCACTTCTCTCCTATATGTTGTATATGCACAGTACCACTTCTCTCCTCTGTGTTGTATATGCACAGTACCACTTCTCTCCTATATGTTGTATATGCACAGTACCACTTCTCTCCTATATGTTGTACATGCACAGTACCACTTCTCTCCTATATGTTGTATATGCACAGTACCACTTCTCTCCTATATGTTGTATATGCACAGTACCACTTCTCTCCTATATTTTGTACATGCACAGTACCACTTCTCTCCTATATGTTGTACATGCACAGTACCACTTCTCTCCTATATGTTGTACATACACAGTACCACTTCTCTCCTCTGTGTTGTATATGCACAGTACCACTTCTCTCCTATATGTTGTATATGCACAGTACCACTTCTCTCCTCTGTGTTGTATATGCACAGTACCACTTCTCTCCTATATGTTGTACATGCACAGTACCACTTCTCTCCTATATGTTGTACATACACAGTACCACTTCTCTCCTATATGTTGTACATGCACAGTACCACTTCTCTCCTATATGTTGTACATGCACAGTACCACTTCTCTCCTCTGTGTTGTATATGCACAGTACCACTTCTCTCCTATATGTTGTACATGCACAGTACCACTTCTCTCCTATATGTTGTATATGCACAGTACCACTTCTCTCCTTTATGTTGTATATGCACAGTACCACTTCTCTCCTATATGTTGTATATGCACAGTACCACTTCTCTCCTATATGTTGTATATGCACAGTACCACTTCTCTCCTATATGTTGTAGATGCACAGTACCACTTCTCTCCTATATGTTGTACAAACACAGTACCACTTCTCTCCTATATGTTGTATATGCACAGTACCACTTCTCTCCTATATGTTGTATATGCACAGTACCACTTCTCTCCTATATGTTGTATATGCACAGTACCACTTCTCTCCTATATGTTGTATATGCACAGTACCACTTCTCTCCTATATGTTGTATATGCACAGTACCACTTCTCTCCTATATGTTGTATATGCACAGTACCACTTCTCTCCTATATGTTGTACATGCACAGTACCACTTCTCTCCTCTGTGTTGTATATGCACAGTACCACTTCTCTCCTATATGTTGTACATGCACAGTACCACTTCTCTCCTATATGTTGTATATGCACAGTACCACTTCTCTCCTATATGTTGTATATGCACAGTACCACTTCTCTCCTATATGTTGTAAATGCACAGTACCACTTCTCTCCTATATGTTGTATATGCACAGTACCACTTCTCTCCTATATGTTGTATATGCACAGTACCACTTCTCTCCTATATGTTGTGCATGCACAGTACCACTTCTCTCCTATATGTTGTACATGCACAGTACCACTTCTCTCCTATATGTTGTACATGCACAGTACCACTTCTCTCCTATATGGTGTATATGCACAGTACCACTTCTCTCCTCTGTGTTGTATATGCACAGTACCATTTCTCTCCTATATGTGTATATGCACTGTACCACTTCTCTCCTATATGTTGTACATGCACATACCACTTCTCTCTCCTCTATGTTGTATATGCACAGTACCACTTCTCTCCTATATGTTGTACATACACAGTACCACTTCTCTCCTATATGTTGTATATGCACATACCACTTCTCTCCTATATGTTGTATATGCACAGTACCACTTCTCTCCTATATGTTGTGCATGCACAGTACCACTTCTCTCCTATATGTTGTATATGCACAGTACCACTTCTCTCCTATATGTTGTACATGCACAGTACCACTTCTCTCCTATATGTTGTACATGCACAGTACCACTTTTCTCCTCTGTGTTGTATATGCACAGTACCACTTCTCTCCTATATGTTGTACATGCACAGTACCACTTCTCTCCTATATGTTGTACATGCACAGTACCACTTCTCTCCTATATGGTGTATATGCACAGTACCACTTCTCTCCTCTGTGTTGTATATGCACAGTACCACTTCTCTCCTATATGTGTATATGCACAGTACCACTTCTCTCCTATATGTTGTACATGCACATACCACTTCTCTCCTCTATGTTGTATATGCACAGTACCACTTCTCTCCTATATGTTGTACATACACAGTACCACTTCTCTCCTCTATGTTGTATATGCACAGTACCACTTCTCTCCTATATGTTGTACATACACAGTACCACTTCTCTCCTATATGTTGTATATGCACATACCACTTCTCTCCTATATGTTGTATATGCACAGTACCACTTTCTCCTATATGTTGTACATGCACAGTACCACTTCTCTCCTATATGTTGTACATGCACAGTACCACTTTTCTCCTCTGTGTTGTATATGCACAGTACCACTTTCTCCTATATGTTGTACATGCACAGTACCACTTCTCTCCTATATGTTGTACATGCACAGTACCACTTCTCTCCTATATGTTGTACATGCACAGTACCACTTCTCTCCTATATGGTGTATATGCACAGTACCACTTCTCTCCTCTGTGTTGTATATGCACAGTACCACTTCTCTCCTATATGTGTATATGCACAGTACCACTTCTCTCCTATATGTTGTACATGCACATACCACTTCTCTCCTCTATGTTGTATATGCACAGTACCACTTCTCTCCTATATGTTGTACATACACAGTACCACTTCTCTCCTCTATGTTGTATATGCACAGTACCACTTTCTCCTATATGTTGTACATACACAGTACCACTTCTCTCCTATATGTTGTATATGCACATACCACTTCTCTCCTCTATGTTGTATATGCACAGTACCACTTCTCTCCTATATGTTGTATATGCACAGTACCACTTCTCTCCTATATGTTGTACATGCACAGTACCACTTCTCTCCTATATGTTGTATATGCACAGTACCACTTCTCTCCTATATGTTGTACATGCACAGTACCACTTCTCTCCTACATGTTGTATATGCACAGTACCACTTCTCTCCTATATGTTGTACATGCACAGTACCACTTCTCTCCTATATGTTGTACATGCACAGTACCACTTCTCTCCTCTGTGTTGTATATGCACAGTACCACTTCTCTCCTATATGTTGTACATGCACAGTACCACTTCTCTCCTATATGTTGTACATGCACAGTACCACTTCTCTCCTATATGTTGTATATGCACAGTACCACTTCTCTCCTATATGTTGTACATGCACAGTACCACTTCTCTCCTACATGTTGTATATGCACAGTACCACTTCTCTCCTATATGTTGTATATGCACAGTACCACTTCTCTCCTATATGTTGTACATGCACAGTACCACTTCCCCTTTCACCCACCTCTCCTATATGTTGTACATGCACAGTACCACTTCTCTCCTATATGTTGTACATGCACAGTACCACTTCTCTCCTATATGTTGTACATGCACAGTACCACTTCTCTCCTATATGTTGTACATGCACAGTACCACTTCTCTCCTATATGTTGTACATGCACAGTACCACTTCTCTCCTATATGTTGTACATGCACAGTACCACTTCTCTCCTATATGTTGTACATGCACAGTACCACTTCTCTCCTACATGTTGTATATGCACAGTACCACTTCTCTCCTATATGTTGTATATGCACAGTACCACTTCTCTCCTATATGTTGTATATGCACAGTACCACTTCTCTCCTATATGTTGTATATGCACAGTACCACTTCTCTCCTATATGTTGTACATGCACAGTACCACTTCTCTCCTATATGTTGTACATGCACAGTACCACTTCTCTCCTATATGTTGTACATGCACAGTACCACTTCTCTCCTATATGTTGTACATGCACAGTACCACTTCTCTCCTATATGTGTATATGCACTGTACCACTTCTCTCCTATATGTTGTACATGCACATACCACTTCTCTCCTCTATGTTGTATATGCACAGTACCACTTCTCTCCTATATGTTGATGCACAGTACCACTTCTCTCCTATATGTTGTACATGCACAGTACCACTTCTCTCCTATATGTTGTATATGCACAGTACCACTTCTCTCCTATATGTTGTACATGCACAGTACCACTTCTCTCCTATATGTTGTACATGCACAGTACCACTTTTCTCCTCTGTGTTGTATATGCACAGTACCACTTCTCTCCTATATGTTGTACATGCACAGTACCACTTCTCTCCTATATGTTGTACATGCACAGTACCACTTCTCTCCTATATGTTGTACATGCACAGTACCACTTCTCTCCTATATGATGTATATGCACAGTACCACTTCTCTCCTCTGTGTTGTATATGCACAGTACCACTTCTCTCCTATATGTGTATATGCACAGTACCACTTCTCTGCTATATGTTGTACATGCACATACCACTTCTCTCCTCTATGTTGTATATGCACAGTACCACTTCTCTCCTATATGTTGTACATACACAGTACCACTTCTCTCCTCTATGTTGTATATGCACAGTACCACTTCTCTCCTATATGTTGTACATACACAGTACCACTTCTCTCCTATATGTTGTATATGCACATACCACTTCTCTCCTCTATGTTGTATATGCACAGTACCACTTCTCTCCTATATGTTGTATATGCACAGTACCACTTCTCTCCTATATGTTGTACATGCACAGTACCACTTCTCTCCTATATGTTGTATATGCACAGTACCACTTCTCTCCTATATGTTGTACATGCACAGTACCACTTCTCTCCTACATGTTGTATATGCACAGTACCACTTCTCTCCTATATGTTGTACATGCACAGTACCACTTCTCTCCTATATGTTGTACATGCACAGTACCACTTCTCTCCTCTGTGTTGTATATGCACAGTACCACTTCTCTCCTATATGTTGTACATGCACAGTACCACTTCTCTCCTATATGTTGTACATGCACAGTACCACTTCTCTCCTATATGTTGTATATGCACAGTACCACTTCTCTCCTATATGTTGTACATGCACAGTACCACTTCTCTCCTACATGTTGTATATGCACAGTACCACTTCTCTCCTATATGTTGTATATGCACAGTACCACTTCTCTCCTATATGTTGTATATGCACAGTACCACTTCTCTCCTATATGTTGTACATGCACAGTACCACTTCTCTCCTATATGTTGTACATGCACAGTACCACTTCTCTCCTATATGTTGTACATGCACAGTACCACTTCTCTCCTATATGTTGTACATGCACAGTACCACTTCTCTCCTATATGTTGTATATGCACAGTACCACTCCCCGTGACAGCACAGTACCACTTCTCTCCTATATGTTGTACATGCACAGTACCACTTCTCTCCTACATGTTGTATATGCACAGTACCACTTCTCTCCTATATGTTGTATATGCACAGTACCACTTCTCTCCTATATGTTGTATATGCACAGTACCACTTCTCTCCTATATGTTGTATATGCACAGTACCACTTCTCTCCTATATGTTGTACATGCACAGTACCACTTCTCTCCTATATGTTGTACATGCACAGTACCACTTCTCTCCTATATGTTGTACATGCACAGTACCACTTCTCTCCTATATGTTGTACATGCACAGTACCACTTCTCTCCTATATGTTGTACATGCACAGTACCACTTCTCTCCTCTGTATTACATCCGGCCCCTTTACGTCTTGTAGTCTGTGGGCTATAGTTACCACTATGATAATATCTCACATGCACAGTAAAGCTTCTCTCTTTCGCTAGCTGCCTGCGGCTGAGGACGGCCGGGAGAGCATCACCATAGCGAGTTGCTCTTTATGCAGTTTTCAGGCATTATTTTTGGGTCCTCTCCAAATCATCATTTTACCAGGCGGGTAAGACTAGAGGGGCGCCTGGTGCCAGGTATGATGGTACATCTAGTACTCCGTGCGCTGATTCTACCTCACTGTCTAAGAATTCCAGATCACAATCTGCACAGAACCTGATATCAGGCCTGGATCACCTCCATACTAGAGACCTTTCTCTGCCATCTTGGCACGATTCATGGGGCAGTGAGTAGACTGTTGGCAGGCGTGTGCGCGGTGCCGGGCTCAGTCTGGATGCAGATGGCTAAGTATATGCCCCTGCCAGACCTTCCTTCACTCTGGGCACAGATTCATTTTGTTGCCCCCCTAACCATGCACTAAGCTGGGAGGACTTGCTGACTTTCCCCCCGACACCCTATACTATGCCCCACCAGTCATACGCCTCCATCTTACCTCTACAATGCATGGCCCCACAGTGGTCTACCTTACCATGGCCATGGGGAACGCATTGGTTTTGGCTCCCAGTTATGCTAGTTGGCTTCACTCTACCATGGATTGGGTTTGCTCTATATGGCAGTATTATGCCACGATATGGCAGTAGTAATTTGGTACCATATAGCAGTATTATTGTGACACTCTATGGCAGTATTATTTTGTCACTATATGGCAGTATCATTGAGGCACTATATATAGTTAATAGTAGCATATAGCTGTATCATTGTGACAGTGTTCTTTTGGCACTATAGAGCAATATTATTTTGGTACTATGTGGCAGTATTATATGGGCTCTGACTGATGGGCTTATCTGGGCAATACATTGAAGTATTATCTGGGCGCACCATGGCAGTATCACTTTGGCCCTATGTGAAGTTATTATTTTGGCACTGTGTGTCTGTACTAGTCTATCTGATGATATTATTTGGCATTATTTGGCGGTATTTTTAGTACTCTATAATGTTGTCAATTAGTTCATAGCTGGATGCCATTTTGCAATCAAAGAGCTAAGTAATGGCACAGACTGAGAACAATGGATCCGTCAGCAGCATCTTGCTGATGGTTTCCATATAACAGAAAAAAAATTCTGTTTACATAAAGACAATATTAATGAAGGTTGTAATGTCGCTATAATGTTGTCCCCACAATGTCTGCACCAGAGTGAAAAAGAACACTGCTGTAGTGATAAGTGAGATGTCACACGGGGAAGTGGTCACCGCACTGAAACGGAAGATTCTTCCCCTCACATTTTCTCTAGAGGAGTCTCAGAGGTCCCATGAGCAGAGAGTAGGAGAAGTGCCATATACTGTAAGAGCGGCACACAACGACGAAGGCGGTCACACTATATACTGTATACTGTAAGAGCGGTCACACTATATACTGTATACTGTAAGAGCGGTCACACTATATACTGTATACTGTAAGAGCGGTCACACTATATACTGTATACTGTAAGAGCGGTCACACTATATACTGTATACTGTAACAGAGGTCACACTATAGAGCTGTATACTGTAAGAACGGTCACACTATATACTGTATACTGTAAGAGCGGTCACACTATATACTGTATACTGTAAGAGCGGTCACACTATATACTGTATACTGTAACAGAGGTCACACTATAGAGCTGTATACTGTAAGAACGGTCACACTATATACTGTATACTGTAAGAGCGGTCACACTATATACTGTATACTGTAAGAGCGGTCACACTATATACTGTATACTGTAAGAGCGGTCACACTATATACTGTATACTGTAAGAGCGGTCACACTATATACTGTATACTGTAAGAGCGGTCACACATATACGTATACTGTAAGAGCGGTCACACTATATACTGTATACTGTAAGAGCGGTCACACTATATACTGTATACTGTAAGAGCGGTCACACTATATACTGTATACTGTAAGAGCGGTCACACTATATACTGTGTACTGTAAGAGCGGTCACACTATATACTGTATACTGTAAGAGCGGTCACACTATATACTGTATACTGTAAGAGCGGTCACACTATATACTGTATACTGTAAGAGCGGTCACACTATATACTGTATACTGTAAGAGCGGTCACACTATATACTGTATACTGTAAGAGCGGTCACACTATATACTGTATACTGTAAGAGCGGTCACACTATATACTGTATACTGTAAGAGCGGTCACACTATATACTGTATACTGTAAGAGCGGTCACACTATATACTGTGTACTGTAAGAGCGGTCACACTATATACTGTATACTGTAAGAGCGGTCACACTATATACTGTATACTGTAAGAACGGTCACACTATATACTGTATACTGTAAGAGCGGTCACACTATAGAGCTGTATACTGTAAGAGCGGTCACACTATATACTGTATACTGTAAGAGCGGTCACACTATATACTGTATACTGTAAGAGCGGACACACTATATACTATATACTGTAAGAGCGGTCACACTATATACTGTATACTGTAACAGAGGTCACACTATAGAGCTGTATACTGTAAGAACGGTCACACTATATACTGTATACTGTAAGAGCGGTCACACTATATACTGTATACTGTAAGAGCGGTCACACTATATACTGTATACTGTAACAGAGGTCACACTATAGAGCTGTATACTGTAAGAACGGTCACACTATATACTGTATACTGTAAGAGCGGTCACACTATATACTGTATACTGTAAGAGCGGTCACACTATATACTGTATACTGTAAGAGCGGTCACACTATATACTGTATACTGTAAGAGCGGTCACACTATATACTGTATACTGTAAGAGCGGTCACACTATATACTGTATACTGTAAGAGCGGTCACACTATATACTGTATACTGTAAGAGCGGTCACACTATAGAGCCGTATACTGTAACACAAATAATGCAGTATAAAAGAGCAGATGTAACTTTAATACTATAGCTTTGTATTGGGGCTTTGCGGACAGCTGGGAAACCTCAGTAATACTTGGCACCCAAGATCTGCAGCGCGTGCATTAATGTATACACGTACTGTATGTACTGCTAATTCTGAGCACTTTGTGACACATTCTAATATACCGTTGGCTTTAGTTGGATGTGACAAGCATAAAACTAAAACAATCATCACATTCATATCTGTATACCGACAAACCACAGTATATGAGTCACCGTCTACTGCATGCTATAATCACATGACCACTGCCAGTGTCCGCACATATCTTTAATCTCATGAGACTAGATGGGTATTTCCGTACAATGACAATGACTTGACTGAAGAGAATAAATCTAGAGTAATGAGAGATAAAGGACCTTAACATAGTACATGAGCTAATATTAGGTAAATTAAAGGGGATGTGCCCTCTCCAGTAAAAACTGGTACCTTAAATAGTATATTGTGTAGTAGATATATTCTTATAAATTAACATCAGAGGTCTGACATTTCCATGTGGATACTATCTTCAAAACACATTAAAATTTAATCTTCCTTGCAGTACCTCTTTTCACCACAACATTTGGAAAATACAGTACTTTGCATAGACACCAATGCAACAGCGCCTCCATTTCAATTATTCTAAATTCCTAAATGAATCTGTTTTATGACCAGCTGTCCCCATTGTCATAGTTATGATACTGCAAGGGCTCTAGTGTCAGAAGGGGTCCAAAGATAAATCTGCCACATAGCATATCAATATTCTAATTAGTAGGCGGGGCTCTGAATGATTATACACCAGGGCCCTAAGGCTTCGTCTCTAGAAACCATTCAATATTTTTTTCAACAATATTCTATTAAACCTCAAACTTAAACTTTCCCACCATTTCCAGGGATTCCTAAGTGTCATATTCTTCATATTATATAAGACATGTTGTACATATGTCTTAAGACTGAGACAAATTGGTAAGTTTTTTAAAATGAAACATTTTCATGCAATTATATAAAAAAAATCTGTAGAATACCTTAGTCAGATTGTTGGGTTCGCTCCCCTCTTCCACCACTTCCAGCTGTGCCCGTCCCTTCCTCTCGTTGTCTCGGATTCCGTTCGCTACTTGTGCTGCCTTAAAGCGCTCGTATTTGTTGCATGTTGATCCGCACCACTGGTATATCACCTGCAAGAGAAGGATGTTGAGTGAATATGCATGGTTGTTCTGCAGGCTATGCTGTCTTTATGCCAATGTAGCAGAGCTGAGTTTGTCATTTGGTACAATTCATATTGATATTATGATGCCCTATCTGTTGTTTTCCCCAGAATGGCAAGTACATATCTTACAGAACACTAGAAACGGGTTAGTGCTAAAAGAGAGTCAGTCATTAGATTGGAAGACCCAAACTGCATACATGTTATGTCACATGACCCCTTAGTGGCCAAGGGGCATCTTCTAGCTGCACAGACTCATTCAGATTTATGGAAGAGTCTGCCTTGTCAGGAATCATACACATATAAGTCCTATCAACCACTAAGGAATGCTGAAAGGTGGAAACTGTGCATGTGCTAATATTAAGTATCTGACTACACACATCTCTCTCTTGTAGTCTGTAACCATGGAGACACATAGATCTGAATAACTGCTGTATATACAAAAACGAAATGTTATAAAGGGGTTCTCCAGGAAGTATTTTTAGAATGACGTCCTCTGAGGGTTTCTAAATGTTGTATCTAAGGGTTCTGAGCTGGTTCTGATCCCAGGTCACATGACTGGAAGCAGCACCCGATTCTGGAGTCACTCCGCTTCCTCCCTCCTCTCCTGTATTCACAGGAAGTTACCTGTGCTATGGGGGCTGGAACACTATAATAAAGTCAGCCCTCGTAGTACAGAAAACTAGTGGTGAACACGGAAGAGGAGGGAAGAGATGGAACGACCCAAGTTCCGGTTCTGATCATGTGACCAAAGGTTGGAACCAGCCCGGAGCAACAAGGTACTGCCCGTGGAGGAAGTAAGCCTAAAAAGACTCCTTTAATAAAAATTATTTGCAAAGTTCTTTTTTGTTATTTTTGATACAAGTGGACGGCCCCTTTCATTGAAAATTTTGCTACATGTGTTACAATTATATGGGCTAAATGTCACATTTTCTTGAACTTTGACATCTACAATTGATTACACTTAATATACAATGGTGCATGGACCAGCCATAATTATTAGCTGTCAGGTTTATAGAGAGCAGAAGTTACAATCTTTATGACTCTGAAGATCTAGAAGCTTCTTCCCTAATCCTGTTCCACTTTTCAGCTACAAAATCGGAGTTTACAAAAATCTAAAAGATATAGTAAGATTCCTATTAAACGATCACTGGAGATCTGTAGGAAAAAACTACAAACAGACATTTCCACTGCAGTGGCCACTACTGGAGAAATACAGTATTACATACTGGCCATTTATATCAACATGACATACCATGTAATATGTGAATAAGGTCAGCGAGGAGTGGCTTCAGGAGCAGCTGCATATTACAGCACCAGGATGCTATGACTCCACCAGGCAAGTGGGCTAAAGAGGAGGAGCCAGGAGCAAGAAGAGGTTATTAATAATAAATATCGGCCATTACTTACTGAAATAATTGGCTTATTTAAGAAGGGCCCCCCCATCTCTGGGGCCCCATGCAATTACTGAGTGGAGGACTACAACATCCATATGACCTTCTGAAGACCAAGTCATGAAGCCATTTACAGGCCTGAGAAGACAGTGAAAGATATATGGAATCTTGAGATGTAACTTGAAGCTCCTACCAGGGTATATCTGTTACCTTTGCACCTTCCATAGTTTAACTGCCCCTGAAAAATTCTTAGAAACCCAAAAGAGAATCCTTGTGCCATGCTGTACCCCTCTGCCCAGCACTAGACATAGCACGCAGGATCTGCAACTTTGTAGCACTGCTTAGATACATTGTATGATATCTTATAATACTCTTCTCTAAGTTCTCTCTTGCAGGTGTATATATATATATATATATATATATATATATATATATATATATATATATATATATATATATATATATATATATCTAGTGATGTACAGTATGTGCTGGGTCAGCAGTTTTCAGGACACTTCTTCTTCCTGGGAAATGTTTTACTATTTACAGTTTATTCTTTTTTGTTGGGGACATTTTTATCTTTCTTTATTTCTCAGTCTGTGGTTTTCCTTGTTCCTCTTCCTCATCTTAAGACAATATTCACCTAGTAGCTGACACGCCAAGCCCTGAGATTTTATATATTTTTTTGCAGGAAGTAAGATGAAAATAATTATTACTTTTATTATTTAACCCCTTATCTTCTTGGTCTTAAAGGGGTTTCTGGCTTAGAAAATCTATATTCAGGTATTCTGTTAGGTAGGAAGAGTAGGAAGGTCTCCATTCAGAACCCTTATCTATTAGCCATTGTGGAAAGTTGTGTTGTAAAGAGTGTCTCTCACTTTGGAGGACCCAGCATGTCCATACATTACCTGGTCAGTTCATTGATTTCAGTGAGAACTGTGTAATGCTGCCTCTCACCTGCGGTGGCACTGCAGGAAAACTGAACACTTGTTGCTGAGTAATATAATTGATCGCTAAGGGTCCGAACAGCCAAACTCTGTGATCAGCCTATTGTTAGGGGACTCTTCTTACAAAAAGGCCATGCCCAGAGCAAACAACCCCTTTAATAACCCAGCAGTGCATTTACAATTTTTTGCAGCATGTACAGTAGCAATAAATTCATCTGTATTTTATCGCCTGCATTCTGATAATAAAATTACTGGTAGAGCTGGTTCTTCTACATTACTGAGGGTTACTGGGCAAGACACTCATCTTTCCGTGTAGTGCTCCAAGGAGTTCCCATATCCAGGGCCAAGAAGCAATAATCCGGCGACTGTGACGTACCGCACAATAAAAGAACACAAGCATATAACTTTTAATGAAGACCTGCTATTATACAGTCCTCAAACTAGCAGATGAATCCCCCAAAATCTGTAGACCATAAAGAACCATTGTCTGTATAGAAGTAGAAGGAGTCGCTTACCCTGAAGACACTTTAAGGTAATGTGTCACCAAAAATGTCCAATTTTTTTTTAAATAAGTTTATATTTTTTCAGAATTTTGATGATTTTATTTTTAATTTTCCATGGCCCATTCGGCCCCATCTATCTACTGTAATGTCTATGATTGACCTTATGTACTAACCTGCCAAGAGACAAAACTGTGTCCTCCTGAGTACTGCGAGGGTGTCCACCTACCATGAGGGCACCAACATCACCCCCTTCAACTACCCCCACACACCTATTTTCATTTTAGTGACATCCTTTGGCGACGCATTTTGAGAAACAAGACAGACTTAAAAGTTTGAGACTGTGTCTTCAGCAGTAGATGTGGTTATTCACCACAGTCATGCAAAGAGGAAGGAAAGCGCTAACACCAAGTGAGATTCAGTTTTGCTTTGCATCATCTATAAGACCTAAGGGACACCAAGCTTTGTAAAACAAGGATTCTCTACTGGTGGACCGAAACATGCCATGGTTTTCTTACATGATGCACGTAGAAGTCATTTGTAGCAAATGGACAATATATTACAGAAGACATTGTAAACATTGGGCAACACTTAGGTGCCACCTCTGGTGACAGTTCACACGAGGAATTTGCCGCAGATTTGGGGGTGGATTTGACTCTCCAATCTGCATCAGATTCTGCCCAGATTCTGTCTCCCATTGTTTTCAATGGGAGGCAGAGATCGCAGCAGGATAAAATAAGCCTCCTGCTAGATCTTGTCGTGAATCCAATGCCCGGCATCGGCATCCCAACATAGGTAGCCCACAAGCGGAAAATGAAGAGGAATTCTTTTCTGCCGTGTGAACCTACTCTTTATATTCCTTCATTCAAAGTCTTGACTGATTATCCTCCTAGCCAGTAAATTATGATGTCATGCAGTGTCCAACAACCCCTAGGAAATAGACCATAGTACCCTACAAACTTGGGTGTCTTCTGCTGGGCCATTATTGTGTTAGAGCCTTGGTACCCTGGTGGGCCAGTCCAACACTAATCTTATGTCATGTGTGACCATCTAAATTTACACATTGTTGTGTATCTACAGTACATTGATGAGTCAATGACGATGTCTACCTTCCGGTAGCTGCAACTCAACGTCTTGTCTATTTCTGTCTATATCTACTGCAGCTAGAGATACTACAAGTCTTCTTGGATTCCTGAAGCTCAGTACACCTCGAAAACCATCTCTCTCCTTTTCTCAGTAAATCTCTTACTGAGGTGGTTCAACTAGATTACTTCAGGAAAAGTCCACAACTTCTCATTATATTCAAGCCCTGAAGCCAATAATAACCTTTCACAACGACATACCCAAGAATAGGCAAACAAAAGCCGGAATTAATTTTTACATTTTTTAACTTTTTTTTTGTTTTCATGCAGAAGTGGAAGCATCCAAAAAGATGAAGTATTCAGGAGTGGTGTAACTAAAGTCTTGTAGGCCATGGTGCAAACTTTATCCAGGGTTTCCTCGACCACTATCGTGGTGGTGCGGGGCCCCAACCATCTCCAGCTGGCCGCATGCCCGGTCCTAGTCGAACCCCCTGCAACCACGATTGTTATGCCCCCTATACACTAAAGCTTTAAAGGAAAGTATCTATTATACATTTCTAATTGTATCCTGGGATGTAAAGCAAGAAATATTGTCCGCAACAAAAATAGCTAATAAATGCCCTTTCGTATGAAAGATGATGAATTTTTTGGAATTCCACTACATAGGTTTAGTTAAAGGGGTTGTCCAGGCAAGAATGGACAACCCTTTTAACTTTTAAATCAGCCAGCGGCATTGAAAAAAAAAAAAAAAATGCATACTCACCTGTCCTCCCGGCTGGTCCCGGTGGCGGCTTCTCCCGGGACTCTTCCAGAGTTCCACTGAAGCCGCAGATTGGCCTTAGGGGTCACGTAACCGCTGAGGCCAATCAGCGAATGGCATGCATTGTCACTACTTGTGACATCACGGGTCCTCTTCCTTAGGCCAATTAGCGGCTTCAGCGGAACTCTGGAAGAGACCCGGGAGACGCAGCAACAGTGTTCACCCGGGACGAGCTGGGAGGACACTGGAGCATCTGGGACAGGTGAGTATGCATTTTTTTAAACATTTTTTCAATGCCCTGAATGATTTAAAAGATTAAAAGGGTTCTCCATATTTTGCCTGGACAGCCCCTTTAATGTCTAACACCTGGGGCATAGCTATAGGGGGTGCAGTGGTAGGAGTCCTACTTGGGCCATTATGCCTGGGGGATCTCAATGACCCCTTTTTTACATAAGGCAACAAAAGTATTATAAATGATATACAATGTATTTTTCATTGGGGACTTAAACACTTCTAGTGACATTTCTTTACCTTTAAACACCTGTAGACATAGTTTCCAACAAACAGCATCTCACTTTAAACCTGTGTCACAAGAGATTGTAGATGGAGCAGGAGTCATCCAGGTACATCTAGTTTTCCAATAGTTTTTTTTGTTGACCTCAAAAGTTGTAAAGCCAGATTGTCCACATACAGGAAGTTGGCTCATTATTAATACTATACTTTTGATTTTAGAAGAAGCCCTGATCTTATCACTGGGTTGTGTTGTGACCCATGGCAGTTCCTTTTGCTACTCTTTACATAGTTAAATAATATTAACTTATTTATAAGACTGTTGTATTTTATGACTGTTGTAATTGTGGTTATTGCTGAATTGGAAACAGTAGGCACATTGTAAGGATACAAAAAGTGAATTAGAATACTAGAAGTAGCACCATTCTTATCACTGGGGTAGTATTAGGACCCATGGTGGTTCCATTTTTTCATTTCCTATACACAATTATATCATTGTATCTTATTGATGAGATTGTTGTTTTTAAATTGTTTTATTATAATAATGATTCTTATGATTCAGGCTCATGATCTCAGGCCATGAATTTAGTAGGTGCAGAGGTGGAAGTTGACTCAGAGACTGAGAGGGTCTGCCATGTAGGAAGCCACCATTATTTGAAATGTAACATGGTAAGATTGTACGCAGACTACTCAATTTCAATACTAGAAGAAGCGCTATTCTAGTTACTGGGGTAGAGTTGGGACCCATGATGGTTCCATTTTTTCATATCCTAAAATATTAATGTACTTTTTGCAAATATAGCATTTAAAAGTAAAGTCATCATGTGTTATAATGATTGCTCATGGTTTCAGGCTGTGGCTATAGTGGGTGCACAGGTGGAATTTGTACGTAGGTCCTAGAGCCTGATGGGGATTGCCATATAAGAAAACACCTTTATTTTAAATGTCCCATGATAAGTCTGGGGGGCTTGTACTTCAGAGTTTAGAAGAAGCACTGTTCTTATCACCAAGTAGACCCATGGCAGTTCCTTTTTAGATTCTTTAAATAGTCAAATAATATTAACTTATTTAAAAGACTATTTAATTTTATGACTGTGGTAATTGTGGTCATTGTACACCTTACTGCTTAATTTGAAGAAGTAATCATACTGTAAGAATACAGAAAGTCAATTAGAATCCTAGAAGTACTACCATTCTTATCACTGGGGTGGTTCTAGGACCCATGGCAGTTCCATTTTTTCATATCTTTTACATAGTTATATAATTTTATCTTATGTATGAGGTTGTTATTAAATATTAGTATAATGATGGAAATAATAGGCTCTAACATGAAATTGATTTATTATAATAATGATTCTTGTAATTTCTGGCTCATGGTCTCAGGCCATGATTTTAGTTGGTGCAGAGGGTCACAGTAGGTCTTATAGACCTTAGAGGTTTACTGGGGTAGAATTGGAAACCATGGCAGTTCCATTTTGTCATTTCCTATATATTACAATAAAATATGTTTGTCATTTTTGCACTGGAGGCATCTGAAAGTAAAGTCATGTGTTAATAATGATTGATGTAATTCAGGCTCATAGTTTCAGGCTGTGGCTATAGTGGGTACACAGGTGTCATTTGTACCTAGGTCCTAGAGTCTGCAATATAGGAAGGCACCATTATTTTAAATGTGACATGGTAAGTGGGGTGCCATCTCAGAATGGGGCCTCTTGTTCCCTATTTTTGACCTCATATTTTCTCTTCACCCAGCTTGCACTGTTTATGCAGACCATCGCTCCATGGGATCTAGCAGAAAATGTCAGCTCTGCCCTAATATTTATCTAAGGAAATCTCATTGGCACACAGGACAGAGAATAATAGTGTTTGATTATGTAGGCAGAGAAAACAATAGCTGTGTCTTAATATGTAATGACGTCTTATGGGGTTGATACAAGGTTTACACAACAACCTGGTGAATGCACTTATTCATGTTTTCTGTATTTTAAGACATTGGTAAGAATATAAATATTTGATACTTTTGAGTAAAGAGAGATTACAGGAAAGCCATATATTGGCTCAGCTGTTCCTATAACTCCTGTGGCTTTAGTACATAGAATGGCTGCTCTTTTATTCTTTCCCTCCCGTTCTAAGCCTCCACCTGCCAATTGCTTAACACTTAGGGTCACATGATGCCCATTATGCTGACAGGTGATGGCTCTGATGATGAGACTCCCCTCCATCCCCATTAGACATTACTTACATGACTTATAGACATAATAGGATAATATACCCAATACCCATTTAAAGAGAGTCTCTGCCAGGTCACAATCAGATCCAGCATTCTATATACTTTATAGGGGTCAGAGCTTCATACACAAAGAGTTAAATGGACACTATAAAATACATGAAATTCATCACTTCCCCCTTTATGTTTTGATATGAAGTATTATTGAGTAATCTGAGTCTCAGAAGCTCAGCCATATCCCCTCCTCTTCCCTGTCCAGTGTCTGTCTTTAAGACAGCTAGCTGCAGCAGGAGCCTCTCCCCTCTGTCCTGTGTGTAGTAGAACAAAAGACCTACAAGCCCCGCCCCCTCTCCTAGCCACCAGAAGAAGACAGAAGTAATCAGCAGGAGAGTATCTTCTGTTCTCTGCAGGTTTCTTACAATTGTGGGATTATTTTAATCTCAAAAATCAATCTTGCAACCATTTTGAACTGTTCTAAGCCTATTTGTATTCTCCAATGAACTTAATCCATACTTACCTTTCACCATCTCCACCGTTCAAGCTCTTTTCACCTTTAATAGCAGCCCCTCTACGGATTCCAGTGCAGTTGGATTTTTTTCTCTAGCCCCCACCCTTCCCGAGCAATCAGTGGTGTTAGTTTTGGTGACAGATATGCTAACTAGACTCTCTAATGGCAAGTGGGTGGTGTCAGGCTAGAGCAGGCAATGGGGTGGGATTCTGAGTTCAGAAGCTGACAAGAGGTGGGATTCTAATCTCTGATACTGCTTACCTCTAATTGGAGCTTTGAGTCACACCCCCTTGCCTGCTCCTACCTGACGCCACCCACTTGACATTAGGGAGTCTAGTTACCATATCAGTCACCAGAATTAAAAGCACTGATTTCTCTGGGATGGTGGGGGCTAGAGAAAAAATTCCAACTGTGTCAGAAACAGTGGAGGGGCGGCTATGGCGACTGTGGAGGATGAGGTTCCACACCAGAAATGCTATCATTCCCTTTACTTTTTGCCATGTAATATGGAATCATACATATAGATCCATCTTTACTTTATTCAGTAATGGAGCTCACGTACATTTCTCACAGCAGCTCCAAGTCCATAGATGTTTTATCAAGAGTAATGTAAACAGAGCACTAAGCCGTATGTACATTACAGATTATTATACTGTGTATGTACATTATAGGTTATAAAGAGTCAGATGCCAAGTGAGAAGACTCCCTGCAAATACTCATCTAAACTCACAAATCACACACCAAAAATAATACCTACAAACCCTCCACCAAATACAACACAAGTGACTTACCCTGGATCAATAGTAGCAGAGTTTATCTAAGAGCAAAACCTACACCCTGATCCTTATAGTTTTATATTCCTAATAGTGGTTTAGTATTATGTTCTAAGTCTATTCATGTATCACTCATTATAATACCACTGATATCTTATATTACAAAAATAACTTACATAAAGAAAAGAGCAAAAGGTCAGACTGGGCCAAGTATAAAGAAGAAGGATTTATATTACATTATAAAGACAAAAGAGAATCTACGTGTATGTACCTAACATCCTAATCCAGGTAAATATCCTGATCAACCAGAGGGCAGTATTATAGTAGTTATATTCTTGTACATTAGACAGTATTATAGTAGTTATATTCTTGTACATAGGGGACAGTATTATAGTAGTTATATTCTTGTACATAGGAACAGTATTATAGTAGTTATATTCTTGTACATAGGGGACAGTATTATAGTAGTTATATTCTTGTACATAGGAACAGTATTATAGTAGTTATATTCTTGTACATAGGGGCAGTATTATAGTAGTTATATTCTTGTACATAGGAACAGTATTATAGTAGTTATATTCTTGTACATAGGAGCAGTATTATAGTAGTTATATTCTTGTACATAGGGGCAGTATTATAGTAGTTATATTCTTGTACATAGGAGGTAGTATTATAGTAGTTATATTCTTGTACATAGGAGTAGCATTATAGTAGTTATATTCTTGTACATAGGAGCAGTATTATAGTAGTTATATTCTTGTACATAGGAGCAGTATTATAGTAGTTATATTCTTGTACATAGGAGGAGTATTATAGTAGTTTTATTTTTGTATTAGGGAGTTTTTTTTTTTTCGGTATTATAGTAGTTATATTCTTGTACATAGGAGCAGTATTATAGTAGTTATATTCTTGTACATAGGAGGCGGTATTATAGTAGTTATATTCTTGTACATAGGAGCAGTATTATAGTAGTTATATTCTTGTACATAGGAGTAGTATTATAGTAGTTATATTCTTGTACATAGGAGCAGTATTATAGTAGTTATATTCTTGTACATAGGAGCAGTATTATAGTAGTTACATTCTTGTACATAGGAGCAGTATTATAGTAGTTATATTCTTGTACATAGGAGCAGTATTATAGTAGTTATATTCTTGTATATAGGAGCAGTATTATAGTAGTTATATTCTTGTACATAGGAGGTAGTATTATAGTAGTTATATTCTTCTACATAGGAGCAGTATTATAGTAGCTATATTCTTGTACATAGGAGCAGTATTATAGTAGTTATATTCTTGTACATAGGAGGTAGTATTATAGTAGTTATATTCTTGTACATAGGAGCAGTATTATAGTAGTTATATTCTTGTATATAGGAGCAGTATTATAGTAGTTATATTCTTGTACATAGGAGGTAGTATTATAGTAGTTATATTCTTGTACATAGGAGCAGTATTATAGTAGTTATATTCTTGTACATAAGAGTAGTATTATAGTAGTTATATTCTTGTACATAGGGGGCAGTATTATAGGAGTTATATTCTTGTACATAAGAGTAGTATTAAAGTAGTTATATTCTTGTACATAGGGGGCAGTATTATAGTAGTTATATTCTTGTACATAGGAGCAGTATTATAGTAGTTATATTCTTGTACATAGGAGGTAGTATTATAGTAGTTATATTCTTGAACATAGGAAGTAGTATTATATTAGTTATATTCTTGTACATAGGGAGCAGTATTATAGTAGTTATATTCTTGTACATAGGAGAGAGAGAACGAAAGGAGTAGTATTATAGTAGTTATATTCTTGTACATAGGAGCAGTATTATATTAGTTATATTCTTGTACATAGGAGGTAGTATTATAGTAGTTATATTCTTGTACATAGGAAGCAGTATTATAGTAGTTATATTCTTGTACATAGGAGCAGTATTATAGTAGTTATATTCTTGTACATAGGAGCAGTATTATAGTAGTTATATTCTTGTACATAGGAGCAGTATTATAGTAGTTATATTCTTGTACATAGGAGCAGTATTATAGTAGTTATATTCTTGTACATAGGAGCAGTATTATAGTAGTTATATTCTTGTACATAGGAGCAGTATTATAGTAGTTATATTCTTGTACATAGGAGCAGTATTATAGTAGTTATATTCTTGTACATAGGAGGCAGTATTATAGTAGTTATATTCTTGTACATAGGAGCAGTATTATAGTAGTTATATTCTTGTACATAGGGGGCAGTATTACAGTAGTTATATTCTGGTACATAGGAGCAGTATTATAGTAGTTATATTCTTGTACATAGGAGCAGTATTATAGTAGTTATATTCTTGTACATAGGAGCAGTATTATAGTAGTTATATTCTTGTACATAGGAGTAGTATTATAGTAGTTATATTCTTGTACATAGGGGGCAGTATTATAGTAGTTATATTCTTGTACATAGGAGCAGTATTATAGTAGTTATATTCTTGTACATAGGAGGCAGTATTATAGTAGTTATATTCTTGTACATAGGAGCAGTATTATAGTAGTTATATTCTTGTACATAGGAGCAGTATTATAGTAGTTATATTCTTGTACATAGGAGTAGTATTATAGTAGTTATATTCTTGTACATAGGGGGCAGTATTATAGTAGTTATATTCTTGTACATAAGAGTAGTATTATAGTAGTTATATTCTTGTACATAGGGGGCAGTATTATAGTAGTTATATTCTTGTACATAGGAGCAGTATTATAGTAGTTATATTCTTGTACATAGGAGGTAGTATTATAGTAGTTATATTCTTGTACATAGGAAGTAGTATTATAGTAGTTATATTCTTGTACATAGGGAGCAGTATTATAGTAGTTATATTCTTGTACATAGGAGGTAGTATTATAGTAGTTATATTCTTGTACATAGGAGGTAGTATTATAGTAGTTATATTCTTGTACATAGGCGCAAGGAGAGTATTATAGTAGTTATATTCGTGTACATAGGAGCAGTATTATAGTAGTTATATTCTTGTACATAGGAGGCAGTATTATAGTAGTTAACTATTCTTGTACATAGGAGCAGTATTATAGTAGTTATATTCTTGTACATAGGAGGTAGTATTATAGTAGTTATATTCTTGTACATAGGAGGCAGTATTATAGTAGTTATATTCTTGTACATAGGAGTAGTATTATAGTAGTTATATTCTTGTACATAGGAGCAGTATTATAGTAGTTATATTCTTGTACATAGGAGCAGTATTATAGTAGTTATATTCTTGTACATAGGAGCAGTATTATAGTAAAGTGTTATATTCTTGTACATAGGAGCAGTATTATAGTAGTTATATTCTTGTACATAGGAGTAGTATTAAAGTAGTTATATTCTTGTACATAGGGGGCAGTATTATAGTAGTTATATTCTTGTACATAGGAGCAGTATTATAGTGGTTATATTCTTGTATATAGGAGCAGTATTATAGTAGTTATATTCTTGTACATAGGAGCAGTATTATAGTAGTTATATTCTTGTACATAGGGGCAGTATTATAGTAGTTATATTCTTGTACATAGGAGCAGTATTATAGTAGTTATATTCTTGTACATAGGAGCAGTATTATAGTAGTTATATTCTTGTACATAGGAGCAGTATTATAGTAGTTATATTCTTGTATATAGGAGCAGTATTATAGTAGTTATATTCTTGTACATAGGAGCAGTATTATAGTAGTTATATTCTTGTACATAGGAGGCGGTATTATAGTAGTTATATTCTTTTACATAGGAGGTAGTATTATAGTAGTTATATTTTTGTACATAGGAAGTAGTATTATAGTAGTTATATTCTTGTATATAGGAGCAGTATTATAGTAGTTATATTCTTGTACATAGGAGCAGTATTATAGTAGTTATATTCTTGTACATAGGAGGTAGTATTATAGTAGTTATATTCTTGTACATAGGAGGTAGTATTATAGTAGTTATATTTTTGTACATAGGAAGGAGTATTATAGTAGTTATATTGTGTACATAGGAGCAGTATTATAGTAGTTATATTCTTGTACATAGGAGGTAGTATTATAGTAGTTATATTCTTGTACATAGGAGCAGTATTATAGTAGTTATATTCTTGTACATAGGAGGTAGTATTATAGTAGTTATATTCTTGTACATAGGAGAGTAGTATTATAGTAGTTATATTATTTTGTACATAGGAAGTAGTATTATAGTAGTTATATTCTTGTACATAGGAGCAGTATTATAGTAGTTATATTCTTGTACATAGGAGAGCAGTATTATAGTAGTTATATTCTTGTACATAGGGAGCAGTATTATAGTGGTTATATTCTTGTACATAGGAGCAGTATTATAGTAGTTATATTCTTGTACATAGGAGCAGTATTAAAGTAGTTATATTCTTGTACATAGGGGGCAGTATTATAGTAGTTATATTCTTGTACATAGGAGCAGTATTATAGTGGTTATATTCTTGTATATAGGAGCAGTATTATAGTAGTTATATTCTTGTACATAGGAGCAGTATTATAGTAGTTATATTCTTGTACATAGGGGCAGTATTATAGTAGTTATATTCTCATACATAAGAGCAATATTATAGTAGTTACATTCTTGTACATAGGAGCAGTATTATAGTAGTTATATTCTTGTACATAGGAGCAGTATTATAGTAGTTATATTCTTGTATAAAGGAGCAGTATTATAGTAGTTATATTCTTGTACATAGGAGCAGTATTATAGTAGTTATATTCTTGTACATAGGAGGCGGTATTATAGTAGTTATATTCTTTTACATAGGAGGTAGTATTATAGTAGTTATATTTTTGTACATAGGAAGTAGTATTATAGTAGTTATATTCTTGTATATAGGAGCAGTATTATAGTAGTTATATTCTTGTACATAGGAGCAGTATTATAGTGGTTATATTCTTGTACATAGGAGCAGTATTATAGTAGTTATATTCTTGTACATAGGAGGCGGTATTATAGTAGTTATATTCTTGTACATAGGAGCAGTATTATAGTAGTTATATTCTTGTACATAGGAGGCGGTATTATAGTAGTTATATTCTTGTACATAGGGGCAGTATTATAGTAGTTATATTCTCATACATAGGAGCAGTATTATAGTAGTTACATTCTTGTACATAGGAGCAGTATTATAGTAGTTATATTCTTTTACATAGGGGGGTATTATAGTAGTTATATTCTTGTACATAGGAGCAGTATTATAGTAGTTATATTCTTGTACATAGGAGGTAGTATTATAGTAGTTATATTCTTGTACATAGGAGGTAGTATTATAGTAGTTATATTCTTGTACATAGGGGGCAGTATTATAGTAGTTATATTCTTGTACATAGGAAGTAGTATTATAGTAGTTATATTCTTGTACATAGGGAGTAGTATTATAGTAGTTATATTCTTGTACATAGGAGCAGTATTATAGTAGTTATATTCTTGTACATAGGAGGTAGTATTATAGTAGTTATATTCTTGTACATAGGGAGCAGTATTATAGTAGTTATATTCTTGTACAAGGTAGGAGCAGTATTATAGTAGTTATATTCTTGTACATAGGAGCAGTATTATAGTAGTTATATTCTTGTACATAGGAGGTAGTATTATAGTAGTTATATTCTTGTACACAGGAGCAGTATTATAGTAGTTATATTCTTGTACATAGGAGCAGTATTATAGTAGTTATATTCTTGTACATAGGAGGTAGTATTATAGTAGTTATATTCTTGTACATAGGAGCAGTATTATAGTAGTTATATTCTTGTATATAGGAGCAGTATTATAGTAGTTATATTCTTGTACATAGGGGCAGTATTATAGTAGTTATATTCTTGTACATAGGAGCAGTATTATAGTAGTTATATTCTTGTACATAGGACTAGTATTATAGTAGTTATATTCTTGTACATAGGAGGTAGTATTATAGTAGTTATATTCTTGTACATAGGAGCAGTATAATAGTACTGATATTCTTGTACATAGGAGGTAGTATTATAGTAGTTATATTCTTGTACATAGGGGGCAGTATTATAGTAGTTATATTCTTGTACATAGGAGCAGTATTATAGTAGTTATATTCTTGTACATAGGAGCAGTATTATAGTAGTTATATTCTTGTACATAGGAGCAGTATTATAGTAGTTATATTCTTGTACATAGGGGGCAGTATTATAGTAGTTATATTCTTGTACATAGGAGCAGTATTATAGTAGTTATATTCTTGTACATAGGGGCAGTATTATAGTAGTTATATTCTTGTACATAGGAGGTAGTATTATAATAGTTATATTCTTGTACATAGGGGCAGTATTATAGTAGTTAAATTCTTGTACATAGGAGCAGTATTATAGTAGTTATATTCTTGTACATAGGAGCAGTATTATAGTAGTTATATTCTTGTTCATAGGACTAGTATTATAGTAGTTATATTCTTGTACATAGGAGTAGTATTATAGTAGTTATGTTCTTGTACATAGGGGCAGTATTATAGTAGTTATATTCTTGTACATAGGAGCAGTATTATAGTAGTTATATTCTTGTACATAAGAGCAGTATTATAGTAGTTATATTCTTGTACATAGGGGCAGTATTATAGTAGTTATATTCTTGTACATAGGAGCAGTATTATAGTAGTTATATTCTTGTACATAGGAGCAGTATTATAGTAGTTATATTCTTGTACATAGGAGTAGTATTATAGTAGTTATATTCTTGTACATAGGAGCAGTATTTTAGTAGTTATATTCTTGTACACAGGAGGAAGTATTATAGTAGTTATATTCTTGTACACAGGAGGAAGTATTATAGTAGTATATAGTAATCCCTATTACTGGATTTAGAAATATTTCCCTAGTTTTCCAAAAAGAAAGTGTAGTAAATGAGTAGTAAATATGATGACACAATCTGCAGAAGTATCACATATTATTGGTAGAAAAGTTTGGTTTGGAGTCCTTAAGTCCTTTATTTAGATTAAAAACCTAAAATTGCAACACCTGAATTTTTTCTTAGCAAAAACATTTTGTGAGTCCTTGTGACTTACAGATCCCAGGTCGATAATAAAGCAGTCTCCGCTGTTGAAGCTGGACCAGTTCAGTGGCACCTCCGTGGCTCGCACCACTCTCCTTCCTTTGATATGAAACAACCGTTGCGCAGTGAGGTCATTGGTGACCACGTGGGTGAATCCAGATGCCACTCCACCAGCCTGAAAAGTAACATAGCAGAATATAATAAGATAACACATGAGATTTTACAATAGTAATAGGACATTGATTATTGCCTCTTGTATTCTTTTAAGTCATTTAGAGCCAAAACAGATTTAGCAACAGGGGGATGTAGAAGTATCAGATGTGGATTATAAACAAGCACTGGATATTCTACCAAGACGTAATGCATATACTGTACGGGCCTCTGGGTGTCTATGGTGCGTATTATAGCCACATGTTGCATACTATGAGGGTTATTAGGAGGATTGCGGTCTTATCTTCTCATCACGAGCGTCCGATGCTGTGCTAACGTCTGATGTGGTCAGAATTTTTCCTCCACCGTTAAATGTCAGTTTTCGGTTGTAACAATGAACCCTTTCACCCCGGACTTGTAGATTTTCTATCATCCATTTACTGGTGCATGTTAACTATTTAATACCCAGTGGACGTCTCTTCACATTTCTTGTTATTGTGTTGCTTGAAATATCTTTATTATATATTTTAGATAATGTTTTCTTTGGCCAGCAATGAGGAGGGGGCTCAGCTAAGGTCCCAGGCCCTCCTTCCCTTGGGCAATAAGAGACTGTACAGATTTAAAGGGAATGTATCAACAATTTTGTGTTTTATTTAATGAAATCAGATAGTGAAACCTATCACTTTTTTTATTTGTTTTTTTTATTTTCTGTTTGTAGATTTTTTTTTATTCTATTTTCTGTGCATGATTATGAGGGCGGCCATCTTGTCTGAGCCTCTCCTCTGTCCTATAAACAGCATTTAGTGATCTGCTTCACAGCATCGTCATGACCATAGGCAGCAATAGTCTGGATCCAAATTTTGGAGGTCTATGGGAGAGTTTTCTCGACATGCTCTAAGCAGGGTGCGGGAGCTGTGGCATGATCTTTTGTCATTAGTGATGTAATGATTGCTCTTTAGAGGTGTTATCTTCTATTGTAATCCATTTGTGATGTAAAGAGGTGAATGCTGCAAAGAAAACCTCTACAGTATTGGCAAGTGTCAGTCTATTATTAAGCTTAGTGGTCAGAGTAAAAATGTAAGAATTTGGTACTAGTTTTAGAAAAATAGAAAGTGACCTTAAAAAATTGAAATACAAATAAGAAATTCTTAGAAATATGTTTAACACATTCCTTTTAACTCTCTCCAGAGCTGGTCTTAGATTGGTTGGCGATATTTGCATTATCTCCTTTCCATAGTCTTACCCCACCTTGGGGTGCACCATACAGTACCCAAATAATGCAGTCATATAGGGTGCACTTATATTGTGAGTAAGTGGACTAGATAACAATACCTAACAAGGGGTAAGGGGGGAACTAAGCATAGAGATGAGGTTAATGTGATGACATGAACCTCCACAAGACAGACCCTACAGTATATTGATTTCTGTTACAGCCAAGCCAAGTGTGTATGTGCGTGTGAGGGTCAGGAGGAATAGTTGTTTGTCAAGCAAGTGTTCAGCCAAGTCTATGTAAAGTCTATGGCTGGCTTAATTTTACATTAGCCAGTCCAATGTTCTTCTCGCCCTTGTTTTGACCACAGTTGACTCATTTCATAAGCACTTTGAGACCAGGGCAGTAAAATAAAATATTGACATTCACCGCACCTTATACTTTATCCCTCCTTTGAAATATCCAACAAATGTGCTGGACTCATAGCCTTGTATTTCTCTGTACTGGATGGGTTTTCCTCCCAGGTAGTCATCCAGCTGCACGGTGAAGATGGCGGCGGCTGTGCTTTCATCTTGGGTGCATTCCTTCCCTAAAGAGGAAGAGCCATATCCATAAGGTTAAAAGCTACAATACTCCTATTAATACCCCGCAGGGGGAATAGACATTAATAGACAGTTATGGTGCAGTATAGACAAATAGAGAAGATTTACATATTATACAATACATACAATGATACACCCTCATACCGTAAGCAAATAAGGAATTGTACAGTGCCCAAAAAATAGTATCACCTAGTGCCTAAATATCATCCCCTGACACAGCCAGAACGGACACACAAATGACAACCAGATGGAAGGTTTAAGGTTCTTTACTGTAACTTGAGAAGAAGTCTACAACTCTGAACACGTGAGAACAACTAACAGAGACTGCGCACTGCTCGCCATCAGCCACTTGGCCAGTGCTAGCAGAATCCCATGTAGTGGTCGACTTTTAGTAGCTGTCTTCATTTGGTGGATTCCGCTGGCCAACCACTGGATGCCAAGGTGCCATCGTGCACTTCTCCAGGCCAAGTCTCCCTGCTGTACTACCTGGAGCCTCTCCTTGACTTGTCTTCCCAAACTGACTAAGACTTCTCAGACAGTCTGTGTGACAGCAATTGCATCCAAACAAAATCTGGATGATTAGTCTCCTACGGCTTAGGCTCCCATGCTTTGTGGCTCAGCCACGACAATAGGACCAGCGCTCTCTCTGGTGGGCTGGAGTTTTGCACTTCATGCTACAACCACATATCAAAACTATACAGTGCCAAAAAGTACTACATACTGTAGTGCACACATAATATACTGTACTGTCAGAAAGTACCCAAATAACAACTATAGTGTGCCTAAATAATAGTATCATATAGTACCCAAATAATATACCGCATACTGTGCCTAAATAAAAGCTATACTGTGCCTAAATAATAGTATCATATAGGATCCAAATAATATACCATCATACAGTACCAAATAACAGCTATAATGTGCCTAAATAATAGTATCATATAATACCCAAATAATATACCGCATACTGTGCCTAAATAATAGTATTGTATAGTACCCAAATAATATACCGCATACTGTGCCTAAATAATAGTATCATATAGTACCCAAAAAATATATTGCATACTGTGCCTAAATAAAAGCTATACTGTGTCTAAATAATAGTATCATATAGGATCCAAATAATATACCGTCATACAGTACCAAATAACAGCTATACTGTGCCTAAATAATAGTATCATATAATACCCAAATAATATACCGCATACTGTGCCTAAATAATAGTATTGTATAGTACCCAAATAATATACCGCATACTGTGCCTAAATAATAGTATCATATAGTACCCAAAAAATATATTGCATACTGTGCCTAAATAAAAGCTATACTGTGTCTAAATAATAGTATCATATAGGATCCAAATAATATACCGTCATACTGTACCAAATAACAGCTATAATGTGCCTAAATAATAGTATCATATAGGACCCAAATAATATACCCTCATACTGTACCCAAAAACAGCCATACCGTGCCTATTTATTAGTATCATATAGTATCCAAATAATATACCTCATACTGTACCTAAATAATAGTGTCATATAGTATCTGAATAATAGACCTCATTCTGTAGACAAATACCAGAGCTATACAGTGCCCGAATAATAGTATTACATAGCCCAAAATAGGAGTAACAATGTATCAAATCAAATTTTGTTGATTTCCCCTCAATCCTGAACACCCAGTGAGATCGCCTCCTGCTGATCATGTCATATAATGTCATCTATTATCCTGCCTAATAGTGCACTCATGAATTACAGTAGTAAACAGCCTGCCGCCAGCTGATTATATACTATGGTGTTTGCTTCCGTTACACTGGTTGTTGCACATCGTTGTAACTATTTCCATACACGGTTTACACAACGCACATCTGCGGGTGACACAACACGTTATCCTTATTCTGTCACCGTTATGCAAAATTCTTAGCGTTTACTTCTTAACAACATATGGGCCTCCGACCCCACACCCCATACCCTAGAGCCTGGGACCGGCACAGGGTTATGTGGACACTCTATGGCGTCAGGATATTGGTACTGTGTAGTATTGTTGAGCACTAGATGGCAGCACAATTGTTGTGAATTTTCATTTAATACATTGTAGGTTTTTTTTGTATTTTTTACATCTTTTTCATCCAAACTGGAGGTGTCTGAGTCCTGAACAGATCTTAATCCTACCCTGAAGACCTCAAGATGCCCCAAATAATGCTACTTATGGGTCTCCATGGGAATGTAGTATCCCAGCACATGCCATATTCCCAGGTTATACACTGTGCTCCATCACACCTCCAACGTCCAGGGGTCAAAATACAAAGCAATTTGCACTGTCAATAATTAGTAACTATACGGCAGATAGGACGCGGGTCACATGACATGTGATCTTATACAGTAGTAGCAAAGGGAGTGGCACCACAACCACCAGCCCTGACAACTCTATGGTAGACATAGTACAGGACACTGGAAAGAAGCCGCTTCAAAAATATTCAGAAATGTTTTTAACCACATGCTCCGCCCATTTATATAGGACACACCCCTTCTCCAAACCATAGCATTTGAATCACCAGCAGTGCATATGACCCCCTACAACACACCTGAATATACAGAACCCCTAAACAGGGACACAGCTATAGGGGGTGCAGAGGCAGCAATGGCCACAGGGCCCTGGAGCCAGAGGGGGCCATAAAGATGTCTGAGAGAGTCCTCGTACTATGTATAAAGAATGGAAACTACACCTGCAGCTCTCTCTATATATACACACATACATACATACATACATAAAATATATACATACATTACATACTTATAGTTATATATATATATATATATATATATATATATATATAGTATATACATACATTCAGAATATACATAGATACATACATACAGTATACACACACACACACATATCGTACATACATATAGTATACACATACATACATACAGAATATACACACACACACACACACACACATATAGTACATACATATAGTATATACATACATACATTACATACACATACAGTATATACATACATTACATACTTATAGTGTATATATATATTGTATATACATACATTCAGTATATACATAGATACATACATACAGTATACACACACACACATATAGTACATACATATAGTATCGCCCCCACACATACAGACAGTATCACACACACACACACACACACACACATATAGTACATACATATAGTATACACATACAGACAGTATACACACACACATATAGTACATACATATAGTATACACATACATACATACATACATACAGTATATACACACACACACATATAGTACATACATATAGTATATACACACATAGATACATACAGTATATATATACATAATGGATCTCCTTCTATCTATATCCCTCACTATTGATGCTTTTTGTCTATATATTGCGCTGACTAGACCAGGATTCCATTAGTCATAAAGCGACATCCAATATCACTGTATTCAGCCAATATTTAATGTGCTGAGTAAGAGATTTCTCTGGACCGTTCCTTTAAGAGCGTCTTTAATGACTGACGGGGAATCTCTTGGACACAATTCACTTTAGCAATGATGTACTTGGCGCAGTGCCCGACCCAATGCCCAGATCTCACAGCCTGTGCACTACATGGCGAGGACTCATCCTAAGAGATATATTTATATTTGCAGATTTTTTCCAGGTTCTCTATAATTTCCCTGGGAGAGGTCACAGAAGCTGAGGTCTGAGGAGCTGTTTGCAGGGTCCTCACTCTATAGAGCTCAGTATATTATGCCTGTGCTGAATCTGACATGTCGTCATCTGAGTAGATGTTCGAACATGGTGTATGTCAAAAACTGACCTTCCCCTTTCCCGTGGTCTATTTGTACCATGAACTGACCAATGTATTTAGTGACAACTGTGCTGAGCACCATTTTATGGCAACCTTTGGGTTGTCAGCTCCCCTCCTCCACTCTAAAGTTATTAAATAGAGATTTTTCTAACCCAAGCGAAGATGTTTGAACCTGGTGCATGTCCAAAACTGACCTTGTCTTGTGGCCTATTGGAGCATATTTGGCTACTGATGTTGGGACCCCCTGCTTAGGACCCCCCATTAAATAAAGTCAAAAAACGGCATCTGGCAGATGTCATGGAGGACACCAGAGAGCTCAGGATGTTCTAGACGAGTGTTAACAATATTAGGTTTTCATGGAAGCATCAAGTAAAAGGACCGCTAAGAACAGCGCCACACCTATCCTCAGGTCATGGTTGGTATTGCAGCTCAACCTCATTCGCTGCATTGACATTGCGCTGCAATACCAGACACAACCCATGGATTCTTGTGGCACTATTTCTGGCAGTAAGCAGCCATGCTTTCTTAATCCTGGACAATCCCTTTAAATCATAGCGCTGAAGCGCTGGATGGTCCTTATTATCCTGATGCTATATTTATACATGACTGTTAATGGTAATAACACCCTGGGAAATAATAATAGGCTGAAATTTAGTAAACACGACATAATGAAAACTATAATTCAGGTTCTCTCGGGACCAGACGGGCGCACCGCCACGACTAACACGTCTCTGCTGTGCACAATAATATCAATCCGGTTAGGACATGCCTGATGATAGAGTTATTATCACCACCACCCACACCTCCCCTGCTTGTAAACCTACGGGTGATCACTTCACTTCTCACATTAGTGAGTCAGGCTAGCAGAGCTGAGTATGTCATTTGGCACAATTCACAATATTGCACAAATGTTTCACTCTGAATAAATATACCGCATTGTCACAACTCAGAGTGTAAGCTACATGACAGACTCAGCTCTGCTACATCCATAATACTGAACTATTGAGAGTCAATCAGTGCAAAGACAGACGGAACGTACCGAGCCAGTAGTGCAGGTCGTAATACTTGCTGTTATTCTTCACTATGGTGTGCAGAATGATATAAGCGTCTCCCACATAAAAGTTTCCGAAAAGATTTTCAGGGACCGGGACCAGGTCCATTTTCTCAATTCTCCATATCTGAAGCCCAGACTTCTGGCCAGCATCTGCAAACTCCTTGTGGTAGAGGACCATAGTGGAGGCAGCGAGAAGAGAACAAAGGGAAGGAACTTCTGGAGCAGCTGTGCAAGGATCCTGCAGAGCCGAGTCAGTGAGCAGCACAGATATAGAGGAGAGCCAGGAAGAGGGAGTGCTCAGTGGTGTAGTAGGTGTGTACAGAGGGCAGCGTGCACCCCAGCCCGGGGAAACAAGACTTACAGAGACGCCATTCATACACATGAGTATTCATAGCCTGACACAAGTTATTCTTCAAGGTGGAGACCTGGGTTCTGTTATGTGACTTGTAATGGAGAGACTGGTGTTACTATTATAGGACTATTACTACGGTGCACTGAAAACCTACCGCACAGTACTGCTATTACATGTAGTACTCAGGACAACAGGCAGAGGGACCTAGTACAAGAACATTATATATATATTACAGTAGTTATATTCTTGTACATAGGGGCAGTATTATAGTAGTTATATTCTTGTACATAGGAGCAGTATTATAGTAGTTATATTCTTGTACATAGGGGCAGTATTATAGTAGTTATATTCTTGTACATAGGAGCAGTATTATAGTAGTTATATTCTTGTACATAGTGGCAGTATTATAGTAGTTATATTCTTGTACATAGGAGGTAGTATTATAGTAGTTATATTCTTGTACATAGGAGCAGTATTATAGTAGTTATATTCTTGTACATAGGAGTAGTATTATAGTATTTATATTCTTGTACATAGGAGCAGTATTATAGTAGTTATATTCTTGTACATAGGGGGCAGTATTATAGTAGTTATATTCTTGTACATAGGGGGCAGTATTATAGTAGTTATATTCTTGTACATAGGAGCAGCATTATAGTGGTTATATTCTTGTACATAGGAGCAGTATTATAGTAGTTATATTCTTGTACATAGGAGCAGTATTATAGTAGTTATATTCTTGTATATAGGAGCAGTATTATAGTAGTTATATTCTTGTACATAGGAGCAGTATTATAGTAGTTATATTCTTGTACATAGGGGGCAGTATTATAGTAGTTATATTCTTGTACATAGGGGGCAGTACTATAGTAGTTATATTCTTGTACATAGGGGGCAGTATTATAGTAGTTATATTCTTGTACATAGGTGTAGTATTATAGTAGTTATATTCTTGTACATAGGAGCAGTATTATAGTAGTTATATTCTTGTACATAGGAGTAGTATTATAGTAGTTATATTCTTGTACATAGGGGGCAGTATTATAGTAGTTATATTCTTGTACATAGGAGTAGTATTATAGTAGTTATATTCTTGTACATAGGAGCAGTATTATAGTAGTTATATTCTTGTACATGGGAGCAGTATTATAGTAGTTATATTCTTGTATATAGGAGCAGTATTATAGTAGTTATATTCTTGTACATAGGAGCAGTATTATAGTAGTTATATTCTTGTACATAGGAGCAGTATTATAGTAGTTATATTCTTGTACATAGGGGGTAGTATTATAGTAGTTATATTCTTGTACATAGGGGACAGTATTATAGTAGTTATATTCTTGTACATAGGAGTAGTATTATAGTAGTTATATTCTTGTACATAGGAGCAGTATTATAGTAGTTATATTCTTGTACATAGGAGCAGTATTATAGTAGTTATATTCTTGTACATAGGAGCAGTATTATAGTAGTTATATTCTTGTACATAGCAGCAGTATTATAGTAGTTATATTCTTGTACATAGGGGGTAGTATTATAGTAGTTATATTCTTGTACATAGGAGTAGTATTATAGTAGTTATATTCTTGTACATAGGAGCAGTATTATAGTAGTTATATTCTTGTACATAGGAGCAGTATTATTGTAGTTATATTCTTGTACATAGGGGCAGTATTATAGTAGTTATATTCTTGTACATAGGAGATAGTATTATAGTAGTTATGTTCTTGTACATAGGAGCAGTATTATAGTAGTTATATTCTTGTACATAGGAGCAGTATTATAGTACTTATATTCTTGTACTTAGGAGCAGTATTATAGTAGTTATATTCTTGTACATAGGAGCAGTATTATAGTAGTTATATTCTTGTACATAGTAGTATTATAGTAGTTATATTCTTGTACATAGGAGTAGTATTATAGTAGTTATATTCTTGTACATAGGAGTAGTATTATAGTAGTTATATTCTTGTACATAGGAGCAGTATTATAGTAGTTATATTCTTGTACATAGGAGCAGTATTATAGTAGTTATATTCTTGTACATAGGAGCAGTATTATAGCTGTTATATTCTTGTACATAGGAGCAGTATTATAGTAGTTATATTCTTGTACATAAGGCAGTATTATAGTAGTTATATTCTTGTACATAGGAGGTAGTATTATAGTAGTTATATTCTTGTACATAGGAGCAGTATTATAGTAGTTATATTCTTGTACATAGGAGCAGTATTATAGTAGTTATATTCTTGTACATAGGAGCAGTATTATAGTAGTTATATTCTTGTACATAGGAGCAGTATTATAGTAGTTATATTCTTGTACATAGGAGCAGTATTATAGTAGTTATGTTCTTGTACATAGGGGCAGTATTATAGTAGTTATATTCTTGTACATAGGAGTAGTATTATAGTAGTTATATTCTTGTACATAGGAGCAGTATTATAGTAGTTATATTCTTGTACATAGGGGTAGTATTATAGTAGTTACATTCTTGTACATAGGAGTAGTATTATAGTAGTTATATTCTCGTACATAGGGGCAGTATTATAGTAGTTATATTCTTGTACATAGGAGCAGTATTATAGTAGTTATATTCTTTTACATTGGGGGGATTTGTATTCTCGTCCATGGGGGATAATGTTCTTGTCTGTTTTCTTGTATTAGCGGCCACATAATAATAATAATGACTAAGTTATTTAGATAATTTTTCTACCACTAGTATAATACAGGTATAAGATATGGTATATTTATAGGGTATATACACTTTATGCTACCTCTGTGACTTAGCAGGTCTTTTGGGATCCCACTAGTAGTTTCTTCCCAGAGTATCACCTTTAGCGGTAGGGAATGTATAATCCTCACACTTTTTATGTCATTAGGTCTCCTCCTCTCCTATATTCTCTTCTCAGACTATCACATACTGCCCAGTACTATTGCTCTTAGTTTATAGCACTGTAGACGTTCAGGATTGTTTTGTCTGTTGAGATCTGGTTTTGATTTGGCAGCTCCACTTAATGAATTTTGAGGCTTTGTTGCTAGGTTATGTAGCAGTACGCAATGGAGAAAAAATGTATAATTCTTACAAGGGGATCCTAGAGAATGCACAGTGTGGATATCTGCAAAGTTTTATATGTGACGCTGCTAAATCCTGAAGAGTCAGGTTGTGAGGAATGAGCATTGTCCTCAAGCCTATAAAGCTAATGTATAGGTTATTGAGCCATCTCCTACTTTTGAAGTTTCATGACTACTTAAAAGATTTTTCCCACTACCCTGGAGCCAGACCCCCACTACAACTGTACACCCCAGACCTCCATGAATGTGCCTGGCCACTTCCATGCCTCTTGTAGTCGTGTTGTCACCCTTCCAATTCTACCAATGGAATCACCTATCCCCTATACCAGTGCACATGGATAACCCTGCACAACAAGTCAACTATTTACATAGTTTTCAGTAGATTTTACCTGTAAGTAAAATGTAAAATGTATAATGATGATCAAAGGTGAACTAAATAGCAGTACTAAAACACCAAAACTCAGGATCCAGAATTTATCACCCTCGGATAGGTGTGAAAGGCTGAGGGCAGGGATATCCCCTATATCTGTGCACAATAAGTCAGCTATTTACACAGTGTTCGGTACATTATACCTATATATATACTGTATAATGATGGTCAAAGGTGAACGTTAAAGGAGAACTAAACCTAGAAACTCTATAAAAAGGGCAAACACTTCTCTGTTTTTCTCTTCCCTATCACAATCACCTGAAACAAAATGTCTTGCAGACAAAGAGGGGCCTGGAAGAGGGTTAAAGTATGGGCTCAGGACCCTCTTACAAAAAGTACGGTGGTGACATGATGTAATGTGACAGCTGTGCGACTGACAGACATTAGCCCACATGTGGGAGTCTGTAGTCACCCGGCAAGTGTCAGGGCCCACAATAGGGGTGGGGGGCGCACTGTTGCTTTCTGCTCTGTATATCGAGCAGGAAAATCTAAACAGATGTACTTGCGTCCATGTAGATACTTCTCTAACACAGGGCAGTGGGGGAAGGGCCCTCAATATAAAGGAATAATCCTGAGACTGTTCCTGTATTTGGTCTCTGCTGGGACTTAGACTCAAACCTACAACCTAGTGCTTGGGAGGCAAGAACGTAAGCAGCAAGCTATAGGCTCAACTGTTTTCTATGGGAGGATTTTCTCTGCCTAAACTTCAACTGTATTGTTCTTTACAGCTATAATGTACCGATATATACAGACATATTGTATATTATATTGTCAGTAGAAGTCTAAGCTGAAAATGAAAAGTAAGATTTTATTTGGCATTTAAAAAAAAACAAATGACAGCACAAGAATTATTACAATAAACACGTTTAATAATTCGCCTTTTCAAATAGAGTAAATAACATGGACCTATTTGGTATCCTCGTAATTGGATCAACCCGTAGAATAGGAAGCCAGGTTATTTATGGTGATTATTAAACTGGGTTGTTTTTGGGGGGGGGGGGTTTGGTACGAGAATATACTTTACCAATAATACAGACACAACAAAAAGTGTTACATAAAAATTCTATCCGCACCATTATTGGTACATAGTATTCCGGAGTGACACGGCGATTCTGCAACATTACCCAAGGTTACTGTGGTTGCAACTCTCAGTTGCAACAATCACTGCTGGAATGTATTAGACTTTTTAGTTGTTCTTCTTTTTTTTGTATTATAATTTGAAAGAGAAGATAATCCACAAAAATGAGGAATATCACGACAGAGGTCGCAACTCGCTAGTCTGTGTGGCTTTGTCATCTATTTATTCATCACAGAGGTTGATACGGATGATAAATCTGGCCCATCTTCACAATATCTAGTCTAAATTACACCACAATTGGTTGGTTTACTTTACATCAATTTTTTTCACCAATTGTGGAGTCATTTTGCAACATCTGTTGCATCTTAAAGTGGTTTTCCCATGGACATGACCGTATTTAGATCTGTAGACAATAAAAAAGTTAACATTTTGGTAAATATAAATCATTTAAAATTTTGCAGAGTTTTAAAGATTTCCTCTAACCATCTTAGTGCTGACAGTCTCTTGTCTTCATTGGTTGGCAATGGCTACAACCATGAATACAGGTTGGTTGGAGAAAATCTTTAAAACTTTGCACCATTTTTAATTCTTTATATTTGCAAAAATGTTTAACTTTTGATTGTCTACAAATTTAAATCTGGTTATGTTCATGTAAAAAAAAACCCTTTAAGGCCGAGGCCCCACGTTGCGGAAACGCAGCTTTTTTTGTTGCAGTTTTTTGAGCCAAAGCCAAGAATGACTGCAAATGGAAAGGGAAATATCTAGGAAGTTCTTATACTTCTCCCTTCTGCTCAATCCACTTCTGGCTATGGTTCAAAAACCCACAGCAAAACCTGCAACAAAAAAAGCTGCGTTTCTGCAACGCCTTAGCCTAAGTCACACCTTTCGTCACTAAGTCATGCCCATTTCCATGTGAGCCATGCCCCCCTCTCTAGTGAGGCACTCACAGTATCTAAAACACATAATAAATGTGGCCAGTTTTGAGCCAGAATTGTGGTGTATTTAGCTTAGTAAATCTCCCCACTTGTCTGTACTGAGCGCCGCTATCCCTGTCTCTGTCCCAGGCTGCAACAAAAAGGAACAGTAAACCTAGAAATGACCACTAAAAATACCCTGTTTGTAAGCCTCTCCGGCTGATCATCATCGACAGGTCACTGGCTAGAGGAGGAAGGACTTGGGAAATGGGGCAGGGATTAGCAATTTTTTGATCTACTGCAGAAAGGTCGGGTTCGGGGGGGAGAGGCTCCTGCTGCAGCCAGTCGACTTGCAGCCTGTTACAAGAGAAGACGGGATGAATGGCTGATCTCCTCGGATACATAAAGAAGCGTTAACTCAACATCTCTCAGTTTTAATGGAAATATGAGACCAAACAACTATAAGACCAAGGGAAAGAAGGAGACGAAGAGCTGAGATAAGAGCCTTAACCCAATAGTAATCTAGGCTGTCTCTGCAATTTGTCTCAAGTCCTCTCCCACCGTCTCAGCAGTGTCAGATAGCTGTCTCTGTTGCTGTTGCGTCACTGTTACAATCTATTTCTAATGTAGCAGAGCCGCTGCCTCTAACAGGTAATGTCCAACTCCCTTTGGGGCAAAGGGTTCTAACTTTTCTCCCTTGGTCCGCCCTCTGCCCTCCTGTCCCCATGCCTCTATGTCAGCCCTCCCCTATACCAACTCTCCCGCAAAAAAGGGGTAACCTCCCGCCATCCCACAAGAGTGAAGGAACCTCCTGCACTTAGTAGAATGCTCCTGATTTCGCCCAGGCTCCTGGCCATATCATATGTGACATGGACACTTTAAAGGGGTTGTCTGGGATATTTTAGTACTGAGGCAGGAGGCCGGCGTTAGGAAAGGACGCAGGACATCACCAGTGACATATGTGAGTGGCATCCTGGGTGCTCTACTGTGACTGCTTAGTGGTCACATGTGGTGAGGACTTCCACTGGAACAAGCCCCCGGGGACACCGGAGCCTCCTGATCCAGTACTAAAATATCCTGGAAAACCCCTTTAAGTCGCCCTGAAAAGGGTTGGGCATTAAAAGTAGGTGTAGCCAAGCAATAAAAGAATCCTTATGGAGAAGGCCCTGCTACTGCTAAGCCATCACCCTTCTGAATGGAGCAGATGTGCCCGGGGGAGAAGGGATTTCACCATCTTACATCTGGATTGTTCCACTTTACTTAATTCCTTATCACATGATATATGGCTGGTCATTCAAGGGCTCACATTAGGAAACACCATCAATAAGAGCAGTGTGAAAGATCCTCAGTGCGCCAACACCGCGTTGGCCCACACCTGAGACTTCTTTCATAAAAACCACACTCACCGCCAGTGAGTGTTGGGTTCACAAGATAAATACAAGACAAGCTTTCTAAATTTTATATATTTATTAACCCCTAAATGGGTCAGTATTAACATCTAACACATGCAGTTCAGAACAGATATGTAGATATATACAAGCATTAACAGTTACTAGTTACAAGATACAGTACAATAAATAAAAAGGGAATAAAATTGAAATAATTACTTTACCACACATCTCCTTGATGTGGCTCTATAATCCAACCCTCACACATGGCATGTGGGGCTAACCAGTGGAGGCAGCAACATCAACACAACATTCCAGCCTGCATGCTCATCACAGTATCCCAGTAGTAGTCTCTCGTAGTCTCATCATAGTATCCCCTTGTAGTCTCATCATAGTATTCTCCTCACTGACCTCTTACCTCATCTTTTATACCCTTGATTACACCACCCAGAATGAGGTCACCGGCGACGGTAAGTCTGATTGATTAATGCACTCAAGTCAAGATTCTTTATAAGGAGATGGGACCAAGTGAAATGATACAATGTTATCAACCATGTCTGATCTAACAGCCCAGACTGAACAATGCATGTGTATTTGATCACCCAGGGCTATGTAGGAATTCAATGGAGCCATTCTGGGATGGATACAAAGCCCTATTGTCACATTGTTGCCACTACTGGCACATACACCTAGGATTAGAGCTGCGCACATTATGAGTAAATGGAACTAAGAGGGAGATACGATACCCAGAGATCAAAATATTTAAGTGGAATCATCACTAGCAGTAAATAGTTCTTAGTTTTCCCGGTGCTGCCTCCATCCCATGATGGGCGCCATCTTGGACTTACTCATTGCCAATAGATATCTTACAAGGTTCAGCTGCCTTCTATTTCTAGAGATGATATTTAGGATTTTCCACATGTTACGGTTATTTTGGATTATGTATTGCCATAAATAATCTGCTTTCTGTCTCTCACTTCCTCTTTAGACTATTTCTCAATTGTGGTGTCTCATTTTTCACATGATGGACGGACGTCTTCTGCTCTCCTCGGTCTATGTTCTCAAGTGGTTTCCTGGACTTGTCTCTGTTTATGGCTTCTGTCCAGTTTATAGGGTTTTTGTCTGTGTCTACTCTATGATGATAATGGTGAGAAGGGTACGATGACACCAACGACCTCTTAACACATCAGTGTCTTACTGTGCCCCATACAACCTCTACCTTTCCTCTACTTAAAGCAGTGGTTCTTAACCGGGGTTCTATCGAACCCTAGGGGTTCGGTGAGTCGGTCTCAGGGGTTCGGCGGAGCCTCCGCCACGGAGGTCAAGACACACCCGACTCATTATGTAGACTCATTATGTGGCCATCACTTGCTGCAGATGATCACGTTACATTAATTAGCCAATCAGTGCTGCGGGGAATTTAGTGTGCTCAGTAGTCACCGTGTGACTGTCGTAGTCGTACGTTGTGTGCTTTCTTTCTTAATATTTTAATCCATACTAACTATGTCGAGCAAAAAAAAGAAAATGGTCGGACGAATATGTACAACATGGATTCACATGTATCACGGAACGTGATGGGAGTCAGCGTCCTATCTGCATGATTTGCAATGCTAAGTTGAGCAACTCTAGTCTCGCACCGGCAAAACTGAAGGAACACTTCTTGAAGCTGCATGGAGATGGGGAATATAAGAACACAACGCTTGCTGAATTCAAGGTGAAAAGAGCCAGATTCGATGAAAGGGCCACTCTGCCTGCTCTTGGATTTGTACCCGTGAACAAACCGATCCTCACCGCATCGTACGAAGTTACTTACCTGATCGCAAAGTAGGGCAAGCCGCACACCATCGGTGAAACACTCATAAAACCAGCAGCGTTAAAGAAGGCGAATCTGATACTTGGAACAGCGGCTGAAGGTAAATGATCCCAAATTTCTCTTTCAAATGACACCATCAGTGACAGAATAGAGTGCATATACATACCTATGTCTTGAATTTGGAAAAAAAATCACATTTGATTTATCACTAAAGAAGGGTTCAGTGAAACTGCATATGAAACTGATGGGTTCGGTACCTCAAACAAGGTTAAGAATCACTGACTTAAAGAGTATTTCTTATTTCTTTTCTTTTTTTTTTCTAAATGAGTAGTTTGGGTGAATTAAAGAAACTTTGTGATGTATCTTATCAGAGGGGAATCCTTCTATCTCCTGTTATCAGCTCCTCTCCTGCCTGCCAAACTGAAGACTTCACTGACAGATCTGTCTTCAGTATGATAATGGTTTGAGCTCACAGGCAGATCAGGTTACATAGAAGTCTATGGAGAGGGGATGGGGGAAGAGAAGGCGCCAGAGGAAACAGTAAGATATCTTTCTTGTATAGCACGTTTTTATAGCAGTTTATCAGCAGGACTGAGCAGTATAGATGTGCGTAAAACTCTGGTAAGAGATACATCTTACTGTAACCTGCTCCAGGATGTCTGTTTCTCGCTTCTCCTTCACTTCTCTTCCCCCCTACCCTCTCCCTAGATTTCTATGTACTGCTGCCTGTCTTCAGTTTAGACAGATCTAGCAGTGTAGTAAGCAGTTTAGCAGGCAGGACAATAGGTGATAGCAGGAGATAGAAGCATTTTCTCTGATAAGATACATTATATTCACCTGAACTATTCATTTACAAAAAAAACTGAAATTCTCTTTAACTGCCAAAATCACTTCCTGCTGGCCATCTATCTGGTAACACATGCTACATGATGAGGTATCACATAGATAGATGTGGCCAGAAGGTAAAGTTATATAGGTCAGTTCAGATTGTGAGCAGCCTGCCGAGAGCCACAAATAAAGTGCAAGGCGCAGGAGAGGCAGAAGGACGTGCAGCAAGTCACAAGCCATGCGAAAACTCAAGACCCTCAGATTATTGATCAGCCAGGTTTTGGGAACAACCATTCCTAGAAATGTCTATCATTGGGCAGCCAATGTAAGGGACCAGATATATTATGTACAGGAAGCCATTCAATGCCAAGGGCTAAGAAGATTGTAGTGGGAAACCAGAAGATTCCTGCATTGTTGATCTGCAATGACTCCAGAATATTCTGCCTGATATGTTATTATTAAGAAAGCTACAAGAGGCAGAAGTGGTGTTACACATCAGATTATGTAGAGAAGTCACACGGGAAACTGGTTATCTATAGAGTTTCTATATTATATTGCAGATTGCACTCCCTCATATCTGTCTATCTATCTATCTATCTATCTATCTATCTATCTATCTATCTCATATCTATCTATCTCATATCTATCTATCTGTCTCAATATCTATCTATCTCATATCTCTCTCTCTCATATCTATCTATCTCATATCTATCTATCTATCTATCTATCTATCTATCTATCTATCTATCTCATATCTATCTATCTATCTCATATCTATCTATCTATCTATCTATCTATCTTGTATCTATCTATCTATCTATCTATCTATCTATCTCATATCTATCTATCTCATATTTTCTCTTATATATCTCATATTTACCATATAGATATGGACTTTGAAGTGAATAAATATGACAGGAAATGGTTTGTCAATTCACTTCCTGCTATAGGGAGTGTGAAAAAGCTCATGAAATCTTAATCTACAAGTGACCACAATGTCACCACAGCTATTTCAGTACTACACAATAACACACTCATGGCAGTGTCATATAGTCTGATATACATTGGGACTTACACACAGAGGCTTATAGCCAACATGCTGAAGCACTGGGTGGGTGGAGCTTAGTGGGATATACCGGTCAGGTGAGAATGAATTAGCAACAATGTTTACATTTAATACAAATGTCATAATAGATGGAAGGACAATGGAGCTCTGTTACCATGGTAATGTCAATCCTACCTATTATTTACTGTAAAGCAAGGGAGACATCTGGATTAACATCACTGACTAATGATTATGTCCTTCGAAAGAGCTTTTAATTATTCATATCCCCTCAGCACGACAAGTCCTTCATTGCAGCTTCTAATGCAGATATATGCATCAATATGACATAAGTGGTGGATATTTTAAAACATGGATCATCTATTAATCCCTATGTGAACAAAAACAGGAGGCATTGCCCACATTCTAGGCATAGACACAATACATTACTTATCCTGTATTATAGTCCAGAGCTGCGCTCACTTTTCTGCTGGTGTGTTCTCTGTGTATATATATTATATTATTTTTCCTGTACTGTTCTTGTGTTACACCCTTTTTTTTTCTCCGCAGCGCCCCCCCTTTTTCTCTGGTTGTGTCTCTGTTTTTTTTTTATATTATTTTTTTTCTTTTTTTTTCCTGTTTTATTTCCTTTTTTATTCTCCCCACCCCCCCCCCCCCTTTTCCTGTGGCCGTGTTCTTTTTTTATACTTTTTTTATTTTCCTATACTGATCCTGAGTTACATCCTGTATTATACTCCAGAGCTGCACTCACTATTCTGCTGGTACAGTCACTGTGTACATACATTACATTACTTCACGATCCTGTATTATTCTCCAGAGCTGCGCTCACTATTCTGCTGGTGCAGTCACTGTGTACATACATTACATTACTTATCCTGTCTTGATCCTGAGTTACATCCTGTATTATACGCCAGAGCTGCGCTCACTATTCTGCTGGTGCAGTCACTGTGTACATACATTACATTACTTATCCTGTACTGATCCTGAGTTACATCCTGTATTATACTCCAGAGCTGCGCTCACTATTCTGCTGGTACAGTCACTGTGTACATACATTACATTACTTATCCTGTACTGATCCTGAGTTATATAGTGTATTATACTCCAGAGATGCACTCACTATTCTGCTGCTGCAGTCACTGTGTACATATATTACATTACTTATTCTGTACTGATCCTGAGTTACATCCTGTATTATACTCCAGAGCTGCGCTCACTATTCTGCTGGTACAGTCACTGTGTACATACATTACAATACTTATCCTGTACTGATCCTGAGTTACATCCTGTATTATACTCCAGAGCTGCACTCACTATTCTGCTGGTACAGTCACTGTGTACATACATTACATTACTTATCCTGTACTGATCCTGAGTTACATCCTGTATTATACTCCAGAGCTGCACTCACTATTCTGCTGGTGCAGTCACTGTGTACATACATTACATTACTTATCCTGTACTGATCCTGAGTTACATCCTGTATTATACTCCAGAGCTGCGCTCATTATTCTGCTTGTGCAGTCACTGTGTACATACATTACATTACTTATCCTGTACTGATCCTGAGTTACATCCTGTATTGTACTCCAGAGCTGCGCTCACTATTCTGCTGGTGCAATCACTGTGTACATACATTACATTACTTATCCTGTACTGATCCTGAGTTAAATCCTGTATTATACTCCAGAGCTGCGCTCACTATTCTGCTGGTGCAGTCACTGTGTACATATTTATTACTTATCCTGTACTGATCCTGAGTTACATCCTGTATTATACTCCAGAGCTGCGCTCACTATTCTGCTGGTGCAGTCACTGTGTACATATATTACTTATCCTGTACTGATCCTGAGTTACATCCTGTATTATACTCCAGAGCTGCGCTCACTATTCTGCTGGTGCAGTCACTGTGTACATATATTACTTATCCAGTACTGATCCTGAGTTACATCCTGTATTATACCCCAGAGCTGCGCTCACTATTCTGCTGGTACAGTCACTGTATACATACATTACATTACTTATCCTGTACTGATCCTGAGTTACATCCTGTATTATACTCCAGAGCTGCGCTCACTATTCTGCTGGAGCAGTCACTGTGTACATACATTACATTACTGATCCTGAGTTACATCCTGTATTATACTCCAGAGCTGCGCTCAGTATTCTGCTGGTACAGTCACTGTGTACATACATTACTTATTCTGTACTGATCCTGAGTTACATCCTGTATTATACTCCAGAGCTGCACTCACTATTCTGCTGGTGCAGTCACTGTGTACATACATTACATTACTTATCCTGTCTTGATCCTGAGTTACATCCTGTATTATACGCCAGAGCTGCGCTCAATATTCTGCTGGTGCAGTCACTGTGTACATACATTACATTACTTATCCTGTACTGATCCTGAGTTACATCCTGTATTATACTCCAGAGCTGCGCTCACTATTCTGCTGGTACAGTCACTGTGTACATACATTACTTATCCTGTACTGATCCTGAGTTACATCCTGTACTATACTCCAGAGCTGCGCTCACTATTCTGCTGGTACAGTCACTGTTTACATACATTACATTACTTATCCTGTACTGATCCTGAGTTATATAGTGTATTATACTCCAGAGATGCACTCACTATTCTGCTGCTGCAGTCACTGTGTACATATATTACATTACTTATTCTGTACTGATCCTGAGTTACATCCTGTATTATACTCCAGAGCTGCGCTCACTATTCTGCTGGTACAGTCACTGTGTACATACATTACATTACTTATCCTGTACTGATCCTGAGTTACATCCTGTATTATACTCCAGAGGTGCACTCACTATTCTGCTGGTACAGTCACTGTGTACATACATTACATTACTTATCCTGTACTGATCCTGAGTTACATCCTGTATTATACTCCAGAGCTGCGCTCATTATTCTGCTTGTGCAGTCACTGTGTACATACATTACATTACTTATCCTGTACTGATCCTGAGTTACATCCTGTATTGTACTCCAGAGCTGCGCTCACTATTCTGCTGGTGCAATCACTGTGTACATACATTACATTACTTATCCTGTACTGATCCTGAGTTAAATCCTGTATTATACTCCAGAGCTGCGCTCACTATTCTGCTGGTACAGTCACTGTGTACATACATTACATTAATTATCCTGTACTGATCCTGAGTTATAGTGTATTATACTCCAGAGCTGCACTCACTATTCTGCTGGTGCAGTCACTGTGTACATACATTACATTACTTATTCTGTACTGATCCTGAGTTACATCCTGTATTATACTCCAGAGCTGCGCTCACTATTCTGCTGGTGCAGTCACTGTGTACATATATTACATTACTTATTCTGTACTGATCCTGAGTTACATCCTGTATTATAATCCAGAGCTGCGCTCACTATTCTGCTGGTACAGTCACTGTGTACATACATTACATTACTTATCCTGTACTGATCCTGAGTTACATCCTGTATTATACTCCAGAGCTGCACTCACTATTCTGCTGGTACAGTCACTGTGTACATACATTACATTACTTATCCTGTACTGATCCTGAGTTACATCCTGTATTATACTCCAGAGCTGCACTCACTATTCTGCTGGTACAGTCACTGTGTACATACATTACATTACTTATCCTGTATTATACTCCAGAGCTGCACTCACCCCCTATTCTGCTGGTGCAGTCACTGTGTACATACATTACATTACTTATCCTGTACTGACCCTGAGTTACATCCTGTATTATACTCCAGAGCTGCACTCACTATTTTGCTGGTACAGTCACTGTGTACATACATTACATTACTTATCCTGTACTGATCCTGAGTTACATCCTGTATTACACTCCAGAGCTGCGCTCACTATTCTGCTGGTACAGTCACTGTGTACACACATTACATTACTTATCCTGTACTGATCCTGAGTTACATCCTGTATTATACTGCAGAGCTGCACTCACTATTCTGCTGGTACAGTCACTGTGTACATACATTACATTACTTATCCTGTACTGATCCTGAGTTACATCCTGTATTATACTCCAGAGCTGCACTCACTATTCTGCTGGTACAGTCACTGTGTACATACATTACATTACTTATCCTGTACTGATCCTGAGTTACATCCTGTATTATACTCCAGAGCTGCGCTCACTATTCTGCTGGTACAGTCACTGTGTACATACATTACATTACTTATCCTGTATTATACTCCAGAGCTGCACTCACTATTCTGCTGGCGCAGTCACTGTGTACATACATTACATTACTTATCCTGTACTGACCCTGAGTTACATCCTGTATTATACTCCAGAGCTGCACTGACTATTCTGCTGGTACAGTCACTGTGTACATACATTACATTACTTATCCTGTATCCATATTCTCCAGAGCTGCGCTCACTATTCTGCTGGTACAGTCACTGTGTACATACATTACATTACTTATCCTGTACTGATCCTGAGTTACATCCTGTATTATACTCCAGAGCTGCACTCACTATTCTGCTGGTACAGTCACTGTGTACATACATTACATTACTTATCCTGTACTGATCCTGAGTTACATCCTGTATTATACTCCAGAGCTGCGCTCACTATTCTGCTGGTACAGTCACTGTGTACATACATTACATTACTTATCCTGTATTATACTCCAGAGCTGCACTCACTATTCTGCTGGTGCAGTCACTGTGTACATACATTACATTACTTATCCTGTCTTGATCCTGAGTTACATCCTGTATTATACGCCAGAGCTGCGCTCACTATTCTGCTGGTGCAGTCACTGTGTACATACATTACATTACTTATCCTGTACTGATCCTGAGTTACATCCTGTATTATACTCCAGAGCTGCGCTCACTATTCTGCTGGTACAGTCACTGTGTACATACATTACATTACTTATCCTGTACTGATCCTGAGTTATATAGTGTATTATACTCCAGAGATGCACTCACTATTCTGCTGCTGCAGTCACTGTGTACATATATTACATTACTTATTCTGTACTGATCCTGAGTT